>JAVJGJ010000039.1:4513374-4531269 GCA_035590215.1 Microhierax caerulescens | reverse complement strand
GGGGGATGCTTTGGGGTGCTGCCTACTGGACCCCCTCCTGCTTCCGAATGCTGTCCCCCAAAAAGGGACGCCCCATTTCAGCTGTGTGGGTTGGAAATCCCACCCTGCCGCATCCACGGGGAATATTCAACACAATTTTGCCGATTCCTGGGGAATTTATTTTAGCTGCGGGTGAACAAGCCCCCCCGAATAAAGCTCTCTCCCCCCTTTACGCCACAGCGAACCCCACCCCCCCAAAGACTCCCAACACCTCGGGTGAATAAAACAAACTTTTAATAATGTACAGCAGAAATCGACAGCCTCGGTTTATATTAAACAAAAGATTTCCTATATTACATTGTATTTACATTTGCATACTGAAGAGGTAAAGTGTCTAAGTGGCTATTTTACAGTCCGTTTCTAATCAAATATACAAACCCAAACAAATAAAAAGGGGCAGGTAAGTACCGAGAGATCCGTTCTGAAGCCAGCGTACCCCCCGGACGGACCCCGCGAGAAGCACAAGCTCTCCCCCCACCCCCCTCCCCGAGTACCTGACGTCTCCCCCGTCCATCCCATCAGGATTCTCAATCCCGTCAGGATTTCTCATCCCGAATTGCTCCATCCCATCAGGATTCTCAATCCCGTCAGGATTTCTCATCCCCGGTAGCGTTGCGTTTCCCGCAGCCATTCCCAAGGTTTGCTACCGGTCAGCTACGTAAGCACTGCGCCTCCCTGGCACGTGTTTGCGTGAAAAGTGCTGTGTAAATGCTACATAGTCAGCGTTCCCCGTCTCAGATCCTCGGTTTTCATCCCCTCGCGACGGCATCTCGCTACAAAACAAGGTTCCTCCTGCCACCCCGCTGCTCGGAGGGGATACCCCGTTGTCCTGCCCTCACCCCCCTTTTCTACCGTTACCCAACGGCCTGAAACCGCTCCGCTGTTTGGTTTAGCGCTGAGGCAGATGCATGTGTGGCTACAGTTGGAGGGGCGGGGGGAGTCAGTGCAAGTTACGTAGCTGATTTAGTGTCCCGGAGAAGCGGCCCGCGCGGTGAACAGGGACGGGAGACTCGTACTGGGGAAGGAGAGGCGGCGGCAGACGTACCAACCGGCGCGAGGGGCTCCCCTACGGCAGTTTCAGTCGCTAAAAACTTCCTCCTCAACCCAACGGGCTGTGGGGGGGTGGGGGGCACGGCCAGGGTCCTGGCAGAGCCAAGCGCCCACCCCCTGGGTTTCTAAATGCAGAAGGGACGGACGGTACCGGAGACGCAGGGTAACCTGTGGCTGAGACACGCGTCAGAAGGAGCGGGCGAGGGAAGGGGAGCGGTACATTCACCCAGCGTCCAGCCCTCGAGCCTGCCGGCCCCCCCCGCGACACCCCCGCGACCGCTCAGCTCCACCGCAGGATGCAAAAGCGGCTCCAGACACGATGCAAAAACCCCACACTCCTCACTTTACACCAAGTCACAGACAAGAGAGGGAGCCTGGGGGAAGACAGACACACCGACAGATACACAGACGGCAAGAACAGAGTGTTGTTTTTTTTTTTTTTTAAAAAAAAAAAGGTTAACCCCGACGGCCGGAGCAGAGATGAACCCTCACCTTACAGAGCAGGCGCAAAGTTTGAGTAGAAACAGTTCCAGTGTAAATCGAGCTGTGTGCATTTGGTTTTTTTTCTTTTTTTTTTTTTTTTTTTTTTGCAGTGATTTCTTTACAAACAAACAGGTCAAGAGGTAATAATTATAGATTGTTTTTCTTCTCTTATAAAGAATTAACAACATTAAAAAAAGTTAAAATCCAGACCCTCCCATAAAATAATAATAATAATAATAATAATAAAAAAATAATAATCAAAACCACTCCAGTTAAAAGTTATGGCTTCAGATTCTATACCGTAGATCCTGACCTAACCACCAAAAAACCGGCACTTCCCAGACTGCCTTCAACGCTGCGATCAGCGCGACGGGCTCAACCCTCCGCTAATTCCATTTCTGCTAGGTCCAGCTGGAGACAACACTCAAAACCCAACTCGACTTCGCCCCGATTCGGCATTTCATCAAAAGAAAAGTCATGCAGTCCCCCCCACCCCACAAGTTATACACAGCCGCTTCCAGATTATGAGCTATTTATATTATGTATAGTCAAACGATGGACATCGATTTCCAACCCCACACCCCGGCGTGAGATCCTGCCAAGCGCTGAGCGCCTCTTGGGGGGTGCTGAGCGCACCCAGCCCCCCCCCCAGGAGTCTGCCCCATGCTGCTGAACACGCCTGGATGGGGGATTCGGGAATTGCATTCCTATGAGAACAGTCTTCCTGCATTTTCCCTGTGGCCTGGTCTCCTTCCAGCCGGGCGCAGTGCCGGCTCTCCCGACACGCGTCTCAGCTCCGTGGCATCTCTCCCCCTCCCCAGGTCCCTCTTTCTACTCTACCAAGAATTACAAACCCCAGGGGCTCAAGACAAAAAAAAAAAAAAACCCCTAAAAAAACAAACAGGGGCTTCAAGACAAAACAACCAAACCAAAACCCAAAACCAACCACCTGGATTCCAAGAGTGAAATTGCATCCTCATTTGTTTTGTCTTTTTTTTTTTTTTTTAAAAAAAAAAAAAAAAAAAAGGGAAGGGGTGGCAGTGAGGCAACCTGACGGGAAGTTCCTGCAGCCGGCGTCGGGACCGCGAGGCCACAGCACCCACGGGAGAGCGAAGGATCGGGTTTTAAGCAGCCTGTCCAAGCTAGACAATGCTCACTACTCGACAAAAGGAGAGCACCAGCGCGCGCACAGCTCAAAAAAAAAACCAAAAACCCCCAAAAAAACACCCAACCAAACCCGGACACTCTAGATTTGCACATGCACAGAAAGCACGAACAGAGATGAGCCACCCTACGGGCAGACACTGCACGTCTACGGAAGGAGATGAACAGGCACAGGGGACACGCGCACCTCGCGCATGCATACACCATTGCGCACACTGACAGCCAGTCAGATTTCTGGTTTTGACTTAGAATTATTATTATTTTCTTTTTCAAGCTTAAGAAAAAAAAAAAAAAAAAAAAAGGAGGGAAATGGTTTTGTGAAGCTGATAAAAACTGTTCAGGCTCAGCCTCTCGGAAGGGAGCACCATTTGTTTTGCAAATGCTTTTTCTGCATGAACGTGCCAGTCCCCTGGAAAAAAATCAATCCTCAGAGTACGGCAAGAAAACCTTCCCTTTCCCTTCCCACTCCCAGCACCTAGCACCCCGGCCTCAACCACTGCCAACGGGTGCACCGCGCGCACTGAACTTTACAGGGATTTCCATTAAAGAAACAAAGAGTTACGATCATGGCTGAGATCCCTCAGGTTAAGTCCCTCTCAAGTCTTCACGCTGTCAGGAGGTGATCATAAAAGGTTTCTGATTGTTTCATACCCAAGCAGGGAAGAGAGCAATTCCATAGGCTCCGTCACCCCACCGAGCAGCCTGTAGGTCACGCTGTCTGGTTGGTAGCAGTAGATTGGGCAGAAACACGAGGTAGGCCTCCGTCACACGTCTACTCTAGCATGGCAGCTTTTGTGCAGTTTCCTCCTGCTGGGGGGGGCCCAGAGCCTAGATTTTCACATCTTCCTGGACACTGAGCTGTGAGAGGGTTTTCTTAATGCGGAGGGCAGTGAGTCGAGCCGCTCCGTTGGCGTACCAGCACTCTCGCATCATCTTACCCATCACCCGTAGCGCCTAGGCGAGAAAAAAAGGCCGACGTCAGCGCTCTCCTCTCCCCCGACCCCAAGTGGGTCTGCCAGGCTGCTGCCATACAGCCTCCGCACCTCCTAAAATCAGAGCCCAACTCGCAGTACTTACTCCTTACTCACCCTCTCCAGAGGGAAGGGGATGTGGAGATGAAGGCAGACCTTACCTCGTAGCTTTGCCACCAGTTTGGGATATTAGGCCGTAATTTCTGATCACACACGACCTTCCGCATCTCTTCAATAGAGGGATCAGAGGGTACCAGGTCGTAGTAGGGAAGCTGATACTCCTCATGGATACCTGAAAGGCAAAGGGGAAATGCAATTCCTGGGATTTGTGCTGAAGGCAGACTGATACTGGCTCGGACTACATGACTCACTGCAGAGATGCGTCAACACTTTGCAGTTCCTTAGAACAGAAGTGAAGAATCTGGGATTTGAGTTTACAAGGAAAAAAAAAAAAAAAAAAAAATCGGGGAAATAAAATGCAGCTGCCCAAACTGGAAGAGAGTCAGTTGCATTTGACACCTCCCAGCACACAGGCAGGGCTGCTGAGCCGAAGGCAGCAGGATCGGCCCACGCGTGGCGGTGCCGTGCTCCTGCCTGCACCTTGATGTGCCGAGACACTCGCTCACATCGATGCGGGGGCAGAAAGTCACCCACCAAACCCATCCCAAGGAACATCGGCCACCAGGCAGAGCAATAACCCCCACGGGTCAGTCTTAACAGCAGTCGTGGGTCACCTCTGTTTAGCCACACACAGCGGTGTATCCTCCCCGCAGCCCCGTTCTCCAGGGTTCTTCACACCCCACAAACACCTGACCAACAGAAACGCCGAGGCTAGGAAATCCGGGAGCAAGCCAAGCCGACGGCACGGGCACACAAAGGGTATTACCTCCTGCGTTGCACCTTCGAGCAATCTCCCAGTAGACCAAGCCCAGGGCATAGATATCAGCACATTTAAATGAATCAAAATGCTTCATGTTAATGGTTTCATCCAAGACTTCAGGGGCCATGTATCTGCAGGACAGAAAGGGAACAGCACGTTCATTTTGAGCGGGGATTCTCTGCGAGACAGTAAATGGCAAATTTTCCCACACAGCACTTCCCAGCAGACAAAACTCCGCTCTGCACAGCCTTAATCAGAACAGAACTGGGCCCTGTGGTCTAACAGAGTGAACAAAATAACTCAGAAAAGAATGGCAAGTTGGGAAAGAGGTAAGAACGGCCAAAAGCACGCCAGGGTCCAGCCAGCAGGCCCCAAAAAGCTGCTGAGAACGCCCAGTTTGTTGCCAAGTATTGTACAAGCTCCCTGGTGCCAAGTTTACGTAGCTGGCCTACACCCTTCAGCTTGATGGCGCCTGGAGATGAAGGCACTGAGGTACCTTCTCCATCAATTTGGGCACAATGCTGACGCTCTGAGACGTTTGGAAATGCTTAACAGAGAATTTCACCAGCGCTCAACCAGCAGCTCAGGCATTTGCTAGTCACTCACACTCTCGTGCCTCCCACCGTTCTCCTACCGTTTGGTTCCGACCCTTTGATTTGGTGCAATATCAATCGTATCCGTAACGGAATCATGCCGGACGGCCAGTCCGAGGTCAGCGATGGCACACGTGCCATTCTTCTTCACCAAGATGTTCTTAGACTTCAAGTCTCTGTGAGCAATCCCAGGCTTTCCTAAGAGAACAAAATAAAAAGTAGCCAGGGTCAATGTCTGGTGAAATCTCTTTTGTCAAACCGGCGCAGAGGCAGTACCGGATTTCAAGGCGTCGGTTAAACTCTCAATGTGTTGCAACACATTTTCCTGTTTGGATCCACTGAAAAATAGAGCAGTGCTGACAGCCCGTGGTAGGCAGAGGCTCTACTCGGGCCTCCGAGGCACTATGCAGTAGCACGCAGAGGCCTCAAGAGGGACAGAAACTCCATCGTCCCAGGCATCAGACACGCTGCCGTGGATGCGAGGAGTTTATAATTCTGCTAACATCCCACTCAAGTAGCACCAATTTTAGGACGGGGATGTGAAATGCTGATATAACACCCAGGAGCTAGCGCAAGGCTAACCCACTTTGCAGCCAGCCGAAGCGATCTGTCTATTTCTGCTCAATACTGACCAGATGAATGCGGGCTGACTCAGCCCCCCCTCCTCAATTCTGCTTTATTCTCCCCTCAAACATTCCCAGCACCTTTTCAAACTTTGCTCTTACCCTGAGTACCCACAATCTCCATGTGCAGATGGGCCAGTCCGCTAGCAGCGGACAGGGCAAGCTTGATCATCCCCTCGATAGTCACGGTGTATCGATTCAGGTAGTCAAAGAGAGAACCGTGCTCGTGGTAGTCGGAGACGAGCCACAGCTGAGTCCACGTTCCGTTATCTGCAGCAGGAAAGAGACTGTGCTCAGATACAGCGCCAGGGTGGCACACAGCCATTGAGCGAGCATTTTTTGGTACATTTTTTGGTACCTTATCTTTTTTTGGTACAGAGGAGAGCTGCTGGGTAAGGCTGCAGCTCAGCGGGCAACCTGGGGGCAAGTAAGGTAAAGAACTTCAAGGCAAAACACGACTCTGTGAGGTACAGCTAAAGCACCATCGCACCTCTTGGTAATTTTACCATCTTTTGGTGAGAAACATTCAGATGTTAACTATTTGAGAAGTGGCTGACAGTTTCCTTTAACCATTTAATTGTAAAACCACATGAAGAAACGCCCAAGAGCAGACTGCACGCTGGGGAAGCCTCTGCTCTCAGGACTCTTTACCTTTGTTATCCGCAGCAATAAATCCCAGGATGTTCTCGTGTCGCAGCATCACAGTTTGATATATTTCTGCTTCCCTAAACCAGGAACGTTCCTCCCGTGAAGAGAAGATTTTTACGGCGACGTCACCTCCGCGCCACCTGCCACGCCACACTTCCCCGAAACGCCCTTTACCGATGATCTCCTGAAGGACAATCGTTCGGGCCACAGTCCGTTGGACAAAAAGCGGCAAACCTACGGACAAGAAATCGGGAGGGATGAAGATTTGTTGCAGCAAAAGAAACTCCTGAAAGCCCAAAGTCTGCCACAGAGCATCATCAAACCTAGGAAGCTCCACAACCAGCAGCCTAAGCAAGCCCCAAACCAGCAAAGGGTGGTAGCTCCTGCATGGGACGCGCCATTTGGCTGCATCTGCATCATCACTTTGAAGCAGCTCGCAAACCGCCAGCGATCAGGCTCAGAGCAGCTGGGGTACTTCTGCTCCACGATCAAAGTAACCTGAGGCTGAATACATGAAGAATGGAACCTGCTAAAAAGCAGGAAACCCCCAGAACTTCTCTTAAGAAAGGAGGCCCAACGCAGCTGCCACCTCTGATGTAAACCACAGAGCTCACCTGCTGAGCGTGTGTACAGAAAAGATCCCAAACCATTTTATATCTAGCAGATGTGGTGCTAAAGGTTTATTCCCTGGTCAAATATCAGGTTGTTATATTCTCTGCCTCTGTGGATTATCCTACAGTTCCCCATCTGCTGCAAAATTATTATTATTTTTTTTTTTTAACCTAACTGCTTTCATACTTTATAGTCATGAATAAAATGACAACTTCCCAATCTATTCTGTGGACAATTTAAGTGCTACAGGATTTCTTTTAAGTGCTACAGAAGCGAATGCTGTACATCGTCCACTTCAGAAGATCCGAGGATTCTCTGGGATGAAACGGGCTGGGCAAATGCAGGATTTGCATTTGCAAATGTACTGTAAATTATTATTTTTTTTTTTTACAGCGCAAAAGCACTGTAAAATTTTCAGCTGCTGGGATCTTTCCTGTTTTCCTGCCAGCTTTGATGCAGGTGACATCCTGCATCCTCCTCTGAAAGCCAACAACTCACCAGTTAGCAGTTAATGTCTCTTTCCAACCCAAACCCAGTTCCAAGGCTAAATTTGAAATAGATGCAGCCGTTGGGAGTGATCCTCTTGCAGAAAAGGAGGAAAGCTACATAGATTAAGGAGGGAAGCTACATAAAACTATTTTTTTTTTTACACATCAGCAGCTAAGGAGTTGAACTATTCCTCTAGAGCCTAAGCACTGGACACTGACACGGGGCCGTGGCTACAGTGTTTACTGCAGGACTGAATTTAAAACATACCCTCCACATTACTCATGCCAAGGCAACAGCCTCACAGCCACACAAAGCTGCGGCAACCAGAAGCCCAGAACAGACTCCTACTCCATTACAACTACGAGTTCTTATTCGTCATTTCCAGTCATCTCTTAATACCTGAGCCAGAGCCAGAGGTGGAGAGATCGTAGACTAGATCTTGCAAGGTCTTATCCTTCGAAAGGCACATTTCACAAGAGGGGTCTTCCATGTCCAGCCGCTGACGATTGTGATAGACTCGTTGGTGGTGATGAAACACAAAGACTACTATGATCATGACAACAAACACAAGGAAGACGGGCCCGGCAATCACCGCCACTAGCTCCACAGGACCCCAGCTTGACGGGGGCTCGTTATCTTTCAGGTGCCCTTGAGAGGAAAGGAAGGAGAAAACCAGACACTTTTAGAAAATTCTCACTCCTTCATAAGTGTTCTTTAAGGACTTTCTTCCTGTGTTTTAATTATTCTCTCAGAGCCTGGACAATTTTAGCTTGCTGTTCCAGGATGGTAGAGGACACATCGAATGACATGGGACTTATCAAGTCACCAGGCAGGCAAACTACAGCTAACCCCCCCCCCAAAAGACGGTGCTTCAGCAGGATTTCGGGGATTATTGGCACTTGCTATTTAAAAGAGGACAGGAGCCTGCTCTGGGCTGAATTTGCTCAACCAACCTGCGTTATACTTTGCACTTGAACCCTCCAAGTAAGAGGAAAACACCACCAGTCGGTAAGGACTCCTTTCTCCCCCTTTCTCCTTTGCCCTGGAACCACCAGTGAAGACTCTTACCTGAAGACCATTTTTTGAGAACAGGTAAGACCTCCCCCCGCTGTAATCTTCATCCGACCCACTAAGTAACAGCCCCAAATGGAGAGTTAACGAGGTATGAGGAAGTACTGCATGCCCCTCTCCGTCCCAGGAATTACAGAAAGCAGCAGACGTTTCCCACACCCTCAGTCAAAGGCAGGGCTGCTTCCTCTTCTTGTATTCAGAATCTGGGCACCCCTCCACCCCACACGCTTTACTCTGAAGCTGCTGCAACGTTCCTGTACTTGTGGCTCATCACTGAAAAGGTCTGCAGCCTTAGAAGAAGGGAAGTAACTCAATCTGATAAAAAGCAGGCTACAGCGCCGTTCAGCACCAGAAAAGGGATCTAGGCTGTGCCCGGGGAACACGCACTGTCCTCAGGCCATTGCAGACACAGAGCAACATGCAGCAGAAACTCATATTTAACTGTAGATGGGCATTGCTTCTGCTGCTGCTTCCAGGAGCCTGTGAGGATACCAGCAGCAGGGCTGACAAGGCGAGAGAAATCTCATAATATGGAGCTACTGAGTGCAGTAAAGCTGCGAGAAATCCCCAAACTTTGGAAGCTTCTCCTGCCCTGAAGTACAACTTCATCATCCGATGACATTTTGTCAGCCACAGGGGAGTTCGAGCAACTTCACATTTTAATTTGAAATAGTTTGTTGTTATTTCCACTTTACAGATCAAGGAAATAAACCGAGTGCTCAAGTTCACACAGCAACCTAAGGGAAGAAGTGAAAACAGGGCCGAGAACTCCTTATTCCCAATCCCAAACAGACAGCTTGCCTCCTCCCCACTTCAAACAGACCATTTATTTAGCTTCTACTCACCACTGGGAACCATTAAATCAATTTTGTTGCAAAAATCAGAGTAGCAGCAGTGAGTATTACGCAGATCTTCTGAACTCAGACAATAGAAGGGTTTCCCAGCAGGAATCAATTTCGCTTCAGGAATGCAGGTCCGCACGTGATGTTTAACACCATCCAGGTTGAAGACCGACACCATGCACGCGCCGTCCGTTTCACACGTGGAGTTTGCTTGTTTGCAGTCGGAGCACAAACATGTCAAAGCTGCAGAAATCAGAACAAGACCACGTCCTTAAAACCCACCGGAGAACAAAACGCTCGAATGTGAGAAAACGTTCTGCTTTAAAATCTCCCGTTTCAGAGGGAACGGGCTGTCGTTAGGCTCAGGAAGAAGCTGCTTTAGGAACAGAATAAGTCATGCTCTGTATTTCAGAGCCACAAGAACCCGATTTAAACACAAAATACAATGTGGAAGCAGAGGAGCCTTTCCAGAAGATGACTCTCCAGACAGCCCTTTTTTTTTCTGCCCCTGTTGCAACCACTAACAGCGATGACCCAAGTCATCCCTGCAAAACTAGGCTAGATTTTCCCGAGATCTGCTCCCAACCCAGCCTAGGCTCAAAACTCAAGTGGAAAACAACAATTACTCCAACTGACAGACTTGATTTCACCCGAACCCGCTGTCCAGGCTTCCTCTCAGCTACACCAAAACCGAGCTGCTCATTATGGGTCAGCGAGGGACGACCACCCCAGCTCGCGGGAGACAACAAGCAGCTGGCAGATGCCAAAACAAAACCAATTCAAACTGACTCTACGCAAGCCAAGCGTGCTACACCCAACTAGATCAGTCACTTATTTAGTAACTGCTTTCCTGATCCGAGACACTACCTTGGGTCAAATAAATTCCTGGCTTTCTGCCTGCACCCCACGAAGATTATTTGGGTAAAGAGCAAAGGAGAAACTCCAAGGCAGATTCCCACATTTTTTCCGCCTCCCAGCTGTCACTGTGCTGCCTGAAAAACTGTAAGCAAATCCCCAGGCATCGCCATCCTTGGGAACAAAGAGCGAACACAACAATGTCAAGAAAAAGGGTGGGGCCTGTTTAGCAGCACACAGTATTTTCTTCAGCTTTCATCAGATCTTTCAAGCCTCCCCGGAGGGATTCAGAAACATGTACTTACCCGCTGCAGAAATGGTCTTTCAGGTAGAGAGAGTCTGAAGAAGTGTTTTAAAAGATACAAGAGCCACTGTTAACTCTCTCCAGTCCGACAGCTAAATCCTCTAACGTCGGCTTGTAACCTCTCTGTCTAAAACCAGGCACCAAAGTCGGCACCAATGCTTGGGGGGGGTGGGTGCGGGAGCCACCTCCCCGTGGGGCAAGCGAAACGCTGAGCCCTCAGTCATCCCATCTCTGGCAATCGGCAGATTTAAGGAGCATCAGCATTCCAAGGATATTCATGGCACAGGAAGAGAGAGCCTCTTGCTCCCAGCCAGCACGCGGTCCCCAGCGGAGTTACCTCGAGCTTCATGAAAAATAAGCAGGTCCTGATCAACTTCAGGGTTCGTTTAGGAAGAAGACACCCATTATCCCTTATCACCAGGGTCCTAGGTAAATCAGTTAGGCTAATTGCATTAGTATTCTTTCTTTCTGGATGCTGCGCTGCTCTTCATTTCCTAGCTGTCGTGAGCTGCTTAACAGCTCCAAGGTGGGCTGCACTATTTCAGAGGCTAAACGCAGATGCTGCTGAGTTTTAAACCCAACAGATTCGCAACTGCTGAAGCAGTAAAAAGCCAGTGAAAACCCAGAAGAGCTGTTGAGACGTCTTTAAAAAGCATCACGAGCAGATGTAGCTTATTACTATGTGCTTAGCACAGGCCAAGGAAAAGGGACGTGGACTAGAAAACGGACAGGGAAGACCACGAGACAGGACTGTATCGAGAAGGGTTTGAGAGCGTTGCACCTAAGGATTATGCAGCTTTTAGGGGGAAACTTTATAGCAAAAGGAAAAAACCAAACCCACTAATATTCAACGTGACAAACAGCTCTGAGGACGGTGTTTTCCAGTGGTCAGCAGAGCACAGGAAAGACAATTCTTCCGAAAAATACACACACTTGGGGGAACAAAGGTTGGTTATAATGGAGATTTTATGAAAACACGAGATAGGAAAGAGCAGCCAGGGCACATTCCTACCTCCAGGTATACTTAAAAGGAAATCGCGTTTTAAAGCATCTCCTTTATTCCTTTACCAAAAACTCAAGGTATAAATTAAAAACATTTAAACCACATGCATTTCACCGTGTAGGCTCTTTTCAATTTGATTTAGATACAGCAGAACTGAACTTTGTTCCTGTTAGACTCATCTCTAAGGTCTCGAACCCCAGATTTAAGCTACGGCAGTTTTGCTTTCCAGAAGCTCCGAAATAAACAAAACACTTCAACGCACTAATAAAACTGGTTTCGTAAACTTCTTACTGAAGTATCTGGCTTGAAACTAAGCAACCCTTTGAGAAGGAAAGCAGAGGAGCTGGTTGTATCTGCTCACTTTCATTTGTAGAATTAAAAAAACCTAAGAAATCAGTTTACCTGCAAGGTATAATACTAGAGCCCCAGCGCACAGGGACAGAGTAAGATCCTTATCTCTTTTGCAGAAAGCAGAAGTTTCCTGCTAAGGAGGGGTTTGCCCCACAGAACTCGGCCTCATTTCACCTTGTGGTGCTGTGGGCAGATGCTCCTCCCTTTTGAGTCGACTGCTCTTTTTTCATGTCTTCTTTATTCTTTTTTAAATTCTGATGTTTGCACCTCAAAAAGCCCCACGATAAGGAAAGCAGTGGGAACAAAGAAACGAAGCCTTCAGCACGCTGTGTACTCCCCTTGTCTTTCACAAGACCCCCTAAAAGGGGCTTTCCTGATATTCCATAACCCCTAAGCTGCAGGCAGGCACTCTCCAATTTTAGGAAAGACGGTCTGATCCCTGGGTAGAAGCTTAAGTCCGGCTCCAGCCTCCCTCACGCATCCAGGAGTTGACTCCATCTATATTTTTATTACGAAAAAGCCTAGGCTATAAAGTCTGCCACCGCTACAGCCCTGTTCTCCCTAAGCATCACCTACCTACCGCCGGCTGCCAGCTCCCACCGGCACCGGCTGTGCCAGGGAGGAAAGGCCTGTCTGCACCGGGGCTCGCCGGGAACCCGGGAGCTTCCGGCAGCGAGGAGAATTACAGGGCAACCTGCGTGGGGCCAGCATTTCAAGTTGGATTAACCAGAAGGGAAATTTCTTCTCCTATCAGTAACACCAGAAGCCAGGAAAAAACGTCAAGCGTTGTCTCCCCTTGGGTGGGGGTCAGAAAAATGGGACAGGTACACAAAGCCCCCCCCCGTCATACGTCTCTGGGGTGCTCCTGGGAGCAGCTGGGGACGCCTGGGCAAAGCCAAAGGAGACAGGAGTGAATAAAAGCATTTTTCATGCCAATAGCATGCTTTTTATTCGGGAAGAAAAGCTCCTATTGAGCAAAACATATAATCTACTTAAAAAAAAAAGAAACTGACTGGGCTGAAGAAAATAGATGGGGCAAAGGAAAACAAAAGAGCAGTTCACAGAGCCAGGGCGGCGAGTTCCCCTCTCGCAGAACGCCTGGGGATGAGTCTGCATGAAAGGTGCTACAGAAGTTGGCAGCAGAGTCTGCTCTATCTGCTCAGCACACTCTTTCTGACATTCTGCTCAGAGACAAACCCAACCCTTTTAAGAAGCTGTTTAAACAAGCCTAACATTAAGCTGCAGATCCTCCGAACGAAAGCTTTGTTCTCACTCAAAAGAGATGGATCAGGTTGGAATTCCTACTGAAGCAAACCCTCACTGCGATTTCATCCAAGGCACAGCGCAGGCGGTCGTGACATCAATCGCAGGAGCGAGCCAGCCCGGTGCCCGGTCCTCACTGCTCTTCCTAAAAACTGGAGCGGTCAGGCGGTGCTGCCAAAAGACAAACTCTCCTTGAGCCTCGACTAACGCAAGCCAGGGCTTGGCTGCCGGGCCAGGTACTCCTTCAGGTGACCATCCCGAGCCCAGGAGTCGCTTCTGCTCCCCGTGAGGTCCCCAGCGAGGTTCACGGGTTACAGGCAGCAGCGGGATTGCTCCCAGCAGGAACCTGGGGTATTAGTATCCCTTTGCATTAACTACGGCAGAGAGGAAAACCAGAGAAGGCCCTCTTGCACCAAACTGAAGTAGCATCTATTTACAAAATTAATCCAAACAAACAGGTGGGGGGCTGTGGATTAGAGCTCTAGGCTCCAGGGAGACTAAAATATTAAGCTCTGACAGTCAAAGAACATTTCCTTTTTTTTTTTTTTCCCCCAGCAACTCTCTGAGCTCATTTTGCACATATTTATTCTCACACAGGATTGCATGTGTCAAGATGTCTCTGCAGCTAGACAGGGAAAGTTTCACAGCAAAATCTAATGTAATGGTGTCATCCACCTTTTGGAATACATTTTCCAAAAATCTCCTGAAGCTGTGCTATGCAAGATGACATTTTCTCAGGACTAAACACTACCTGATCAAGATGTATTAAGATAATCAACCTGAAGATGATCATTGGTAAAACTGCCAATACCCACCCACGTATTTACCAGATAAACAGATTTTTGCAGAGATTGTAAGCTGCTGTTCTTTTTCAACAGTTCGAATCGAGGCTGGAAGAACAACGATTCCCCTGACTTCTGAGCTTTTATAAGGCTCTGGAACAGGAGCTGCAATTTATTATGTCTCTGTGCAGCACCTAACTTAATGAGACCCAATCTAGTAGTGATGTTTTAATGCTGCAGCAGCATGATGTTAGCAAGAGAAATGGAAAACAATTGGGTTTGTACCTCTGCTGTTTCTTTAGATGCTATAATGAAGAGGGACATGTGTAAACATGCTTGGAAGAAAGAAATACCTTTCAGTGTTTCGCTATATGCTGTGCCGAAATAAAGAATAACCTTTATCACAGAGTTCTCTGCCCAAGAGCAGGTTAGGAATAAAATCCGTTCCCCCACGGCAAGGGGGCAGAGGTCCATTCCAGGGGTCCCTTTGTGCTCCTCGTGCAAGCATACCACCCCAAGAACACTGCTTCAAGAGAACCACCAGGGCTTAGTTTTCAAAAGGCAGGAAGGAGGACACTCAAAGCCATCTGATGAAGACTTTAGAAACAAAGATTTACCTCCCATTATATTCACTACGATTCTCCTGGGGTCAACAGCTGTGATTTCCCCATCCCCATCTAGGATATGCCCGAGTCCAAGATGCCCTCCTTGTACGGCACACCGGTGTCTCTCCGAGCCCCAGAGTCAGCTCATCTACACCCACCACCTCCACCATCGAGCGCGAGGCCAGCTCTGGATGCTCACACTGCCCCCGTTTCCTTACAAAGGAGCTGAAGAAATTAGCACAGATTTGTCCTTCTGTAGATACAGCACCACCACCTCGAATATCTTTTCCTACATCTTGCTGCCCCATCAACTTCTCCTCCTACTTTCAGATCTCAACATCTCTTTTGCTCCTTGCTGGTGCTTATGAAATCTACTGACCCACTGCTGCTAAAAGAAACAGAGTTAAAATTAGCTGCAAAGTACTATGAAAAAAAACACTTTCACGCATGTCATCCAGAAACTAAAAATTATACTAGGATATTTAAAGTTGGAAACAAGAGTCCCAACTTTTTCAAGCTGGCTGCAGTTCCCTGGCACAGGTTGAACCTGACATGAACACATCATGGCTGCCTAGAAAACATATACTAAATGGAAAAAGAAAAAAAAAAAAAAAAAAGGCAGGAAGAACGTGCCCTCACCTTTAAAGTGAAGAACTTTCCCTGCATCCACTCAACTCACACAAAAGGACTGCTTCTTAATGAATTTTAAATAAGCGTATTGACAGGACTCTCATCATTAATTAGAAGAAGCTTTGACATTTCTGTTGCTCTTCAACTCAGAAAACAAACCTGCGGCTCCAAACTCCCTCTCCAGGCTCTGGTCTGGCACCTATTTTGTGTTTTAACTTGTTAGGAAACCAGTTTAGGAGCCACCCATACCACACCAGTCCCGGGGAAGAGAGTCTTGCAAACCAGCCACATGGCAAGGCAGATGCACAGGTCATCATTACTGAGGGTTTTCAAGACTTAAAACCGATGCTGTGTATTCTCAGGCAATTGGCACACGCTTTTTTGGAGTCGAAATAACAAGCTGGTTTAATGTGCAGTCTATATTCCGACACCCAACAGTCCGCAGGTTACTTCCAAGAAGCCCACAGAAGGCAGAAAGCGTTAAAAAAACAAGGCTGTGGTGTGCAGGGAAGCCTGCTTTTCTGCTGAAAAAAAGAAAAGATGGGTCCACAATCAAAGAAAAGAAAGGCTGGAATGCCAGTGGCTTAAATAATGAGGACAAAAGAGCGCTCCCGTCCCATACGAACGCTCACACACACGATGGTCTTGACTCTACCAGCTCAGCGCCAGCCAACGTTTCACCCCTGCAATACCAGCGCAGCTTTCTCCCTCAAGACGAGCGATTCCTTCTTGGTCTGCTCAGATAACCGCGCTGGCTGTGCGGTGGAGAACATATTTCCACTGGTCAACACCCAGTGAACTTTGCTTGCTGTTAAGAGAATTGACGTTTTACTTCACTCCTTTCGCAACAGCGATTTCCGGAGCATCCACTACTGGCAGCGGACGGCGTACCCAGGGAAAAAAAAAAAATAAATCCGAGCTGTCTGGCCAAGGAGCTGAAGGAGTTCAAGAATGCTTGTTGGACACTGTTTTTAATTTCCAGTTAGAGAAGTCTTTCTTGGAAAGTTGTAAGATCTAAACTTACGGACCACGCGGAGTTTTGCCTGATTTAACCGGGTAAATATTTTAAGCAGGTGTTAATAATAAAATCTGCTGGCGCAAGATTGCTCCCCACGGTATTCTCTTCCTTTATTTCAAGCACGCAAACAAAGCCTACCTATAACCACCCTATAACCACTGCTGCAGAGGCACCTTTCATTTTTTTCTTTTTCCTTTTTTTTTTAAAAAAAAAGGAAGGAGCATGCGGGGGGAGGGTGTTTTCTACTCTGTTTACCCATGCACACAGAGGTTCACAGCTCCCAAGCACTGCAGAAATGAGGATGTTTTTCCAACTCTACCCTGAAATAAGCAGCTGTTAAGATCTCTTGTATAAGGCACAACAGTAAGCAAACTGAGCGTGCATCATGGCTGCTCTAAGCAGCAAACAATTTGCAGGGTTAGAATCCCTGCCATCCTGCACCCAGCTCCACAAACGCAGCTCCCTCGCGTCCCTGAAGCCAGGCTGAGCTCACACCTTTTACCGGCCAGCACGGACAAAACCGTACGGCGCGTACCGAGCGGAAACAATAGCCAGCCATACAGAGCCCAATATCAAAGGCACTGAGAGTCGGCTGAGTTTCCAGGAGATACGCACAGTCAATTGGCCCTTTCCTGTTTATTTATTATTATTATTTTTAACCAACACCAGCTACATATAAAATGCGAAGCGAAAGTCTGAGAGCAGACATGCGATGAGTCTCATTTGGTCCTGCTTTGCCATTTATATCACAGAGAAGCCGAAACATCTTCCAAAAGCTGCGTTTTACTTTAGGTTTAAAACAAAGCAGAGCCACTCTCCCCCCTAAAGCACATTTCTATTACCAGATTCAACAGGACTCACAAATACACCCCTAACCTACTGCCCTAGTGGGGTTTAAAGCCATTTTCTGCAGCTAACAAGTCCGGATCTGCACGCGCGAAGTTATGTATTACCAACCGACTGTCAGAAGGTAATAATAACACGAACGGCGAGAGGATTGGGGAGGAGAGAAAATATTTCAGTGTGGTTCCTGTTGGAACAGGTACCTGCGTTACACAAGCAGCAAATTGCCCCCGATAGCCACAGAGAGGTGGACTGTGTGGTGAAGCCTCAGACACCGGAGAGGCCACCAGCTTGTCCTCTGTCCCTGCCAGCTGATGCTCAGAGATGATTTGGGCTCGTCCACCTCTGGGGAAAAGGGTCAAAGTCTTCAAAATCACGGAGTGGGTACCCCTCACCCAGAAGCAGCAGCGGTTGCACCCCGCCAGGTAAAGCAAAAAGGATGGCCACAGAACAAACAACCGAAACAAAGAGTTTTCCCTCCCTCCAAACAAATATTTACAGCTGCCACAATCCGGAAGCACAGGGTTTTTTAGAAAGGTTTCTATAAAAAAAAAAATTGCCCGCAGATTCCAAGGGGGTGTATCTGAAGCACAAGCTGCTCTCTGGTGCAGAGGGGGGCTGCCCAAGCGCCCCCCCCCCCTTAGCTGGGTTAACAGAGGGATGGGAAAAGGCCACAAACTCCAGAGGTTTGACCGAGGCTCAGCCACAACATGGTGGCACTTCCCACCCCCAGCCCCTGTTTCCCAAAACCACCGCCGGGGACCCACACCCCCAGC
>JAVJGJ010000039.1:4414665-4426934 GCA_035590215.1 Microhierax caerulescens | reverse complement strand
CAGCGGCAACGCCACTGGCCTCCAGCCCTTCAGACAGATCTAAGTTAAAAAAAAATAAATACCTAGACGGCGTTTGAAGGGACTTTTTATTTTAAAGTCATCGAGTAGCTTCATGAAATGGCCAGCGCGAACGCTAAACGTACCAAGCGTCACCTACGAGTCAAGAGCCCAGCTTCAGAGCAACGAGGAAGTTTAGCCCAATCTTGCATAGAAGTGGTCAACTTATTGCACATCGGAACACAAAAAATATATACTTTTGCTGTTGCAAAGGTAATTTGCAATAAAGCTTTTATTTTGTTTTAAAATCTAAGGGGGATGGGGGGGGTTTAAGGTTTTTTAAGGGTTTTGTTTGTTGGTGGGTTTTTTTTTTTTCTTTGGGGACGTTTACTGGCTATCTAAAGTCTAAGGAAAACAGAAAAATATTAAAAAAATAAAAATAAACATGGACAATGGCATAAGCCAGAAGCCATTCTATTATTTTTTGTAGTTCTTTGTATTTACAAAAAGGCATGCCGATAAAATAAAATGATATATTACAGTATTTATAATATTCTCTTAAAAAGTTCAACCACACTTTTCAGCTATTTTTTTTTCTTTTTTTTTTTTTTTTTTTTGTGCTGTTTACAATGTAGCCTGTACATATGTATGTCGTGGTTTGGTTGGCGTTTTGGTTTTTTTACCTTTTTTTTTTTTTTTTTCTTTTTCTTTGTTACTATACATCACCTCCTAGGAGCAACTTGGGGCAAGAGGTTTCCTCGCTCGTGGTCCTGGGCGCAGCGGAACTGCTCCACTGCCGTGGCGATGGCTAAGCTGCGCGGCGAGGATGCCGGCCGTGGCACAGATGGCTGCTGGATGGCTTCCTGCTTGGCTATGTGGGTTTGTTTTTATATTTGAAGGGATTCCTGGAATTTTCTGGGTTGGGAGGTTTAGGCAACCCGAGATTCATCCTGCCATCGCGCTCTGTCGTCTTGGTTTGTCTTGGTCTTTTTTTTTTTTTTTTCCGCTCTGGATTTGGTCCACACTTAAATCATGGTGGCACCGACCCCTTGCTTCTCCTTCCAACTTTTTTTTTTGGGGGAAAACCAGCCATGCTGCTGTCCTACCCTCGAGAATTCCCACCCTGAAGGCAACCCCACCCCCCCACCCCACCCCATCTCAACCGGCGCAGCGGCTGATCCACGAGGACACCACAAAAGAGGAGCTGGGAATGGCGGAGTCTGGGCATCGAGGAAAAGAAACCGGCGTGGATTTGGCTCGGGATGTTTTCCTGGCGTTATTTTTCCCGCTGCAGCGAGACTAGGCAAGAGGTAGCTCGGATTCCTACCCAACCTGCGGGGCTGTTGTAGTCGCCGCTGGATGAAAGCGTAAGGAATGGGAAGAAGGTGAAGGCACCCGACAGCCGGCTCCCCCCTCTGCTTAAACCCCCTCGTGGCTATGGAAGCCCGAAATCCCACGCAGCGGCCAAGCGCGGAGCTGCAAAGCAAAAAAAAAAAAAAAAAAAAAAAACAAAACCAAAAACCTGGGACCAAAGGGAGGAAGGATTCCGGTTGGGAAAGCCCACCCGCAGCTCTGCATCCCACCCGGAGCAGGAAGCCCGAGGGCTGTGGGACCACCGCGAGTCACGTCCCCGTCCCCCAGCCCCGCTGGTGGCATCGCCTGGGGTAAGCTCCCCCCGTTTCTACCGGTAGAAATAACACGCTTCCTTTTTTTTGAGCATTTATCTCTTTAAAAAAAAAAAAATAAATTAAATAAAATAATAGTGTCTACGCTGCAGGATGGAGGCTGAACAATAACTAATATTAATGATAAATATTGCAGGATACAAACGAACTGAGTGGTAGTTAAGCCCTAGATTTTGGTTTTACAGTGACAAGAGTACAACAAGCCATTCTCAAGTTTGTTTTTGTTTTTTGTTTTTTTTTTTTATCACCTCCCCTTGGATGAGGTCCAGAGCAGCATTTAAGTTTTGTTAATATTTCAGTGTGCAAAAAGATGGCTGTATGGAGAAGAAAAAAAAATAAAATATTCATAATTGTTAAACATACACACACAATTATTTCATTGAGTTGCTGGGGGGGTTTTTTGGTGGTTTTTTTTTGGTGTTTTCTCCTACTGGCGGGTCTATGAAAGATCGCTACGAAGGGGACGTACCGGTGAAGGGCATGGTTCTGGTGACAAGTTTCTCTCCCGATACAGTGTAAGGTGGAGCGCCTCGAATTTATGGCTTAACACACCGCGGTGGACAGATTCTGGAGTGTCTGGTGGGTTGAATGGTTCCTCATGCATGGTTCTGGTCACGGCATGCCATCATGCAAATCGCTTCGATGCATTAACGAGCACTTTTGGTGGGGGGAAGCAGCCCGAGCTGCCTCCAGGCTGAAGGTACCCGCTTACCCCATCTCCCAAACCAAGTAAAGCCCATGTAGAAAGTCGAATGCAGGTAATAAATCTCAAAGAAACTATGACAATTAAATGGCATGGGCTAAATGGGTGGTTTGTTTCTTTTTTCCTTTTTTTTTTTTTTGTTTCACTTGTTTTAACTTTTTTCTTTTTTTTTCCTTTTTTTTTTTTTCTGCTTAACTAAATGCAAATCTAGTTTTGCATGAACAAACCCTGTAACATTGTGACTTCTGGGTTTTTGCTCAATAATAATCAACAAAATGGGAAAATAAAATCCATTTTTTGGCTGCTTTGGAAAATACATGAATCCCAGCAGCGGGTTTTGTGTGTGTGTGTGTGTTTTACTTTGCTTGTTTGTCCTAAGTTGCATTGACTGATGTGGAACATGCAGTATCCACCTGCCCAAACAATAGAAAAATCCATTTTTTTTCCTTTTTTTTGTGTGTGTTTAAATGTTTGTTTACAAGGGTCCTTTAAACAGGTGGTAGGTCACTGCTTTAGATGCAACGCTGTCACACGGGAAGCAGACTATGTTTGGTATAAGATCTTCAGGTAAGTGTCTCCACAGCTGTTCTGTATTGATAATATTTCAGGAAGTCTGTAAACAATCTTTTTCACTTGCAAATATTTTAATTTGTACAATTCTATGAATTTTTTTTTTTTTGTCTCAACACTTGGATTCCCTGACGTCTTTTTGTCTTTTCGCTCTTTCTCGTCTTCCTTCCTCCGCCCGCTGCTGTTTCTCCTTCTCGGGTTTGGTAACGCTGTCGTACGACGGGAGGGACGCCGTAGACGGGGTGCCTTCTTTTTTCTCCCTGTTTGCTCCTCCGTTTTCCAGTTTTGTGGAGACAGGCCTGCGGCTAATAAAGCCCCGTCTTGCTAAACGAGCCCTGTAAGCCCTCTGGATAACCACCGCCGAAACTTCTTCCTGCTTACGCCGGAGCGTGGTTGTGATGGGCTCATAAGACACTTTGGAAGGGTTGGATGCCACAAATCTTTCCTCCATCTGCTGCCTCAGGATATCCAGCTCCCCGCTGTCCCCCAGGACACGTTTGGTGAAGGCAAAGAGGATGTCCAGACAGTGGATCCTGTCTCCACTGACCATAGGCAGGTCCATGGCGATGAGTTCGATGGTGTTGGGTTTTGGGACGCGGAGAGGATGTTCCAAAGCATCGGCAAAGTCTGCGAGCTTGCTGTACTCTATGAACTGCGTGGCATCGGGGTCGAACTTCTCCCAGATCTCGTAGAAGGTCTCAAAGTCGTCCTCGCTCAGCGGATCCGCGCTCTCCTCCGTCGCCACGCTGAAGTTCTCCAGGATGATGGCAATGTACATGTTGACCACGATCAGGAAGGAGATGATGATGTAACTCACAAAGAAAAATATCCCCACCGAAGGGTTCCCACAATCCCCCTTAAAACCACTCCCCGGGTGCTCCTTGTCTAGGTCGCAGTCTGGAGGCCGGTTGAGGATGGGCAGCAGCAGCCCGTCCCACCCCGCCGACGTGGTGATCTGGAACAAGCAGATCATGCTGTTGCCAAAGGTCTCAAAATTGAACATATCATCTATGCCAGCCTCATGCTTGACGTAGGCAAAGTTTGACATGCCAAAGATGGAGAAGATGAACATGACCAAGAAGAGCAAGAGGCCGATGTTGAACAAGGCAGGCAAGGACATCATTAAGGCAAAAAGCAAGGTGCGGATCCCTTTGGCTCCTTTGATCAAACGCAGGATACGCCCAATGCGAGCCAGTCGGATGACTCGGAAGAGAGTGGGTGACACGAAATACTTCTCAATGATTTCAGCCAGGAACATTCCTAAAGGAGAAGAGAAGGAACAAGTGTGACAATGGAGACGCGCAGCCTGCTGCTGCTCCTGAACCTAGTCAAGGGACCGGACACGCGGAACACCTTGGGCAGATTCCCAAAGAGGGGGGGTCTGCGATGAAGTGGCCTCACCTTCAGGCAGCCAGGTCTTTGCCAGGTGCTCTGGCTCCTTCCAGGGTTCTCCCAAACGGAGAGGGAGAGAGGTACAGCTGCAGAGTGGTTCGTTCCACCCGGGTAAGGATGGATGAGATCCTTGGACGTGCCTAACTCTGCCACGGGAGTCAGGCTACGGACTCTACTCGGAAGGTGCTAAAAACCCGTGTAAGATACGTCTTACTTCAAGCAGCAAACCTGGATCTGAATTTTAGGCTGCAGGACACTCTCCAGATGTTGGTGCTCTGTCAGTATGCCTGGGCAGAGCTGTGCGCAGCCAGGCTCTTAGGGTGACCCTGCTGTAGGTGTGAGGTTTTGCGTATTTTACAGATTAGACGCTAAAAGAACCACAAACCTGTTGGAGGAAACCGACTGATTCAACATTCAACCAAAGCGAAACCAAAAGTGCGAATCACATGCTGATGCAGGAAGCGCTGCGATGCGATTTTCAGTGGTTAGTAAGCATTAAAACATTCTGATGAGGTGCGTTAAATTTCTGGTTTTAAAGACAAAGGAGAGTGGTTTACTCCATGCAACGGGAACTGGAGTAAATGGAGGGAAGAGGGCGCGTTAGTCAGGACTTCCCGCTGCCAAATTCTGCCACAGTCTCTTCAGGAGGCTCAAAAGAGTCTAGAAGTCCTGGCACCTACATCTAACCTTCAAAGACAAGAACGTGCTCTACCCTGCAACCACCAAGACAGCCTGGCACTCACAGACCTCCACCTAAATGGCGTCGCACTTACCCACGATGGACAGAATCACAACCACGAAGTCAAAAATGTTCCACCCGATGGTGAAATAATAGTGCCGCAAGGCGAACATCTTCAGCACACACTCACAGGTGAAGAAGATGACAAACACCAGGTTGATCCAGTAAAGGATGTCCTCCATCTGCTTGCTTTGCGTGTCTGTCTCCACCATCATGGTCACCATGTTGAGGCAAATGAGCATCATGATGACTATATCAAACGCTTGCTGAGTTACAAAGTCAAAGACAGCTCCTTGAATGCGGTTCTGCGCGACAGGAGAAAGACAGTGAACCAACCGGACGACCATCGGTCACCAAATTATTTCTCTGTTGGTGGAAACAGGGATGAGGATGTAGTGAAAAAAAAAAATAATAAAAAAATCTTGTGAAGTTTTCAAGGCCACAGTTCAATCTGCTTATGGGAAAGGTAGGAAAACACTATTATTCACCCCCCAAACATGCTACCACGACCCTACGACCAACGCAAGCCATGAGGATGGCTAATTGTCCAAGGTCCTGCTCGTTAACACCGAGGGGGGGCTCTTACTCTCAGTCTACAGCCTCACGGCCAGACAGGGGTTTCAGATTTAAATGATTTAAATCATTGGCCGATTTAAATGAGCCAACTGATTAACGTCAACCACGGCGTGTCAACCTCTCTCAGGTGATACCGGAATTATAACGGCGAGAACGTGGTGATGCAGAGTCCAGCACGACTTAGAACAGAGGATGCTTTTGGAGCCAAAGCTCCTCGGAAAGTCTTAACTCCTGTTTTTTTCCTGCCGTTCCCTTTATCACATACTCACCAGAGGTCGAGGAATGGGTTTCTGAGGCTTCTTTGAGCCCAGTTTTTTCATGGCGTTGTAGTACTTCTTTTGTTCTTCTGTCATGAAAATGTCTTGACCTCCAAAGTAAAGGGGCGAAAGGAAAACTGGTTACAATCTGCTCACCCCCCACAAGGGAAAGGAAAAACTTCCCAGCCCAGTCACGAGGATACCTGCCATATGGGAAGCTGGTGGCAGCTATTGTCGCCAGAAATAACGGATACTCATACCAAAGGTGTACTGATTTTCCTTTAGAAAACAAGACTTTTTCCTATGAAAAAAACGGGGTTTATCGCACTACATCCCTCCCCTCGGAGATAAACAGGTAGCAGAGGTGTCGGCTGCACACGTGCAAATCCTCAGCTTGACTTACAGAGGAGAAAAGCCGTGTATGACAGAGGGAGAGGCAAGGAAGACATTCCAGTTTGCATATTTTAGTAAAGGTCAACCCCCCCCCCCCCCAAGAAATACATGAAAATGTTGTCTAGGGAGAGCGTCTCATCTGGCTGGCGTTTTACGTAAACCTCTGGGCTGCCTCTTGGGCTCCCTGTCTGACCAGTCTCGTGGGGCTGGGTGGGGAGCCATGTACTGGGTCCCAGTGGTTCTGCAGCCCACAGCTCTCCCAGGGGAGGCCCGTGCACTGGGCTGATGCTCCTGAGCCCTTATTGGGGCAGAAAAAACCCCTCAGCTGGAAGACTCAGCACCCCTCTAACAGGTCTCAGCACCCCCGCTAACCAGCGAACCCAGAGCACTTATCTTTTTCTTTTGTTGATTGAAGTTGTCGATGATGACACCGATGAACAAGTTCAGGGTGAAAAAGGAGCCGAAGATAATGAAGATAACGAAATAGATGTACATGTAAATGTTGTCCTCGTACTTGGGTTGCTCTTCTTGCTGGATGGGAGACGAGAAAGAAATGACATTTCAAAGACAATTTCGTACAAATATAGGCAGAAGGAGATGGGTCGTGTTTGCAAGTATTCCCGTGTAAGGCAGTCACGCTTTACAGAGCTGCAGTTATATATGGAAAACCGTCCCCTCACACTGTTTAAAGCAAAGCAGAAGTATATGCATGTATATGGTACGCGCACACCAAGGGGCTGGCGATCTGATTTGCAGAAATACGCTACGGTTTCAACCCACTTTCGCTGTAAATCGAGGTCAGTGCCCCCCAAATACACCGTAATCGCAAAGGAAACGATTGTTTAAATGACAGGCAGTGTCAAAGCGAAGACATTGTGCTTCCTTTTGAAGGGGGACGTGGAAGCCCACCCGCCGATCAAAAAGAGAAGAACGTGTTTAACGCTCTCCTGACACAGTCACACTGCTTCTTTCCAACCCGGCGTTCAGCACAGGGCAAGAAAATCCATTTAAAAATAATTTCATACAAAACCAGGAGAAAGTGGGGGGAAGGGAATTAGAAAGCCAAAAGGAAGCGGTGGTATTTGCATAACTCCAACACGCAAGAGCAAGCAAAGCGCCTGAAGAAAGGAGCTCCAATCCAGACAGCACTTCAAAACCGGATTTAAAGCGTCACTGAGGCTCCTATGTAGATGCCAGGTGCGTGGAGGACCTTCTGGCGAATTCCTCCCCATAATTTATTCTGATGATGAAATACCTAACTTCATTGTATTCCTTTCTTCATGGCATTTCTACCCCAGAGGGGTTTCCCCGCTCCTAAAGGGACCAGAAGAATCCTGCCCTTTGGGGGATTTTCTTCAGCATCTTTTACCGTATCACACTAACGCAGCAAAGGAACAACCACAGCATTAAAAGACGTAATAGATAAGCACGGTTCTACTGGTTTTACTCTTGTTTTTTACCAAAGCAAAATAGCAGAGTGAAATAGGGGGAGGTGAGTGTGTGGGCATGTACTTTACCTTTCTGGAATCCACTGCTGCATACATGATGTCCATCCAGCCCTTGAAAGTAGCCTGGCAAAGAAAACACACGTTCTCTTAGAATTCACCCACAGGAGAAGAACAAGGATGAAGCGAAGGATTCCCTGGCCCTCTCCATCACCCTGTATACTGAACTTAAATCTTTCTCTTTTCATTTTATCTAAATGAAATGAAGCAAGCTGGAAAAGCAGGTCCATAAAGCTCAACAAGGTCAAGCACAAGGTCCTGCGCCTGGGTGGGAGCAACCCCCAGTATCAGCACGGGCTGGGGGATGAAGGGATGGAGAGCAGCCCCACCGAGGAGGACCCGGGGGTGCTGGTGGGTGAGATGCTGGGCAGGAGCCAGCAACGGCGCCGCAGCCCCGGCAGGGTCGTGGGCTGCAGCCAAAGCAGCACAGCCAGCAGGTCGAGGTGGGGGATCCTGCCCCCACTCTGCTGAGATCCCACCGACGGTCACTGTGTCCAGCTCCGGGGTCCCCAGCACGGGAAGGACACGGGCCAGAGGAGGCCACAGAAGGATGGGAGGGATGGAAGCCCTCTCCGAGGAGGACAGGCTGGGACAGTTGGGGGTGTTTAGCCTGGAGAAGAGAAGGCTCCAGGGAGACCTTCTGGCAGCTTTTCAATACTTGGAGCTCTCCAAGAAAGAGGGAAACAGACATTTTAGCAGGGTCTGCTGCGGTAAGACATGGGGTAATGAGTTTTCAATTACAAGCAGGGAGATTGACACTAGAGAGAAGGAAGAAATATTTTACGATGAGGATGGTGAGGCGCAGCTTGCCCAGCGAGGCTGTGGATGCCCAGTCTGTGGAAACGTTCAAGGTCAGGTTGGATGGGGCTCATCCAGTTGGGGATGTCCCTGCTCAAGGCAGGGGGCTGGACTGGATGACCATGGGAGGTCCCTTCCAACCCAACCCAAGCTAGGATTCTACGACAAAGTGAATCTCAACAGCTTTACTGCTGTCTCACGGAGCACGGGAGACCTCTACTAGGCAAAGGGATAAAAGATAAACCAACAGGTTTATTCCAAACCCAAACCCGAGTGGGGTTAAGGGGATGCTGTACATCAGGGGGAGAGGGAAGCAGTCAAAATACATTAGAATAAACTTGTATTTACCAATACTAGGGAGATGGTGAAAGCAAAACTTACAACTTGCAGAAGAGCCAGATATCCTGCCCCAACGTTGTCAAAGTTAATTTTCACGTTCTTCCATCGAATCTCAGTGGAGTTGGGTGGCATCAGCGCTTCGCAGTCCGTTTTGTTGTTAACAACTTCTATTTCGAAGCGCTCCTCAGCTGTTTCATTAAAGCAGTAATGATATTTCCCGGCAAACAGGTTAACCCCCATAATGCTGAAAATCAGCCAGAAGATAAGGCAGACCAACAAGACATTCATAATGGAAGGGATAGCGCCAACCAAGGCGTTGACAACCACCTGTGTTGGAAGGGGTGGGAAAAAGTTTCAGTATAAAACACGAGGCAGGAGACAGCAAGCATCAATACAGCTGGTTTTGGGGTGGGGTGGGGGAGGGGAACAGGAGGTGAGGCCGCTGACAGATGTGTGGCGTTTACTCCACGCAGAAGTTGGCAGTGAACTTAGTCCAAATGGTTTAAAAAAAAACCCAATATTCTGCTCCAAAGCCACCTACCGAAGCTCTGTTTGGAAAATAAACCGACCGGGCCAGGTCATTCGGTTGACGGGTTGATTTTGGATTGTTACTCCTTTGGTTAAACAGCAATTATTTGAAAGAATTTTAGTCGGCAAAAGGAAGCGGGGGGTTACTGAGTGAGGCTCAGACCCTCTTCTCGGTACCAACCAGGCTCCTAGCTACAATTTTTCGCAGAGCCAAGGCTGAGGACACTTTTTTTGTTTATGGATTTGATGGGTGTTACCAGCCAGTGGTCCTCACGGCCATTCCCCACCTTCAAACAAGGCTGTGACGCTCGGCAGCCTGCCTCCTGCTCCCCCCCGAGGTCCCCAGCAAGGGGGGACGCAGGACCAAGCCCGGCATTGCTCCGGTAAGACTAAGCAGTGAATCGCTGTAAACATCCGAGATCGTATTCGTGACTAAGCAAGGCCGATCACGTTGTCTCAGGCAGACAGCTGAGCATGCAGCTAGGCAGGCTCAAAAAGACAGAAAAGCCATGTTCCTTCCTCCAAACTGCAGCAAACGCAGTGGGAAGCCACGAGGGGGTTTGTCCGAGCTCGTATCTTCCTAATTTTAACCTTTGGTAGTTGGGGAGCGCCGTGTCCCTCAGCATCCCTGGCCAATGCATGGCACAATGTAAGCTAGCAGGCTTTTAATGAAGTTAGGTCAGCAGGATATTCAATGAGATCAGCGGGATATTCAATCTTTTAGGATGAGCTCCTAAATTAGGTTCCTTTAACAGAGGAACAGAAGCTAAAGTGGTTTTACCCCTTATTTTTGAAAGAGTAACTGAATTACACGGCGATTCGGGAGTCCTCAAATAGTAGCACCTGAGCCACCACTGGTCCTGGCCACCACCCAGCCTCCCCTCTCTCCTCTGGATGTGACCAGGGCCCCCAGGCTGGGCTCTGCAGCAAGCACCGGTCCTCCCCCAGCAAGGAAAACGAAGACGACAGCGATCTAGGCAGCAAGCAGCATCGCAACAACCCTTAAACGACGTCGTGACTTCATCACCAATACCCAGAGAGGCAGAACATAAAGCCCTACGGCTCAGAGCCAAGCCCTCCAGGACAGGCTCCGGTCAAAACACCTTTGCCTTCACTCTCCCCTCCCCCAAATTGCACGTCCTGCTGCCAGTCGCCGCCACGACCCCCGCTGGGTTTAAGACCCAACTTGGGTTTAGCAAGAGGCTGGTTTGGTCCAGCTCAGCAGGGGAAGCGAGAGATGCGTGGCATCCACCTGAAAGATTGTGATGGATACAGCGTCCAGAGAGATGCGAGCGAAGGAACATGGCTTTTGTGTGCAGACCGACACCAACGCATGCACGCGCCACAGCAAAACTGTCGAACCTCCTGGGTAATTTAAGAGCAAAGCAAGCTCTTGAAAATGCAGATTACTAGGGAGTAGAGAAAAGCAAAGAACTACATTTTACGTTTCCTTTGCAAAGGCATTTCAAATCGCTTATTCTCTGGCTGGGCAGAATTGGTTTGGGCGTCTGGGGCAGCAACACTTGTCTTCAAGTCAAACCGAAGATAAAATAATTGGGTTTGGGTAGTGAAGAGGGCTGCAGTCAGAACTATTGATTTTTCTGGGGTGAAATTCCCCGTCTTAAAGCACGGGGATTGCCTGACTGTGCATTAGAAACCACAACTTCTCTCCAGCACGGCTTAAAAATAGCTTTTTGTATCTACAGGTTTGGTAGCTCGGGCTTTTCCTTTGCGCTCACACTCTCAGGCACGACCTGAACCCAGCCCAGCAAAAGCTCCGGCTTGGCATCCGTGGAAAAGTTTTCATCCTTTGTGCCTGTATTAGAGAATAAAGTTTGGGATTAAGCTAACTGCCACAAAGCAATAGCGGCAGGGAGGAAAAACACTAGGGAGGAAACAACCCTCCGCGGATTTCTTACGATTATTATTATTTATTCCTATCGCTTCCTATGGAATTTGATGATTCCCAATCAGCTCGGTGCCTCCCTTGCGCTCTACTTCGCGCTCAGTTACATTCAAGGGAGATCAGAAGGATCCAGGTGGAATTATCAGAAGGATCCAGGTGGAATTATCAGAAGGATCCAGGTGGAATTATCAGAAGGATCCAGGTGCAACTGATCAGAAGGATCCAGGTGGGATTGCTCCAGTCAGATCCTGAAATAAAACTACAGCTGCTATTCCCTTCCCTCTTTTTTTTTTTTCTTTTAATACATAATTTTATCTCTCCTAATATCTCTAATGGTGAGCTAACTGGGATTTAGCACAAAAGACCTACTTGGTTGTCCTACGAGCAACTGGGAAACCCATGGAAACAACATACCCTGTGTGGAAACACACCGGTTTTTGGCATGTTCTTCTGTGACCACTTCAATCCCAAATGGGAAAAAGGCACCGAAATACGGAATATTAAGTGGCAAAGCAGCGAGACGCTGCAATACTCATTTCAAATCCCTGAGGGAGTGGCACTGCCTACCAATTTGAGGAAAGCTGGTTAAGTTCAATGCTTTGCTTGTGCTTCGTTGCTAGTTCCACAGTGACAGGACAGGGGACCATAAAGCATGGGAAAAGGGAGGGAGTGGAAAGGAAAAGCTTCACTATCAGACAAGGCTTCCAGTCACCACCAGACTGGACCGAGAACAACAAGGTGCAACAAGAGGAATTAAACCAAACCCTTTTTTTTTTTTTCTTTTTTTTTTTTTTTTTCCAAACAGCCGAGCTCCCCACCAGTACCTTCCGGATGACCGGAGTGATCCAACAAAGGAAGCAGCCGTTCACCCCCTTGCAAGC
>JAVJGJ010000039.1:4378760-4396315 GCA_035590215.1 Microhierax caerulescens | reverse complement strand
GGGGGGGGCAGAAAAGAAGGGGGGGGAAGAAGGGGGGTGAAAAGAAGGGGGGAGAAAAGAAGGGGGGAAAAACAGGGGGGGGGAAAACAGGGGGGGGAAAGAAGGGGGGAGAGGAAATGGGGGAAAGGAAATGGGGGAGAGGAAATGGGGGAGAGGAAATGGGGGAAAGGAAATGGGGGAAAGGAAATGGGGGAAAGAGCCGGGAAAGGGGCAGGAAAAAAGGCAGGAAAAAAGCAGCATTTTTTGACAAAACCTTTAGCTAGATGAGCGCAGCCAAGACCTTCTAAAGGATGAACCCAACTAGAAACACCTTAATAAGGGCAGGTTTCTAAAACCTCAAAAATATTTGCAGTGGGGGTTTTTACTGCGCAGAGCCGGGCACGCCGTACTCCACGGCCCGTCCGAAATCCTGCTTGGCAGCGTGATGCCGAATCACGAGGTTGCAGAAATACCTACACATATTGTTGGTGTATTCCTCCCAGTCGAAGCCCCTGGAGCCGTTATCCAGGAAAGTCTCGTTCACGTTTATCGGCCATATCACGCACTTGTTCCTTAAATTGCCCATGAAGAGCTGCAAGCCGATCAGAGCGAAGACGCTGAGACAAAACACCGTCAAGATCATCACATCCGACAGCTTCTTCACGGACTGAATCAGGGCACCCACAATGGTCTTCAAGCCTGCAGAGAAGAAGACAAGACTCAAAATCAACTCCTGGAGAAGGAAAAGGCAGGGGAAAAATTAAATACATACGGTGGCAAAAGATTGCGGCGATGGGATGGCGGATTCCTGGGAACCGCCGCTCGCATCCAGGTTTTTCCAAGTGCAGCCGAGGTGCTGAAGGACCCAAGCTCACTGGTTTCACTGGTGAACCAGCCAGTTTGCACAACCCAAAGCACCCGCACTCAGCCCCGAGAGCACCCGAGCCTGGCAGAAGGGTGCGAGGCGTGCTCGGAGTCACCGCCGTGAAAGCAGCATTTGTCTGAACAAAGACGTTAAATGAAGATACACGGCTACAAACCTCTCCCTGGACATGTTTAAGTCGTGTTTAAGCCCAGCTTATTGGCACAACAACTTCCAGGGATCCAACCCCTTTCCAACTGCCTACATCTGAAGTTTCTGCCGCTTAACGAAACCCTTCCCACACTTCTGCGGGAGACAAATCTTTCATTTAGAGGATGGGGTTGGTTACGGGGAGGGCAGGTTTCATCCAGAGTGCTGGCTCTTTGGCTTTTCCCGAGGCCGTTGGGATCATTCCCAGGCAAGGCTCAATAACAGAAGGAAACTCAGGCCTAAGCCAAGAATCCTGCTGGTTTTCCAAACCCGTCTGCAAGAGGCAGCATCCACGAGCTGGGGAGGAACGCAGCACTGGGGCTTTCAGGGGGCAGATCTAAACAGGCAAGAATTCCGGATGCAGAAATAAAGCGGCATCAGGGCCCTTTAATCAGCCTTCCTGATGTCGGGAAGCACCATCTTGCATTTATAAATAAATAGTGAAGGAGGCTGGAGGGAGTGAAGAGGGAAAATTAAGTTTAAAATATCACAGATCCAGATGTATTCAGGGCTGGACTGATCCAGGGCTCTGGCCAAGGCAATAAACCTCTCTATCTTGGCAAACCTTCCTATCCCAACAAACCTTCCTATCCCAACAAACCTTCCTATCCCAACAAACCTTCCTATCCCAACAAACCTCTGTATCCCAGCAAACCTCTCTATCCTGGCAAACCTTCCTATCCCAACAAACCTCTCCATCCCGGCAAACCTCTCCATCCCGGCAAACCTCTCCTTCCCAACAAACCTCTCCATCCCAACAAACCTCTCCATCCCACCAGAGGTTTGATCCGTATCAGGAACGTACAGATTCAACCCCAGCTCAATTAAAAAAAGGAATTCTGACGGAGCAATAATTTTGCAAAACGTCTTTTACTTCATCCTTCACAACTTTTAGCCAACGCCGAAGCCCTACGCCCACACGAAGCAGGTTTTTGCCGCTTCTGGCAGACAAACCGTTGCGCCACCCGTTTCATGCTCCTCTCCATCGCCCGAAGATGCACCGCTCCGCGCATGCAGCCCCTCATGCCAGCACCAGTGTTCCCGGTTTGTATGCTGCTCTCCCACAGCCACGTATGGAGAACGGGGTTTGGCACCGAGCTGATCAACCGGCAGCAAGAGCCTTCCCAGTCCAGCCACAGGGCAAACACACCGGCCACAGCTTTTGGCCGGAGTGATCAGCTTTGGGACCGCAGATCCCGATCAGCCTGGATCCCCTTTCATGGAGGTGTGTCACAGGGAGACTGATGGCATTAGGCAATTAAAATACTAACAACAGCGGGAATAAAACGATACCATCAAACCACCGCTGAGTTTACTACAGTCTACCAAGCCAAGATGAAAGCAATATTTTGATTTTTTTAGCTCACAGTCTGCTCCTGTCGCACAGACCCGGACAGACCCTCTACCTGCACGGAATTTTTTTCAGTGGCACGTTGTATTCTGGTCATAGTCCCCGTTTTTGTCTAAAAAACAGACTGAGGAAAATTTCAATTATTGATAGAAGAGGTAGTCAGTGCTCATCGTGACGCTAAGACGAGTTTCTCGTTAGCTCAGCACAGAGTTAGAATTCCCATTCCGTTTGAGGCACTGGAGCAGAAGGGGAACCCCTTTATGTTTTAATATTAAGCATATTCTAAAAAATTCCTTCTTCCCTGAGACATGACAGCACTAAAACCCATCAAGAGCACTCTGCGCCTAAATTCCTATTAAATAACCCCAAAGGCTAATCACACAAATGCTTTATATTCCGCATGTTGTTAAGTCCCAGAAGGGAAGGGGGGGGTGGTGTTACTGCAGGTTTTGTGCTTTACCTACGTCCTGCAGAACCCCAGCTGGGAAAATCCCATCCTGGAGCCGAAGGGAGACAAATAGCCACAGGCTGGGCATCGACAGTTCCAGCCAGGGGTGCTCCACCTGCCCCCCCCCCCCTCGGCTGCGGGGCAATCATCCTCTCATAAATATCACATAACTAATAAAAGTAGGCAGAAAATCACCCCTTTAGGAAAGCTTAGGGCTGTGCTGAACTTGGAAGGGCTCAGATCCAGCCCCCCCTTGCCGTCACGTGAAATAAAAGGAAAACTCCTTTGGTTTTGAGCAGTATGGAGAGACCGATACAAAACTGAACCGTTCCGCTCCTTTCCGTAGGAAGACAAGGCATGCTGCCACACATTCAGCACCCAGTCACGAAAGCCGCGTCATCTTCACTTGGCTAGGAATACGAAAGCAAAACAGACAAAACTGATTTTATAACATCGATGCTTTTCTTCAGGCAAGCCCCTTAATACCTGTAGCAGGCCGATAGAATCGCAACTGCGCTCCGGATCCGTCCGGTGCACCGCTAACGGCAATTACCAAATATCTTTTGCTCTTTGGATGTGCACGGCCGGACATTAAACAGCAATTAGCAAATCTCTTTTGCTCTTTGGATGTGCACTGCCGGACATTAAGGAAGGCTAAATAAGAACGTTATTCTAGCATATTCTCATTCGGTGCAAGGAAAGCAGGCGCCACTTAAGAACATCATGCACAACAGCCATGTACATCTGATGGGTTTAGCAGTCTGGAATGGGGACAAAAAGTGATGGGCCCCTACAATTCCACAGTCTCTTTTCTGGCAAACATATATGCAAGTGTAGCCTGAGAAAGCAAAAGAACCATCATCAGTGAAGGCATTAAGAAACAAAGCACAAAGAAATAGAAGACCAAAAAAACCTCACCAAGCGATTGATGATTTTGGGTGCCTGCCTTGAGGCAGGTCAAGCACCTGAGAACTGGAAATCTAGAGATGCTTCAGTGCTTGTGAGAACTGAGCTGTGAGCTTGACCTTAAAATCAGGGACACTTTTAAGAAACCATCTGCACGCGAATTTTCTGCACAAGAATTCAGGATCAGAACCGTGTTCTCAGCCCTTAATGCCTCCGTGGTCTCTAACAATAAAGGACGGGCCATCGCTTACCCTCAGACACCCAGATTAAGAGTGTAGAAGCGTCACTTTGCAAGTGACGATCCCGCAAAGCCCAGCTCCGGGGGTGGCACGGGAAACGGGCAGCTCTCCGAACGAGGACTTCTGGCTCACTGAAAGCATGGTCAATGCTTTGGGCCACTAATTGCACAGTAATTTCCATAATATGGCTGCACTACGCCATACCAAAAGCTGGTAATGCCAACGCTCCGTTTGGCAGCACCAACCCTTTCAGCAGGCGGGGAGGCAGCTCCGGGATCACCTAGAAGATGACCTGCCCTGGATCCTGCCTGATCCCATGTAACTGAAGCAGCCTCACGTGGAAAAGTTTTCATCTGGGTTTGGTTTTGTTCGCTTGGCTTTACAAAGTTATTCCTACACCAGCTCTAGAGACACTGGCGATACTGGGGCAACTTGCGGAGCAAGAAACTGTTCGGCCTGGGACGGAAGGGAGCATCTGGTCATTATTCATCCGAAGCTCAGCTTCAGGTCTGGCTTCATTTTCAGAGGTCTGATGGCCACAGGGAGACACAGGGATAAAGAGGTACGGGGCAGCAGACCTGTTCATCCCATCATTTGATGGCCCAGAAGTTTAAATTTCAAATGACTCTGTTGATACAGACTGCAAAGCCCATCAAAAATATCCCAGCACCATTTCTGAGAAATAAGCAATGCAGGACGGAGGGGGGAGGTATGGAAAAGATACACACAAGACCAGCCTTTAATGCTTAACGGTTCTCACCTGGAATAACAGAGATAGTTTTCAAAGCTCGGAGAACTCTGAAAGTTCTCAATGCTGAGACATTCCCAAGGTCCACAAACTCTGTGACATATCTGCAATGAGGGAGGTCACACACAAAAAACACCATGACAATACACACAACCAAAAATAAAACAACAACTACAGACGAAAGCAATACATCACTCACAGGGGGCCTGTACCCAACAGCTAACACCAACCGGAGGCCGCCTTACCTGGAATTACAGAAATAGTTTTCAAAGCTCTCAGAACCCTGAAAGTGCGCAGAGCTGAAACATTGCCTAGGTTTACAAACTCTGTTATATACCTGCAGAATTAAACCAGAGTTAATGGCACCGTTGGGGTCACCTTCCTTTTCATACAGTCTGTCTTGTTTGCAGGAAAAACAGCTCGTCAGTCAAAACGCTTTTAGAAACTGGCGTTTCAAAGAGAGGGACGGACCAATTTCAGAGCCAAAACCCAGTTTTAAGTCTCTCCACGCTGCAACCAGCTTGGCCAGGTGCACAGTTAGATACTCGCCTTCTCGCCTATACGGGACTGGAAAAATTTAAGGCTTTCCCTCCAGAATAAGGTAACTGTCAAAGTGGCAAATGGGCGAGGAGACCTGGCGGCTTCAGTTCAGTGGTTTCAGGGATATTCGCATCACTTCAGGGTTTTAATAAAGCGTGATCACCTTTTGCTTTGATCAGCATCCTTCATTTTCATCCTTTGCGCTTTACGACCTGTTTGCAACCCACAGGCAGGGCGATTATCCCCGTTTTACCAGGGGATAAACCTGAGCTACACTGAGGATAAGAGGCTTGGTGCAAAGTTAACCAAGTTCTGTTTTACCAGAACTTAGAATATTTCCTCTGTGCTGCTTGGGGAGCAACAGGGAAAAAAGCAAAGAAACACGCAATATTCAATATTCTTCCTGGTGCAGAAAGGGCTCAGGTGCTTCATAGAACTTAGCCCCTCTCAGTGGGATTTAAGCAAGGCACAGGCTTGCTCTAGCCCTTGACACAAAAATAAAATACAATTGTATTTGAAATCTACAGGCAACCTCCCTGGAAACGAGGAGGTTACTGAGCAGCCGCAGATTTAGCACCTTTATTTAAGACCAACGCACCGAGCCTTTTAAAGCTGGTGTGCTGCTACTTGTTAATTTATGGAGAAATAAAGGAAATAAGTAATTCACAGGCCAAATTTGGTCTGTGTGCGTGGAACTGGGAGCTTCACCCACGCAGGGGTGTTTACACCCTGCACAGCAGATCCCAGTCTGCCCTGAAGCAAAAAACCTACTGGTTATTTGCCTTCTGGTCTACAATGTCCAACTCTTTGCATGTAATTTAAATGGACAACTAAAAGGCAACAGAAAAAGAACAGGAACTCAGGGAAATCAACAACCTTGAGTGCAGAATCCAGCCCCCCAAAAAGGCATTTTGTATGATTAAAGCATGTTACTACAATTAAATTCAAGTGCTCTGAACCCTTGAAAATTCGGCTCCTGAGCGCTCCTATGTGATCCCTGAGTTTTCATCAGCTGTTAACTACGGGAGCCCAAATAGGCACACATGCAATGTTCAAAAACAAATGGAGAAGGGGAAAAAAAAAATAATAAAAAAAAAATTACAAAAAGTCTCCTCTACCGGTGACTCAAGACTACTAGTGACATACACCTGGTTTTCAGCAGCGGCACTAAGCCTAAACAATGATCAATGCAGGCCAGGAAGGAAAAAAAAAAAACCCAGAAATCTAGCGTGCACCTCCTGGTTCAGCTGTGAATTCAGACATCCCCATGAATCCTCATTATCAGACCCATGTAAGCTGATCTGGCACAAGAGAAAAGAACGAGGAAGGAAAATCAAGTGTCTCCTTTTCCGACACTGCGTCTCCATCAGCCACGGATTAGTAACCAGTCAACCTGAAGCGGCAGCCCGGGACGTAACATGCAAGCCCGAGGAGGGAAGGAGTGGTAGAGACTAAAATTTAAAGCTGTTTGGCTCCTAGTCCTATTTTTAACAGAAAAAGCTGCCCCTCTGGCATGTGAGCCATCTAAAATGCTAGGCGTTGTTATAAAGTTTTGTCTTAATAAAGGCAGTTTTCAGAAAACTGTATTTTTTGCAACGGCAACTCCACTAACTCCATGGAGTTTCGTTTTCAGATCTGTGAAAAATCTGTGAAAAAAATTTTCAAACTGTGACTCTGTGTCAGGCTAAAGCTTTCTTTTGAAAAGTGAAGAAAGAAATCTTTTGGGGATTCACTCAAGTTTTCCTCGATTTCTTTTTTCCCCTTACACCCCCCACCTCCTCCTAAGGTCTCATCCCCTCCCGCGTGCCACAAACACCTGAAATAATGTGAAAACACCACTTACGCCATCATGATCACGCTGAAATCTAGCCAGTTCCAGGGGTCGCGGAGGAAAGTGAAGCCGTCTATACAGAAACCTCTCGCAATAATTTTCACAAGTGATTCAAACGTATAAATCCCGGTGAATGTATACCTGTTAGGAGGGAGAGAGAGAGAGAGACGCGCTGAGAAGTTTGTAGAAATGCAAAGAAAAAAGATGAATTACAAACATTTTTAGCTAAACAAAGTGGCTATTTAAGATGATATGCATGCCTGCGAATGTAAACGCGGGCAAGAGCAGGTTGCTCGATAGAAGCAAAGCAACATTCTGGGAGATGCTGAAGAAGAAACGTTACTTACTCCACATTCTTCGACCATTCGGGTGGGTTACTAAAAGTCATGAATACACAGTTGGTCAAAATAGTGCACATAATGATCATGCTAAATACTGTGGAACAAAGTCAAGGATCAAAGGGACACTCGGGTGGCTCTTTACATCACCTTACGGCTCCCTAAAGATCACTGTACTGCCATAAAATTCATCATTTCAACAATTTCCAGTCTATCCCCTGTGGACTACAAATAAGAGCCAAGATGATTCCAGCAGTCACAGGAAATAAGACTGAGGTGACTGTACATAAATAGTATTTTTAGATCACCATTCAATTTATTTTAGATTTTCTGGGATGTCTTAGCAATTAAAAAAAAAAAAAAATCACATGCCTTGATGAAAACATCTCCCCAATTAATCCCCGTCTATTCAGTAGCATCAAATATACTGTCTGCTAATACATCCAACAGGAAAGCAGCGTTGTGATCCCAGGATTTAACTGGGAGAAAATTCCATTAATCTTTCCGAACATCTCTGCTCCCCCTCCCCGTGCGCTCAGCACCTTGAGTGTCACATTCCCAGATGGAAGGTGCTGGACCAACTGGTTTGCGGAGCGTTGCAGGGACAGTGCGATTTCAGAATTTAAAGTCAGTGTGGATTTTAACTACTGGATTATTAGCAGGATGGAGAAATCCAGGGTCAGATCCAAAGCTGGTTTGACTCCCAAAACTTTTTGAGCAGACTCAGATGGATCTTCGGTCAAGACCCAAGATCCACCGGCAGATCTGCACCTCCCAGCCGCATCCTGGCACGTCCAGAGGGGAGGAAAGCCCACGAGAAATGACACACGAGCCAAAGAAAACATTCCCAGCCCTCAGTTCCCCAGGTGACTTTGAAAAGATGGAAAAGCTTTTTTCTTCCTATGCCATGCAGGAAGGTTAGAGAAGCCTCTAAAACAACAAACAAAGGTGTTTTTGTTTATGAGTGGCTTTCTAAAAATAAATAAATAGAGGGCAAAGCAGCTCGGTCAATATATTACTGTTGGGTTGGGTTTTCCTCTCCTAAGGACACATGCCGACGATGACTCCGAAGCTCTCAGAGCTGTCGGAAGCCCGGCAGCGGAACGTTTTGGAACAGCCTTGCCATTAGAAGGAAGTTTGAGAGATGCCAAAAGAGCAAGGAATCAGTCAGCGCCTAATTAACGCGCAAGGTATCTTTGGCTCCTTCTCCAGCTGATAATTTTATTTCACCATTTTAGCAGTTAGATCGAGCTCAACTCCTCTTCACTAAGCCCAACCTTAAATCGTACCTGTCCCAAAAGTTATCAATGCACTGATGGAAAACCAGGCATGGACAGGTACAATTTAGCAGGGAGAATAAATAAAAGTTTTCTCGGTTGGATGTACCTAAAGGACCATGTTTTCTCATTCAAAAAAAGCACATTTTAGCAGCCAGCCCAACTTCCCCAGGCTGTAATTCAGACCCACTATTTGAACCGAGCAGGATGACAACTGCCGAGAGATTTTTCCACCAACACAAAGGCAAAAAGAATTCCATCATCAAAAGGATATGAATGTATCAAAATTTTAATAGCTATTCTTCTAAACAGATTAAAAGGACTTAAAATGTACAAGGCAGGTGTGGCACTAAATCGGAAGAGTGTTTTCCCTCTGTTTAGTACTACAAAGGTCTGTGGAGAAACAAAGAAAGAAAAAGAGAGAGAGAGAGTTAATGCATGAAAATCAAAGCATGAATTGTACAAAAAGACAAACTTCCATGGTTAAAAAATAGCTTCTTTTGCTTTTTTTTTTTTTTTTTAAAGAATCATCCCCTTTCTGAAGTTTCCATTAGGATAAAACATACCTACCGGTATATTATGAATAATTCTACTCGAAACCATCCATTTTCCCAGACACCTCAGAGGAGCAGAAGCAAAATCTCCCGTCCCAGAGCACGCGGTGCCAGGGTGGAAGCGCTGTCACCCTTATCTAACAGCTAAGAACCGAGGCCCAACGCAGCTCAGGACCACAAATTCAGGAGCAGAATTGGCAGCTGAACCTGGGGTGGCCACCACCACCCGAGAGCACCTTTATGGCGCTCCTTCCCAAACCTTGCTAACAGCTGCCGCGACCCACCACGCTTTTTTACATGGGAGCACCTCACCAGCGAAAAAAGATGGGACAGGTGAGCAGCAAGAAAATGTCACGGTGGAGCCCCCCCCACCCCCCAGCAGACACAAGTCAGACACCCATTGCCCCCAGTTTTGAGCCCATTCCACGTCGCTGCGCCAGCTCCACAGTCACGCGCTCTCGGTGCCTTTAATTAGCGAGATGTTAAGTTTTGCTACTTTCTGCGGAACCTGTGGAATGAATCACGGAAACGTGAGGCAGGACCGATCTCAGCTCTCCATCCCCAGCTTTAAAATACAGACTCGCTCTTTCATCTCCCCGCTAGTGAACACGCATCTCAAAAAGCACCGGGAGAATCACCCGCAGCCATCTGGCGAGGCATAATTAGAACCGCGGCTGCTTCATACCAGCACACTCCATGCACCTACTGCTCGAAGGAAAAAAAAAGAAAAAAAAGAAAAAAAAAAGCAATTTGTGTGCGCTGAAAAGCCAAAGCTTTTTCCCTGGCACCATTTTCCCATTCCCTCTGGGATGCTGCAGCATCGAGGCAGGATGAAGCCCAGGGGGTGCGGGGGGATGGAGCAAAGAGGACTCGCCGCAGGCTCGCTCGCCGGCACCAGCCCACCGTTTGGCACAGCCCCCAGCCTCCCGGAGTCCGACACAAGGGAATCCACGAGGGCTTTCTGCCAACGCAGTCACTGTGCTTCCCCAGGAGACTCACTCTTCTGAAATTTGTCATTTCCCTCCTAGGAAGTGAAACAACGTATTTGAGCTCGTTTGGCTCAATTAGACCATTGAGCAGTAAATTATTTGAAAAGGAAATCAAAATGAGGCTGTGGTTCAGCACCGAGAAAGATTAGTTAGCGTAACCACTAATGCATCTCCCAACAAAAGCACTTTAAAGATAACCCTGGACAGCTCTGAAATTGCAGCATCGAGCATTTATGAACAGATTACCTTGGCATCTAATAACATGCTAAAAGGCCGTTAAGGTTTTCAAAATTGCAGATTAGAGTGGTCAAGGGACACTCGATTGTAAGAACCAGCTGTCTCTCCTTCCCAGACACCACAAACTTTCCGGGACTCACATAACATTAATTTTAAAATCTTTTCTATCACCGTCCCCTCTGGAGGCTTCGGAGCAGGATGCCCATCGCACTGGGATGCTCACGGGCTTCGGTCACATCCTTAAGCACAACACGGAGCTCTCAGCTCTCCCACATCCTTTTGAAGCCCTGAAATCCCTGACGTGACCGTGCCACACTGTGTCCAGCTCGCCTTGCGCCCTCGTAAAGGCAGAAATTCCCTCCCAAAGCCCAGGCAGTGCTTCTGGGAGGTGGCTCCATTTCACGGTGCCTCCGTTTCCACACGGGGAAAAGACCTCTGGCCAGGAGCCCCCTGGTTTGCTCAGATCCAACTCAGCGAGCAGCAAAACCATCCTGCTGAGACGTAACCCAGCCGCGGAGCTCAGAGCGGTACTGGAAGAGCCAGGCTCAACTGGAGAAGGTGGACACAACCCCCTCAGCATGGAGGGTCCCAGCTGGTGGCCTGGGCACGCTGGATGGCTTACACGGGAACACAACGTTTCCAAGGGCTCTTTCACCAGGACTGACCCCGAATTTTGGCATCCCCTGTTGTAGTACAAGCTGTTTCACCCAACGATCAGGGCAGCTGCCTCCCAGCCCTGGACTCCACGTGCTGCTGGCCAGCTCAGCCCTTCGGCTGGGACGGGACCTCACTTCAGGCAGCTCCGTGTTTTCCCTTCCATGCTTTGCCTGGCTTTCTCTTTCTAGACCATAACGAGTGTTGAAATTATCCCTCTCTATAAAGCCCAACAACCGCAACACCACTAAGGTCCCAGTACATCCCAGTCTGCTCATCGATTCCAAGATCCGTGGCTCTGGTTCTCCCGCGTACCTGATAAAATCCGGGGTAAATCTCCGCTTGGCCTCCCCAATAGAAAGAAAAGCACAAAAGCCAAAAAGCGTTTGGCAATTTCAAACCTTAATCTGAGAGGGTTCTTTTCTTGATGCTGCTGACATATTAAAACACCATTTCAAAATGGCTGCACGCTCTTAAAATGTTCGCTGGTTCGGGTCCAAGAACATCCTTAAGCCCTTTTTAAGATCTCAAAAGGCAGAGACAGAGATACCCGGCAAAAGGCATTTTGCAGCCGCTCACTGAGAGAAAAAGTCCGGATGAACTTTCCAGAGTCTCTGTTCGTTGGTAAAACGTGGCGAAAAAGGCTCCGTCCACGTCGGTTTTCCAAACGCTGGCTGGGAACCTGTGCTTTGCAGAAGCCTTGGAAATAGCTCTCGTAGAAAAAGAAGAGAGAACACAAAAAAGGGAAGTCTTCTCTAAACCCACCGGCAAAACTCCAGCAGGACAGAAGCCACGCCGGAGAGCAGGACAGAACTGACCGAGGCATGGCAAGAAGCATCCCGGTCACACGAGGGTTTAAACCGCTCCTGCTTCACGCGGGTTTTGCATTAAGCAATTCTGTAACGGCTGAGAAGCGAGGAGGAGTGGGCAGGAGACTGAAGAAGAAAAGAGCTTTACCACCAGCCTCAGAACATATGGAACCAGGTTCCTACGGCAGCAGTGTGACGCCAGCCTTACTCCCGACGTTAAGAAAGTTTCTGACGACACCCTGAGCAAGCTACTTCCACGCAGCTATTTTCAAAACGAATTTCCAGGGAACGCTGGCACTCGAGGCTGGAAAAGTCTATATGGAATTAAACATCAATGCAAAATTTTTTTTCCAAGTCAGTTTTGGTTCACAGAGGTGTACAGCCTCAAACAGAAACCACATTATTTACTTTTCCATCCCCTAAAAAAGGGGACAAATTTATTCTGGCTTAGCGGCTTAATCTTCAGCGCTGAAAAGCTTATGGGGAAAAAAAGTATCCGCCTCATTTCGCTGTTGCTTTAACCTGTTGTTTCAAGCCCAACATCGGAAAAACCCCTGACATTTTCTGAAATCATTCACTAAAACATTCCTGAAAGACATCTTTTAGAAAACAAATACTGCTTAAGACGCAATACTGAAGAACCGATCTGGATTTAAGCCTTAAGGACATCACGATCTGCGTGCACAAGGAAATTCATTCCGCCTCAGATGTGGAAACGATCCTCCTGCTTTCCACTGGTCACCAGTGGGCTGCAGCCGTGGAGGGGACCGTGGCAGGGACCCTCTCGCCTGCTGGTCCGTGCCATGCTCAGCACACCCTGGCCACGGCGGGGAAGCTCTACGTGCCACGGCGTTACACCATGCCTCCCATCCAACAGCCAGAAAGGACTGGAGAAGACGACGGACAGGGATTACAGCCCCATTTCTTCATTCCGTCCTGACAGCAGGGAGGGTGGAGGAAGGGCGTGCTCTCTTTTCCCTTTAAGCCTACTGGAAAGATGGAGTGGAAGGAAAAACAACATCAAACGTGCAAGACCTGGAGAAGGTCTTTATTTTTGCTTCTTTTGGCAAAGGCGTTGCTTTTGGAAATAAAAGGCTGATTTCTGAGATGGTCCCGATTCTCCCCTCTGTTTCAGTGACTTCAAATGCAAACCCCATGAACGGTGTCGGGACCTTCTCCTACGGAAGCCAGGAGCGACGAGTCCCTGAAGCACATGCTAGAGCCAGCCGTGCCTCCCGCCGGCCGCCCTCGCATCCCTGCCATCATCCCAGGTCCAGGCAGCCAAGGTGACATTCTGGACTGGGAGGGCCCATTTCCAAACCCTGCATGTGACTTGACGGAGTTGCAAGTCACTCCGCTGGCACGTACAGGCGAGAAGGATCCTCGGGTGCTCAGCGGCAAGCTATAGGTGACCTCCAGACAAGCCCACTAGACACACATGGATGTACAGCCAGCCTTCTGCTACCTCAGGGTTGATTTTTCCATTGCTATGCATCCATCTAAGCTTATATACAGTCTCCACTCCCAGAATATTCAGGGATCTTCTACTGCCTCACCAACGGAGCCATCGCCAGAGCGTTATCACCGTTACCTGGTGCTGTAGCAAGTGGGAGATTCATACTGAGTGAAATGGAAGTTACATGAGGAAAACGGTCCCAATCTGGGAAAAGTCACATTCAGTGGGAAAAAACGGCAGGTAGTTGTTTAGTAGAAGTGCTAGCCTAGGCCATAAATGGAAAAGAAGGAAAAAGGGGCTTAAAAGATGGAAAAGCATTAAAAAAAATAGAAATACTAATAAGGCTGCAGGAATAAGAGGATGATGGTCCCCACCTCTTGCTTAAGCCAACACCGAAGGAAGACGCAACTACGAGGCAACCCGCTGCTCTGCTGTCGTTGCTAAGGATGCTCACACCGGTGCCCTTCCTCAATTCTGTTTGCTCAAAGAAGTCATGCACCTGTCTTTTGCAGGTTTTTTGTAATTGAAATGTTCCAGGTTTCCACAACAAATACCATGGGCAAGTATTGCTTCTGCCACATGCTTCAGGCCAGGAACTGGAAGGTGATTCCTATTTGCAAAACAAAGATTTGTGAAAAAAATTCTCCCTGGTACTTACCTAAAGACAAAAAGGAGCCAAATTAGCTCCCAAATCTGCTATCTGCAAGCAAAGGGACCTCCCTGATTCTCCTAAGAGTCACTACTCCCATTTTGCAAAATCAAACGGAGCAAAGAGAAGCAGCTCGGACAAAACCATCACTTGGAGGGCACAGAACCCAGGAATTTTGACACCCTCTGTACCACAGGTCCCTTTCTAGGTCACACTGTTTCTCCTTTCAATATCAGTTACCAGGCCACTGGGAAGTTCAGTTTCTCAGTTCAAACGCAGTTTCAGTTTTCTTAGATCAACCAAGAGCACTGCGTCCTACTGCAAGGAAAAGCCACCAGCTGATGTGTTCATACGCATGCTGTACGTCCAGCTTTAAAAAAAAAGACATGATGCAAAGCCTTCTGGCAAATGCTGGGGGGGAGAAAAAAAAAATCTTGGAAAACTGCCCATGATTCGAGCAGATTCACAGTTCCCGATGATTCAGAGAAGGGGCTTTTTTAGTGGCCTTAAAAAAAAAGAATAAAACAAAAATTTGCAGGAAGTCACTGCCTATTTGAAGCAGCAAAGAATTAGCACGTACCTAAGTTATCGCCGTACCGAAGGCGATGAAAAGAAAGAGGCAGTGAAACGCTAACCCAGCGTTTATGGGAAGAGCGAGGCTCTTTGCACAAGAACAGCGTGTCCGAGGCCGGTGGGGCTGTGCCAGTTGGTGTCCCGTCTCCAGAACCTTCCCCTCCATCGCTTGGCAGCTCTGCCTGGCAGCACACCGGGCGAGGGATCCTGTTGGAACGCACAGCACCCTTCTGCAGACACGGCAGATGCCTTCAACGCTGGGCACGTGCCTTCTTTTTCTCAAAAAATTATTTATTCCGTGTTGGGAGGGAAATAGGGAGAGTGGTGGAGCTAACGGGGCTCCCCTCTGCCTCGGGTGGGACATTGAGACAACCAAGGAGCCGCTGCCCAGCTCTCCAGGACACGGTGGCACCCACCACCCTCTCAGCACCACTCTCCTCCCTCCGCTGGGAAGAACACCACCCGATTCTCCCGCACACACTGTCCCTTCATCCACACGAGCACCACGAGGGCACCAAACGCTCCCGCTTGGATTTGCAGCAACATTTCATCGCACCTCCTTTGCTCGGGCGCAATCAACGGGATCGATGCTGGGAACGCTCTTCAGCCACGCATCTCCTCCTCGCAGCCTGCCCGCGCCACAACCAGGCAACACCAGATTTGTTTGATCAAAAGAAAATATTTCTTTGACAAAAAGAAGATATTTCTGAGGGATAATGTAAGCTACCTTCTTTTCCCTAAGTACAACATCCACCCGGACACCACCAACCGCCTGGTCTTCCACACGTACACAAGCACCGTATTTCAAAGCCCTGTGCCGCGCTGGTACCTGTACTCCCAGCGCCACCGACACAACAAATAAGCATTAAATTCCCTAATGCAAACACAGAAAAGAACGATCAGTTATACCCAACGTTGGCAGCAAATTCGGTTGATTCCATGTGAATAAACACCCTGCCAGTCACAGAATCGCTTCTGAGTGTGGCAAGGAATGTCTGCCCCAACACGAAGGCAGAAAATGTTTTGTTCCCTGTGCCAAGTTTGATTTGACATGACTGCCCGAGTTCTGAATGGTCACATCACAACTGCTGTCACATCCACGGTCAAACCTCCGGCTTCTCAAATGGCACAGCCAAGCCTGGAGTCAGGGCAGGTAATTATCTCAGCTTATGCAAATTAAAGTTCTAGCAAAGAAAACAATGAAATTAAACAGTAGAAACAAACCACAGCTTTAAGTCGCCTAACCTTCGAAGAAAACCAGTGATCATGCTTTTTCTTATTTCACCAGAAGACCCTTCCAATTCCAGCACAGCATTTGTTTGCTCACCACTTCCCTCATGACACCATTTCTTTACACACCCACAAATGCCTCCTGCCCTATCACCTTAATTCCACAGACAAATATTTTAAAAAATAAAAATTACGAAGATGAAAGCGGTTTAATTAGTTTATCTCATTCTTTTGGGGGCATGATTCCACGTCCGGCTGGTTTGTAACGGTAAATTTCTGACTGAATTCCATGCAAGTAATGAAATACACACAGTTAAAACCATTATGGTTACCTCTCGATTAAATTCTTCTTATTGCCCTCATGGTTAAAATCGGCACATTAGCACAACTTTATCTATTTTTAATTTCTTTGTTCTCCCAACACCATCCAAGCAGATGCTTAAAGGTTGATCTCTGTTAAACCTCAAAGAAAAATACAGAACACACAAAGGAAACAAGCCCCATCCAAAGACTCCACTCTTTGTCTTCTACTCAAACCATACCCAAACCTGAAATTTCCTAAGAAAAAGGTGGTTTAGCGACTTCTTTCTTGCAGACTCACTTTCTGGGTCATATAATAAGGGTCAAAGTCCTCCAGCGGTACAGCAACCAGGCCTTTGGGGATGTCCCCGTAGATGAAAGGCAAATTCTTCCCCGCCTCAAGGTCACTGTTTGGTTTTGGTTTGCTGTCTTCATCGTCATCCCGGTGGCTGCTGTCTTGCTTCGACCGCTGCTTCCTTTTCAATTCTGCGATGTGTTTCTCAATGTTAGCCAGAGACTCCGGAGTGAAGGGTTTAAAACTATCGGGGCCCGGTGGTGCGAGCAGCCGTGCTGCCATCTTTTCATCCTGCAGCAGCTTCTTTAGTGATGTTGCACCCCGGACAGGTCAGCTCTGCAGGGGAGCAAAGAGCACAGGCAGAACAAAGTCAGTCACTGCACGCAGAGGCGGACAAGCACGCAGCACCCCAGAGCCAAAGGCAACGCCGCGCTTGGCGTCCTCGGACCCCCAGCACAAGCTATGGCAGATGCATGTCGGGGCTGGACCTGCCCATCCCTGTCCCCCCCACACACATTGGCCAGGTTCTCCCCAGCACCCCTGGTTCTGCAACAGCCCCCCTGCACTGGGTGCCCCCCCCGCCACCCACCCAGGCTCCAGAACCCATTCGGAGAAGCAACTTTAACAAGAAAAGAGCGTTTTCCTGCAAAACTGAGTCTACCGGGCATCGCTCTCCAGCAAACTGGTTATTAGCCAAAAATTCCAAGTGGGATGCGATCGCAGGGTGGGGATGAGGTGTTCAGCCTCGGGACATGTCTGTGGTAGTTAGGGCCTGGCGGTTGGAAGATGTCACGCTGTACGGAAATTGAGGGCCCCTCTCCAGGTAGCCGATAGCGTTTGGCTTACGACGTAAGCAGACAGAAGTGATGCTGTAAACCTGAGCTATATAACGCTGCACCACTTCTCAATAAACGCTATTTGCCATCCACCACATGGGTGTCTGTGTGCTGATGGCCCGAGCGGCCTGGGCTTGGGTTTTGGTCACCGTGTCGTTCTTGAACCAGGTTGCCTTCGTTAAGGCGTGACGACAAGTGGTGCCGAAACCTGGGAACAATCTGGGAACTCAGGATAACTCGGGGG
>JAVJGJ010000039.1:4368644-4378660 GCA_035590215.1 Microhierax caerulescens | reverse complement strand
CAAGTGGTGCCGAAACCCAGGAACAATCTGGGAACTCAGGATAACTCGGGGGCTCGGGATAACCCGAGCCATGAACTCGGGACCTCCGGGAAATTCGCCTGGACGGGGGAGCAGCGGCCGGAGCGGCAGGACCAGCCCGGCGGGGAGGATGCTCCCGGACCAACAAGGAGGATGGAAGCCCTTGTGAAGGTCATATCGCAATTACATAAGCAGTGGGGTATTGATTGTAGACCCAGAGATTTTACTCTCGCCTTCACGAGGCTTTTGCAAATGGGGGTCGTTGAACAGCCGGTAGATATTCTCCACCCTGAGGTGTGGGATAAGTGTACTAAAGCGTTAGCGGAGGAAACGATGTCCTCGGGTTGTGGGAAAAATCTTAAATTGTGGGGAAAAGTTGTACAGGCCCTGCAGAAAGCTATACAAGAGCAGGAGACCTGGAAGGCGGCTAAGAACTGTTTGTTGGTCACCCCGAAACTGGGAGTGGGGGCAGCCACACAAACCATGTCCCCTGTTTCCCCCCCTCCGCCAGCAAGGCACGTGGCGCGGTGATCCCGCAGCACCGCACAACGGAACAGGGATGCGGGGCTGGGCTCACGGGAGAGCGTGGCGACCAACACACGCAGAACACACCGACTTCTTTTAAAAACCCACACGCTCCTTCGTGTCCTATCGGATATTACTGCAGCTAAGGAGAAATTTCCTTAATGACTTTGGTGTACGTGGGACTAGGTGTGCCAGGGAGCACCTCGAGCGCTTCTGGAGGCAGCACCGAGACCCCGGTGGGCTCTGCTTCTACGCCGCATCTCAGCTACGGGATGTCACATCTCACCCTTTTGTTTTACATCTATCTAATTAGCAGGGGTTCCACTCATTTCAGGCCCTACGAGTGAAATAACGTTGAAAGACAAGTCCGATAGTAATTCCTGAAAGTTAAGGTTCTAGAATACCGCAGGTTAGGCGCAGAGTTGTCTTTGCATCAGATGCAACGTAAAGGTCAGATGCAAACGCCAACGTAAAAAGCAGAGGTAAGACTTAAAAAAAAAAAAATAAAAATGCAAAAGCGCTTGTCCACAATAAAAGGAAAGGGAAGCGGACGAGGCACAGCCAAGGGAACCCTCACAGAGCTTCCAACCCACCAAAGAGCACAGGCTTCTGACAGGATTTTACACTGTCCCCACAAAGGAGCGGAGCCACGCGGATGCTCGGTTCCCTGAATCCAGCCGCCTACAAACCCTCTGCAGCTCCACACCTGGTGCCAAGCTCTCGCTTGAGAACCAGCAGCAAAAATATATTGCATTTCTAAGCTCCTGGTACCTCTTTCAAGCTTTTCCACACTCCAGGAAGAGGCCAAGAGAGGAGAGGAATTCCAGCAACCCTGCACTGATGCAACGGCACTGCAGTACTGCAGGCTGGAACACAACCCAGCCCCGGCACAGCGTGGCACTTCGGGGAGCAAACCGAACACCCAAGTGGCAACAAATTCCAGAGGAAAGGCAAAATAACCACAGGAATATGGCACAGAAACGGGATCAGGTCCCTTAAGTAAGGAGGAAAAAAAAAAAAAAAAAAAAAAATGAGCATCAGGAAGGTCAGTTTAAGCCAACACGCACGGAGCATCAAAATACATATTAAAGGTTTGGGATCTCTGAAAGCAGGACGACTTTCAAATTCCTTGAAAATTTGGCTACGATATGGGACAGCATGGTTAAAATTCAGCTATTTCAGCATGGGGTTAGCCACCAACAGTCTGCACAGCCCCTGGCTTTGGAGACGATGCTGTATTCATGTGGGAAAAGCTCCCAGGAGCCAAAGACATCACGGGAATGATGTCCCGCTCCCATCCATACCGACAAGCTGGGAGACATTCCTCATCCTCGGCAACCAGCACACTCTGAACCCGAGAACCACAACCTTCCATGGACTGCAGCAGACTTCACCAATAAATACAGCACAGAAATGAGTCCTTTTTTTTAAGACTACCTGGAGATGCCAGCCTTTAATACAGCACCTGGGGCATTTCCAAAAAAATCAAACCAAATAATACCTGTAATATTTAAAACAGAAACAAACCAAATAATACCTGAGGTATTTAAAAAAAAATCCAAATAATACCTGGGGTATTTCCAAAAACCAGACCACCCAGTGCGAATTGTCCCTCCAAGCCACTTCCCATTATTCCTTGCTTGGCTCCAGCCCCGGCACTGCCATTTACACGCATCCCCAGGGCTCCAATTCACTGGCACATCCAAGGCTGCACCACACGTGTAGGGACTTCAAGATGCTTCCTTCTCAGGTTTTATTTTGGAAAGCGAAAAAAACTTAAGGATACGTCTCCCTCCTGTACCTCCATGGGCTGGGATTCTTTTCATATGAACTTGGACCAGGTTATTTCTAGAGTAATCGAATAAAAACTCAAAAATGGTGGCAAAAAGGGGAGAGAAAAGCCAGTATCTTGGTCACGTTATCTCTAGAAACATCACAGAATAGCCTGCTGATATTAAGGTAAATTAATTTATTCTATTCTTGCAGCATTTGCATTCATTTAATTACCAAATTTCCCACATACTGTGAAACTATATAACAGCATTGGGGATGTGGTCTAATTGAATGGCACAGATAAATATGTAAGGCCTGAATTTAGAAACCAAAGTAGCTCAGGGACACAGCATAAAAAAAAAAAAAGGAAAAAACCGAAGGCACAAATGAACGCCTGATTTGTATGCACAATTACACAACTGACAACTGGAAGCAACCAACTAATCTGCTAAGTGGGTATTTAAAAAAAAAAAAAAAAAAGACACAAACCAAAACCAATTAAAAAAAAAAACAAACCTAAACTCCTAAAAAAAACAGCACATGTCCTCAGCTGCACATCACAGTGGTTTTGCAAAGATCTGGACCATTAATAAATCACGAGGCGCTTTGATGCGACAGCGATAAAGCAGGTGAGCAGCCTGCCTCGACACGTACTCGCACGCTGTTCCGCTGCCCCACTCTCGGCAGCAGCTGCTCTTGTTTCAACGTGGTACTCACTCGTGGGGCTGATGTGATGCTCGATAATATCCAAACATAACAGCACCCCGTGGCTTTCCCTCCCTGCAAAGTTCTTCCCTGCCTGGACACTTTGTTTGTTTTCCCAGTTAATTATCCCGCGGTAAGATAACGGACAAAATTAGGATGTAACCTGAAAGGATGGGAATGGAAATATTTCTTTAATTCCTTAAATCAGACCTGTATATTGGTTTTTAAATCTTTGCTAGCCCAGCATCACATGTCCTTACGATGCCAAGCCACACTTTGCAGCTCCAATAGCCGGCCCATAACCTTCACTCAGCACACATTGACCTAACTACCCAGGATAGTTAACACAGCTAGTTTTATTTAAAAAAAAAATAATAAATCTAAACCACACAGATTGGGTGTCTGGAACAGAGCCCCACCGAGACCCACAGAATCCCATGACCAACGTGCCCACAGCATGGAGCAGCAGTTAAAGGTGGGTGTGTGGGGGAGTCCAGTCAATGCAAACTGGTGAGAATATCCAGGATTTCCATTTTATTATTTACTGTTTTTCTCAGTAGTAAGAAAGACTCAACAAACAAAAAAAATTTCAGGTGAGGATACAATAATATTTCTTACACATCTGTCAGTATTCGCCAAGGAGGGTTTTTTTTGTGTTCATTGGAAGCATGAAGTTTAGACTGCAGGAATGTCTGCTAAACAAAAAACAAAAAACAAAGAACAAAAAACAAAAAATAAAAAGAGTAACAGCAAAAGTATCCCCCCAAACCACCTACAGGGAACAAGGGTGCCAGCACATCTGCTTTTTGGTGAATTCAGGCTCCTGTTTGCCTATTTCAGTAAAATTTTCTGCTGTAGAAGCCCACGTGGGATGCAGAACCAAGAGCTGGTGTTCACTCCTTCCCCTTGCTGCATGTTTCAATTAGTTATTAAAGGGTATTCAAAAAGCAGCAAGTATTCTCTAATTATTTTTTTTAATAAACCTACTACTTCAAGACCTTTACTAAAATTAATCATTATCCACATGTTGACGGAATGAAAAAATATTAAACTATCATCATCCTGGAGATGTCAGGATTCAAGTGGAAAAGTTTCTCCGCAGAGAGCTAGAAAGGGAAAATCATTTGTCCAAGGTCACCTGGAAATCAGCGGCGGAACTGGAAGCCGATCACAAGCACTGGGACTCTCCCAGGCTCCAGTCCTGTTAATAAGGGGCCGCAGGTAAGAGCCTCTACCCAGGCATCGGACACGCTCCGCCGCCAGCTCCGCACCTGGGACCGCTCCTCTGCCTCACCAGCACCAGTTCTCCAAGAGCGCTGCGGCTCATTCGCATCTCCATCAATAAAGACACTTCCACACCGGCACACCTGGGCTGCTGCAGCACAGCCAGAGCCATTCGGCTCTTCCTTCCACCAAAAACCTTGCCCATTTTATTTTACAACCGAGTATAGTCATCCTAGGATATACTGAAGTTGGTAAAGGTAAACGCTAGAATTTATTTTGGTTCTTCACGCGGTTCTTCAACCTCTAACAAGAAAAAAGTTTTGAAAATTGCAATGAAGACTCCCCGTCCAGGTGGAGTCGAAGAAGAGGGTGGGTGCTTCGCCCATCCATGGCTAAGTGCATCAGGAATGACCCAGAGACTTCTGGGGAGACAGGAATTAATCCTGGACACCTGCAGTTTGGTGCACAGAAGCCCCTGGGACCAGCTTGTGTATTTACACACACATTTTTCCAAGATCCAAGATTTTACTCCCATAAAAATGCTGTACTGAGGTGCCTGGTTACTAAGATTTAATTATTTTTTCTGAATGTTCCCAGCAGTCCATTTACCAGTACATTATGAAATATTCCAATAAATTATTCAAGCTGATTGTCCAAATAAATTAAAAAACACTTTTGAGGCAATATCTTTCCTTTAACACATTTCTTCAGTTATTAATTTGCCAGATTCAGGCATTCACAGAGAGGCTTCGAGTTCCTTTGAGAGTGAGCCCTTCTCTCCGAATTTCCATCTCACCCACAGACACACGCAGGGTTGGGGCAAGAAAGTAAAACCCAGCGTCGATGAGCAGCCCCCTGAAATTCCACCTAAAAAGCTTCGAGCCAAACCGAAATAGCCACGCACGAGAAAATCCGGGGCTGGAAATGGCCTTCAGAAGAACTCACCCATCTTCTCCATCTGCAGTAAATCCCGAGCGTCTAAAACCGGCCAATTTTATGAATGAAAAGGTGCAGCAACACAACCGGCCGAGACGCGGGAGGAACCTTTCCCTTAGAAAAGCTCTCCCGTCACATTGGATGCTATAAGGTGGAAGGAAGAGGAAATATTTTCACTTTCAAGCAAATTTATTTTTTCAAAATTTTTTCAAAAATTTATTTTTGTCTTGCGGGGTGTTTTCCCCAGCCTATGTAAAACATCACAGAAGTTTCCCAGGCAGTCGTCTCGGAGCAGAGCTCAAGGGCAGGCTCTGGACAGGGCAGGAAAGTGATGTTCTAAAACAGCAGCAGCAGGACTGAACCTGAACACACACACCCCTCTACAGATTAAAAAAAAAAATGAACAGAAATGTAGGGAGGAGCAAGCAAAAGCAACAGCAAAATGTTAGAAAACAATATTAATATTTTAAGATGCTTTAATACAAAGCTGAGAAACTAAAGATCTAGTACTGTCAGCTTTTTTAATCCCTACCAGTAGCAGTGTGACTTCTGTAATATCTCTCAGTAAGTTACAAGAACTAAAAATACCTAACCCCAGCCCGGTCCCTGTTTCCATCACTCTGCACTGACTCGCATTTACCACCAACCTCCCATAGGAACTTGGGGGGTCACCCAGACTACAAGATCTACAGCTTGTCCTTTGTAAAGCCCAACTCCTGAACCAAAAGTTATTCAAAATACTTCTTGGGTAAATTTAATCCCTTGTTCAATTCCTGCAGCCTACAAGCGACGCGTGAAACAGGAGCGAGGTAACAGTTATCCTATATGGTAATTCTGGATTCATTTAATGTTGTGGAGCACTCCAATGGTACGATTACAAATGGTAGAAAGATGGACAAATATGAGAGGGAGGAGAATAAATAACCCTCCTTCTAGTTCTCTGCTCTTACACAACACAGAACCCAGAATTTCTGCAACGTTCTGGAATACAACCCATGCAGGCTCGGCGCTTGCCTGAGTTACACTGCCTTCATCTTGTCACCCCTCTCATCCAATGACACAAAAATCACCCTCTCCTAAAGGCAGCTACTCTTAGTTGCCTTAACATTCCTGTCCTGCTACTGATTTCACCTGCCAGTCAATACAAAGTTCCTCTCCTGCTGGAAATGCCGTTGGAACAGCAGAATTCCTTGTTCAACCCGATGTTTCTAGAGCACTTTCCCACTCCAGTGAGATGTGCCTCACACTGCAGGGCCTGTGGATCACTTAAGGCACATTAAATCACTCAGGTCGATTATTAAATCCACAAATGGCCTAAGGGTGAGGTATCCAGCTCCGCAACTTCACAACTATAATGCCTGGCTCCTCTGGGTAAGGGTCAGGCTCCTTAGAACCGGTCTGATTCTGAACGATATCGAGCATTGACACCTCTTGGGAAGTCAACACGCCTAGAAATAAAGACAATTTTTTATTATTCTGGTCTTTGGAATAACAATATTTTCGACTAGTGTTAAGTTACAGAAACGATGTGGTTTACGCCTGGGCGTGCCCTTACCCACGGAAAGAAAATAGTTGTGTCCTTAGCCACGGAAAGAAAAGTTGAGGTGCTGAGGGAAGATCAGTAAGCGATGCGTGATGAGCTTCGGCTGCTCTTGTTGAAGCATCCTTCCTCAAAACCCAGCACCGGGAACGTCACCACAATGGCCAAGGAGAGCGGGATGCTGCCAGTGAGCCCCAACAAGCTGTAGGAGCTCCTGACCCCAAGCAGCACCTCCTCCCTCAGGAGCCAAAGCACGCCCAGCATGCAGAAAGGAGCAACCGCATGCAGGGATGTTTTATTTAGTTTTTAAAATCCTAGGGGGAGTTCTGGTAAAAATAAGGAACAGTGTACTTATCAAGAGAAAAGAAAGAAAGGAGATAGCTTTTAGCCATTTTCAGTATTTTCTGCTCCCTACCTCTCCAGCAACAAAGGTTTTATTCATGTAACTTTAAGGCCACTACCTGTAAAGTTCATGATGTGTTATATGCTGTTCCACAATGAAAAATATTACTGCTTTTTTGTTGTTTTGTTTTGTTTTAATTTAAACCCTCCTGGAATTAACTGCTCAGACACTTTATAACTTCCTCATAGCTACCTTTCTGCTAGCACAGGAGCAGTATGAGTAACACAGAATGGGATTTTTAGGTCTTAAATACCAAGAGTTTTGCCTTTTGAAAGGGCTGGTTTCAGAAAGATGCAATTTCATCATTTTGCTACAGGTCAGCCGGCTTCTCTGTCTGCTTAAAATATCCCGTATGCTTGACGTGCTCCATTAGGCAGGAATAACGCTGTGGAACAGGGTAAGGCCGAGGGAAGAGAAGGCAGAAGTCCTCAAACTTGGGAACAGCCAGCCTTTCAGAAGACAGAAAACCCTGCAAAGTGTTGGAAGTCAAGTCCAGAGTCTGAGCTAATGCCAAGGAGGATTCCGAATCCTGCAGCAGCGAGCCACCTCTCCTCTACTGTATCCTCCAGCTCCACCACCATCCACTCCAGGAGTAACTGGACATTGGGGGAAAACCTGAGCACTTAATTCTTTCTGAACCCCACTAAATTAAAGCCAACGATGCCAAGCTCTCCTCCTTATGACCACGAGCCATCCCACGCAACCTCCTCCCCACGGTTCCTTAAATTATTTTCCCCGTGCTGGTTCCCAGCTCCAGTGCTTTTGTTTTGTTATTTTACCGCACCTTCTTTAATCCAAACCATTGCTTTGAACACAAGAATAAATGATCGATTCCAGTGTATTTGTTGATGTCAATGGCAGCTGCAGCTGCTCGGGGAGGAAGGCGATCGATAGTGAATGGGAACCATGTGACCGCATGGACACGGCATGGCCCAGCATCACATACAGCCTCTCCAGCCATTGAAAAATAGTAAGTATCAACTGATATGTAAAGCCACGTCACATCATTCTAACGAAAAAGTATGCTAAACAAGCCCAGCAAGCCCACAAATGAACACAGACATAACGACAAGGCGAAGGAAGATGACACGGTGACTTTAGATTTTCAAGCGACTTCAGGCAACACCGGCTCAGCTTCTGTTTTATTTCACCTCCTTTAACTGAGAACGAAAATACATCCGTGCTCAATTTCCCGCAACACACAACCTCTCTTCTGTTAGAAACTCTGCTCACAAAATAGTCACATCACTACACTTGTTCCACCGAGCAGTACGGTATCCATACCATGATCCAGATACAAGCCATCCGCCCCAGCTTATATAACTGGTTAAACTGTAAGAGATCCAGGTCCTTGTCACCCGGGATGAACGGCACGGGAGAAGTGTTGAAATAAGCAAAGGAGGATCACGGAGCCCTCCAGTCACGTTAATTATTTTATTTAAACACCACCAAAGCTAAGGATGGGGACCTCTTGCCACACAGGGATGGAAAGCACAACCAGCCTGGCACCGCGTGCTGCCCCTTTGCTCATGGCTCTAACACGCGTTAACTCCTCCATCGCTGCGCAGCGCCCGCGGCTACGTGTAGGTTACACGCAGCTTCATCAACTAGACGTAACAGCCCCCAGCACTGGGAAGGGGTGTGATGTCCCCCCCACCCCACCCCAAGCTGTCTGCTTCTGCACCCACTGCCGTGCAGGCATGTGGCACTTGACCCCCGTGGGGAGGGGTCCGAGGGGAGCCAGCAGGGCTGTCACCGGGGCCGCCCCCCACATGCCCCACCGGGGCTGCCACCGGCACTGCCCCCTGCACGCTGCCATCAGGGCTATCACCAGGGCTGCCCCTGCACGCTGCCATCGGGGTACCCACCAGCACACCCCATCGGAGTGCCCACCAGGGCTCCCACCAGCACACCCCATCGGGGTGCCCACCAGCACACCCCATCGGGGCGCCCACCAAGGCACCCACCAGCACACCCCATCGGAGCGCCCACCAGCACACCCCATCGGGGCGCCCACCAGGGCTCCCACCAGCCACCCCAGTGGGCTCCCACCTGAACACCCCACTGAGGTTCTCTCTGCACACCACATTGGGGCTCCCCCTGCACGCCACATCAGGGTTCCCCCCCACATGCTGTCACTGGGGCTCCCCCTGCACGCCCCATCAGGGTGCCCACCAACACGCCACCTGCCCTGCATCACAATCTCTTCTTAGAGAAGCATCCATCACGAACACGGAAAAATAAGCATCCCCATGCAAGAATGCTTCCAGGCCCTCTCCATCCAGACTGGAGCCACCACCCATGGGAAACGACCGCCGTACCACTCCCTTCCCTTTTTGCCTCTAAAGAGATGAGGAGGGGGCAACGCAGCTCCCCCAACACCCTCGTTCCTCATAATTAAACCTTTCCCAGTGTGAAACGAGGACATACAGGTCATGGGTCCCCGCTGGAGGTGGAACGCTGCAGTGTTGCAAGGACCAGGTTCCGTGTCTACACATGGCAGAGGCACAACCCGCACCCCATCAGCCGACATCCCCCCTCAGCCAGCTCCTGGAGGACCCCCCGATGGTCCCCTGGAAATGCAGCGGTGACCAACCAGCCACAGCTTGGATCCCTTTCCAAAATCCAGCTCAGGCCCTTGGGAGAAGCTGAGCTCCAGCTCACACACGCTCCCCTTTCCCATCAGACTTTTAGACTTTACCTCGGATCATCTGCAGCTACTGCCGTGGAGCATCTCCTCCAGCTTCCCCACCCCCACATCAGCTGGGCATAATTTGCACCAGAAAGAAGGGGGGGGGGGGGGGGCGGGAACAAGACACCCAGATTTTGCCGAGAAAAAGCTTGGGAATGTGCAATTGCTTCGCCCGCGCCCGGGAAATGTAAAGCACATCT
>JAVJGJ010000039.1:4356438-4367301 GCA_035590215.1 Microhierax caerulescens | reverse complement strand
CCCCCCCCCCCCCCCCCCCCCCCCCCCCCCCCCCCCCCCCCCCCCCCCCCCCCCCCCCCCCCCCCCCCCCCCGGCTCGGGGTGGGGAACAACAATTAACAACGACCGCCAAACTTTGAAGCCAACAAAGCTTCGCTCATTAGCACCGACCTCCCAATTAAGCGCAGAAGCCCCGTGACAAACACCGAGAGTGTGGCCCGGGCAGGTGTCACCGCCACTGCAAACCCAAAACTTTGGAGCAGCCCAACACTTTTTTTCCTCTTTTTTTTTTTTTTTTCCAAACTTCCAATGGCCACGCGCATCACAGATAGCATCGCCACAAAGAGCTCCGTGGCTTCCTCCCTGGATTAGCTGGAAACAGGAAGATTTTATAAAATTAATCAATGTTACGCCGTATGTGCCGTGATGCTCTTTGTCCGGCAGATCCAGGCACTGTACTGGTTTCTTCCCTCTAATTGCCACCGGGGCTAATGGTTTTCTTCCCACCGGTCCTTCCTCGGTGCCTGGCACCTTGGGGAGCTGCGGAGCTCCCCCATGCCCAGCAGCTCACCAGAGAGCTGGAATTCTGCCCTGGAATACCGTCCTCACCTACAACCCCGTCATATATGCAGATTTCCATTCTCCCCAGGAAAACAGTGATTATCAGTGCTAATAATCAACCCAGAAGTTACCCTTCTTCAGTTAAGAGACGATGACTCCTCCTCCTTTATATACAGAATTTATACCTATTAACATTCCGCCTATTAATTTATGATGGCAATCTTAGGATCACTTTTTATAGTGACATAGTTCCTTCTCTCCCTAAGACTCTGCCTGCGTTGCTGGAAGAACAACCTGAAACACCAGATTAGGCTGCTGCTTTAGGAAAACAAAACCAAAACAAACAAAATCCACCTTGCAGAAATGTCCTCTTCACTGAATTTTAAATCTTTGTCCTCTGAGCAAAGCTTTCGGAGTTGTGTGCTGAGCAGACAAGCTAGGGACACGGCGCTGTGCTGGAGAACTCATTTATCTTGCTTTAAAAATGACACAGGAACTAAATCTGCCCTCACTTTACATCGCTGACTTTTATGGGACTACCTTACTGTAACACAAGGGCAGGCGCAACCTAAAAAATGTAGATATTTCAAGGCCTAACCAATCAAAAGCACTTAGATTAAATAAACTGCTACAGAAAGCTGCAGATTTGGAGAAATTTTCAGTCCAAACTGGACCTTCTGTAGCTTGGTGCTCACCAAGGCTTGATCGTCCTGCAGATGTGAAATCAGCAGAAATAAACCTACTGAAATACAGGAAAAAAACAATCCGCTGATAACAAACTGCTGAGAAACAGGACAGTATCTCCCAAATAGAGAGTTTGTGTCCAAACATCAAAGTTAGGTCACACAACACCTGAAAAAATACCTTCCTTACATAGATGTGGGTGCTAGCAGGGTGAAGCACCCAAGAGCTGCACCCAGGCAGCACTGCTGGCCGTGGCCGCAGGGATGGAGATGCAGGAGCACACCCAGGCTTCCAACTAGGGCACCCACAGAGCTGCTGGGAACCGTGGGCACACGGGTCCCTCTGGGGCGGGCTGCGCACCAGAAATACTTTCAAGGACATTCGGGGCCCCCCAGGGTGTTATTACGGTTTGTGTAAGATATCTTTAAGCAAGGCGCTTAAAGAAATAAATAGGTCAACGCCCTCAGAGCTTGAACGGTGGTAACAAAACAAAAGAAAAGTTCCTAATCGACCAGAGTCATCCTAGCACAGCCTAGGAGAGGCTCTATCTCAGATGGGAGGCACGAAGCTCCACACAGTCCCCACACGGAGTTACGTGTCCGCGGATTGCCCTCTCCACCCTTCTGATCAGCCAGGAATGATCTGGTTTGTTATCCCGATCCAGGTGGAAAGGGAATCTTCAGAAAATGTGCATACTCAGAGTCTGAAATTATTTCCAAAATAATCCTTCCTTGTAAAGCAGATAAATACTACAGCTCCTGTTAATGGTTTTGCTTGCCTGTAAGCAAAAAAAAAAACCAAACCCCAAAAAACCATGATAAAACTCCACCTTGGGTTAAAAGAGAACAAAACTACCCAGAACTCAGGCAACAGAAATTCTGTAATCCTTCCTCTGAACAGTAACTACCTGGTGCTGTGCTGTCTCTTTAAGAAGCACACAGCTGCTCAGTTAAAAAAAAAAATAATTAAAAAATCCAAACTGCTTGATAAGGATACTGCCTTTTTCTTATTCCATCATCACAGCCCTCACTTCTCCCTTCACCTTCGGTGTGGTGACCTTTGAATTGCCTCGTCAGTTCGCAGCCTTTGCAGAGTATGTCACACAGGCGCCTCTGCAAAGCACACGGGGTGTCTGTGCGTCGGTGACCACGTCCCTTTGCTGTGACAGGCACCAGGCAAGCCCAGGGAGGCTAAACCAAAGCGGAGTAGCTTGGAAGGACCATGGAATTTAAACATGTTACATGTGGAGTGCCAGAGGGATTGCTATAGCCTGAAAGATTTCTACATGGTGGGTGCAATCCTTCTGTTGTGTATACAAGTGTCCGGGGTTCTTAAGCAAGCTCTGTAGCACCTATAAGATGAGCGTGTACCTAAAGCTGCAGGTTGCTGGGAGAGGGGAGAGGCTCGGGGAGAGCCCCCCCTGCGATGATGCAGCAGTCAGCAAAACCCAACAACAAATGAACTCGTGAGGTGTGGACGGGGCGTTTCTCCCCGCTCAGAGCAGGCAGGCTGCGAGCCTTCCCATTCAACCCGCTGCTGCTCACGCGTTTCCGTAGAGGCGACGGATTCAAAGCTAGCCACACGCCAAGGAGCAAAGGCAGCCCCGCACGTTGGTGCTGCGCTCCCCGCTCAGGGTGCTGCCGCTTTAAGAAGGCGCTTGGCACCCGGCCAGACAGACAGGACAGACAGACAGACACGTACACATCCGGTTCAGAGGTGGCACTGGCAGCAGCGACACGGGCAGGGTGTGCGTGACAAGCTGCCAGCTCCAAGCATGCTGCTTGCCATCTTCCTCCAGCGATGCATTCAGCTCCTCCTCCTGCCCCTCCACGCGCTCGCCTGCCTGGGCTTATGGGACTCCTTCTATAAGAAAGTCTTCCCATATGTCATGGCGAAGTTGGCGCTCATCTACAACCGTATGGTCTACAGGCAAAAACAAGAACTGTTCAGCAACCTAAGGAAATTTGCAGGCCCTTCGGGGCAGCTCACGTTGCTGGAAATCGGCACAGGCACCGGCACCAATTTCCCGTTCTACCCAGCGGGCTGCCGACTGACCTGCACCGACCCCAATCCAAATTTCCAAAAGTTCCTTCTCAAGAGCCTCTCGGAGAACCGGCACCTTCAGCTTGAACGTTCAGTGGTTGCTTCTGGTGAGGATCTGCATCAAATTCCGGACGGCACCATGGATGTGGTGGTCTGCACCTTAGTGCTGTGCTCTGTGACCAACATCCAGAAAGTCCTGCTGGAGGTTTCGCGGGTGCTTAGGCGGGTAAGTGGGGGCAGCGCGAGGGAGATGGGGGATGCTGATTTGTGTGCCAAGCACGCAGGAGGTCCAGAGGCCTGGCACACCACTGTGATTGCCTGGGCAAGTAAGAGATGCAGGTACTCAACCCAGCACTCCGGCTCCTGCGCTTGCAGCTGGGCAAGCTGCAAAAACTTCAAGGCTAAAGCTGTTTCAGAAACAAAAAGTAAAAGAAAAAACCAAACCCACCACTAAAAAACTCTAAAACACAACCCAGGAAGTGCTGGGAGCTAGGAGGAGGAAGAGCAGGAGCAGGAGCAGGAGCAGAGCAGTACTGGATGAGCAGGATTACTGCAGTACTATGTGGAATATGGGGAGGGAAGCAGGAAGGAATGTGCAGTGTAACACCAGCAATCATTAACAATTTCAGTACATAGTTGCCATGTCTGTTCTCTTATCTTTAAAACTTGTCCAGATAAGCAGGTATTTTCATTATAATCTAGGGTGATGCTTGTAAAATGCCACATTTACATACCGCTTGTCTTCTACATGCACTCCTTTTTTTCTCAGAATAACTGGGAAAAGTTAAACTTAACACAAATCCTATCCACACAGGGGAGCTAAATCTGTGTAGCCGGTCTGTCTCCATGTGTAAATGAGACTTCAGCCCTGCACGTGGCTGAAAACCCAATTAGTTCCTCCAGGCAATCTTGGACACTCTTACAAAGCAAAACTAGGAAAGAGGGAAAAAGATCATACCAAACATGCTCCACTAAGTAGGGGAAGGAGACATCAGGTCTGAATCGTTGACTTCTCTGTTTGGCTCCACTGAACAAGTTTCATGGGAAAGATCTGCTTACAATACCAGATTTGCTTTTTATCTGTTATTTACAAACATGGAAAGACATCGAGCAGATGCGATCAAAGTTACAATTAAACATCTATAGCATTCATGAGACTGACAGCAACAGAACCATTATGTAGCACAGATACCGACTGTAGCCCCTCTCCCACCCTGGGACATGAGATTTCTGCTTGCTAAAGCTAACTGGCATTAGATTATAAACATCAAGAAATGCTTATAAACATTAAGAAATAAACTCTTTTCCTTCTTGGTATGTAGGGTAAGCAAACTGTTTATTCACATTTGTGAGACAAGCAAAAACTGAAACACAAGGAGATTGGTTTGTCCAAGCTCAAGCACAGCAGAGACAAAAAACCTGGTGGCAGCAGTTCCTGCCGTCAGATGATTCTGCCTCTTGCACAATCGTCACCCAGTAACAGCCACCATCTTCCACAAAAACAGAACGGGAAGGACTTTTAGAGACCTCACTGTTCAAAACAACCCTGACTTTAGCATGCCTAACATCTAGGAAAGGAGGCCGGTCTTTGGAGAGGTGATAAAAGGCAGCAAAAATAGGTTTTATCACTTTAGAAAGGTGATTAAAAAAAAAAAAAAAAAGTGTTTACCAATATGGAAAAGATCAAATACTGCATACAAAGGTCAACAGTCCTAAGTCCTTTTTTTTTTTTTTTTTTTTTATGGCACTGTTTTCCAGGGTGGAGCTTTCTACTTCTTGGAGCATGTGGCTGCAGATCATTCCAGTTGGACCTACTTTTGGCAAAAGGTCTGTGACCCGGTCTGGAAGTATTTTGGAGATGGGTGTTCCCTGAGCAGAGAGACACAGAAGGAGCTGGAGAAAACTAATTTCTCAGAACTGAATTTGAGGCGCATTCGTGTCAAACCTTACTGGATTCCTACTAGTCCTCATATCATTGGGTATGCAGTGAAATAAATGACCAGGAGCCCTGTGGGGCCTCCCTTCAGTACTCCTTTTGTGCTTTGTAGAAGGTTTTTCACCCTTACGATCAGCCCATACACATAACAAAAATATTGAAAACAATCCCATTCTTCCATTGGTTAGGTAGGTTATGTGGATAGAGCTCTGAAATAGAGCTGCAGCACAGGGACTGGGCAAACTGGAAAGAAGCCTAGGCAACATGTTTCAGTCCAATACAGAATAAAGGAGGAGTCAGCATCTTGGAGAGCTGAGAAGGGGGAGAGAGAAGAAAGGGAGCAGAAGATCCACAGAAGCAAGTACAGAGGGCTAACATTTTCCTGAGGGCAGAGAATAAAGCCCAACCCCTAACGTTTCCAATACAAGGCACATGCATAATAAATACGGCATCACTACGAGCACTTTCATTTCTGTCTTCCCATTATGAAATATATTTATGAGCAGGCATTCACTCACCCATGCCAGTGCAAGTCCTCCCTGACAGGACTGTTGTGTATTCAGGGAAGCTCTCGTTACACCACCAGGTCACTCGCCACGCTTCTCACTGGCCGTGAGACACTAATGCTGTCAGCGCAGATTTAACTTGAAACAGCCGCCTACAAAGCAAAAAATGGAATTTCTTTTTACCCTGAGAGAAAATTAGCATTTGTTAAATCAGATGGCAGGAATCTCATCTCCGCTGTAAAATGCTACTACTAGAGCAGCCATGTCCTTAGAGCCCTTTTATCATGCTGTACTAATGTGTTTTAGCTATGCTTAAACTCCTGCTTTTCTACTCTCCCTCTGATTGAGATCACACCTTAAAGAGCTCTCTTTTAAAAGCTGGGAGTTTCATTAGCAGTGTTTCCCAGTTAAACTCCCCTAGGACACCAAGAGAAGGTGCTGCTCCCTTGGCCACTGTTCAACCTTTTCTGTGATTCCCTGCAGTACAGCAACGAGGAACTAAAACCTGAACCAGATTACAAGAAACTAACGCGTTAATGTCTCTCTCTTTTGTGCTCTATACACGTCCAGCCAGTCTACACAGAAAGTAATTCCTCTTGTTCCAATTTGTTTCTCCAATGTAGTTGCCACAAGGTGGAGGTATGAGGGTATGGTAACAGAGTTCGTTAATAAAGCAGTCTAATAACGATGCTGCCGTATGCTGGATTTTCTGCTTGCTTTATTACCACTAGAGGGAGGAGGTAACTCATCGGACAACTGGACTATCGGTCACTCAACAAAGTTCTCCAGTGCAATTCCCAACAGAACTGCCTTTATTAGGGATCTTAAGTCCTCCTGGACTGGGATCACCTGGAGCAGAGCAAAGAAGCGCTAGTGGCCAGCCTACACTGCTACCAAGTCTTTTGAAAGAGCACTGGAAAAACTGCAATATTGCAAAAGTATCACAGAACGCATTCAGCGTAGAACAGACCGTTCATTGTTGACTCGATCGTGTGAAGTAACTAAAACCAAGCCATACGCTACTGTGCGCAGCGATTACTGAATAAATTGTTTTATCTCTATTCCATGATTCCCATGAAAGGTCGGAAAGATAACTAAAAAAAGCAAGGTTGTTCGCTGCAAAGGAACCCAAATGTGCGTATCAAAGTATTTTAGGTGTCCATGTAGTGGAAAGACTGAAAGCTTCTGTTGCAGAGAGAGCACAGAGCAACTAGCTGACTTGCTTAACCAGCTACTTACAATGGGGTGAAAAATCAAATCTTAAACAAATGCAGTTTAACTGCAATGATAATCAAACTCCTAATGAAACATCTACCGCAAATCCAGAGTTCTAACTCATTTTCTTCAGCTCACTAAAGACTTAACAGCTGCTTTAAGAGGCAACCTGTAACCTGAAACTGCTCAGCACCACATTAGGTTGTCTTAGGGTATTTTGCCAGAGGTTACAGGCCAAGTTGTACTGCTTGCTTTATTCTGGTTTACGTAAGAGATTGGCTGCTCCTCTCCTGCCAGAGTTGGGAAGCTACGGGAGCTGTTTGGTATGCAATCCTGCTTTCCCCTTCCTTGCCGGTGACCAGAGTTTCAAATCAACTTTAGAGAAAAGTCTACCAGATCGATCCAAGGAGCCCAAATATATTCCTCGGGAGGCACACGGCAAGTACATGAATTGCTCTGACAGAATTCCGAGGGCTCTGACAGAATTCCGAGGGCTATGACACACAACAGAACTACTTTTGCTCAGCACTGATCCCTCTGCCCCAAGCTGGAAATGACGGAGGCCAGCATCCTCTTCTTCCGCACGTGCCTTGCACTGCTTGCCACTCCCATCTACCTGCTATCGTTCCTGGGAATATGGCAGCTTTTCTGTAGGAAGATATTTTTTCCTTTCTTCATAGAGAAATTTTCTGCAAGCCAGGAAAAGAAACCCAAGAAGCCAAAGCAGGAGCTGTTTTGTAATCTACCGGACTTTACAGGCCCCTCAGGAGAGCTGAGGCTGCTGGAGGTCGGGACCGGCTGCGGTGCCAACTTCCAGTTCTACCCACCAGGTTGCAAAGTCACGTGCACTGATGTAAACCCCAACTTCAAGCAAGGCCTTTTGAGAAGCATAAACAAGAACCAGCATGTCCACTACAGGGGTTTCCTAAGAGCTGCAGGAGAAAACCTGCACCAGGTGCCCAGCGGTTCCATGGATGCTGTCGTCTGTACCTTGGTCCTCTGCTCCATGCACAATGTCAATGGCACCCTGAAGGAAGTACTGCGGGTGCTCAGACCAGTGAGTATCTGAATTAAAAGTTCTGTTACTACCTTTATCACCTATTCCAGAGGCATTGCACCAAAAGAAAAAAAACAAAAACAAAACCCAACTTGTTTTTGAGCTTACAGACCAGACCCACAACCACTCTGCACTGCTAAATGGTGCAAAGCAGCAGCAACATACCGGTCAATCTGTCCTTTTCTTAGAAATAAAACCCTAAAAGGAACAGTCTGCTAACTAGAACTGCCACTAATTTTGTGAGTAATTACAGTGAATCATTTAAAACAGAACTGGTTCCTGTGGTGGTGTTCCTTCCCCACAGACACCAGATTTTCTTTGGGTGGGAAGCTCTCTGATGCAGACTGAGAGTCTGCATTTTAAGTAAACTGCTTTAGCCTCTTAGAAGCAGGGCTGATTTACCTGTATGACTAGAACAGTCTAATAATTAAACGCCTTCAGTCCCTGCAGTATACTAATCAAGTTAAAGATTAAGAAAAGCTGGTTTGTTGGGGTATTTTTGCAATAGTCTTTCAGCCTTTAAAGTGGCACGTTCCAAGACAATCCTCTGGGTTGTCAAAAATACTGAGTTTGAGTAGGATTTATGCAATTTACTTGGTTTTCTTTGCATGCTAGCAACTGTAATTGAAACAAAAAGACAACAAACTTGCTACAGTAAGAGAGGGATCAACAAGTACATCCTTCACACTTTTTGAATAGGCATTTCCAACCTCTGCAAGTTTCCTGCTTGCATTAATGCCAACTGACACCACAAATTTTGTAAAAAAAGGGCAAGGAAGGGGTGGAAGGATGCTGACAAGTGAGCCAGCAGCACCGGCACTGGTCTGTACATGAGAGGAAGTGGGATGGAGGGAGAAGTTCAGCGTGCCCCCAGCCCACTGTGGCTCTGTAAGGTGACTTTTGTTTTCCCCAGGGAGATGCTATTTCTTAGAGCACGTGGCCGCTGATCATTCCAGCTGGAAGTATTTTCGGCAGCAGGCCTGCTCTCCAACTTGGAAACTCGTCTTTGATGGATGCTGCCTCACCAGAGAGCTACAGAAGAATCTGGAAGGGGCCAACTTCTCGGAGCTGCACCTGCAGCAGATAAGCTTGGCGCATCCTTGGACGCCCATTCAGCTGCACATCGTCAGGCTAGGCCGTCAAGTGGCTCTGGCCACCCCGCCAGGCCTTATCCCTGCCTCACAGAAATCCTCACCATAATCCCACAGCACAGGCTAATCCAGACGTCCACATCTAGGCAACGCAGCAAAAGACTTTAATTAAGTTTGATTCTGAGGGGGTCAAGTTTTCAAAACTACGGAGACCTGACTGTGCCTGGCCGGACCCCAGCACTGCCCAGAGAGGATCCCGGGAGAACGCACAACAGCCCAGTGGGCAGAAAAAAAAATAATTATGGAAACTTCTTGCATATATCTGGTATAATTTATTACCCTCATGTGTTCCCAGCTCTGGGGCTCAACCCTCTCCCCAAGCTCCATCAGGGCCGCTCACCTTTGGGCCTGACAGGGCAAGCAGTCGGATGCAGACCCCCGCAACACCTCACTTTTCCTCAGCCGCAAGGATTTATTTAACATTTTATTTAAAAAACCGGGGGTGTGCGGGGGGGGGGGGGCAGGCACACCACCTGCCTCTCCAAATAACACTCACCAAAGCCTCTCGGTCGCTTGCCTGCCTGCCTGCCCCTGCACGGTAACCATTTCTAACATTTGGCCACCAGAACATTAAAAAGGAAAAAAAAAACAAACGAAAAAAGATTCGCGTTTTAACGTTCGGCGCTCGATGGAGTTTCTTTGGCGGGCGCCGCCGCCGCCTCAGCGCCCGTTAGCGACTGCCCCGCGCGCGCCCGCCCGCCCCGCCGCCATTTTGTCCCCCTCGACGGAGGATGAAGCGGGGGCGGGCGGCGGGCGCCCTCCTGCTGCTGCTGCCGCTGCTGGCGGGCGCCCGGTCCCGGAGCGCGGCCCCGGCGGCTGCCGACGAGGAGAACGGTGGTATACCGGGGATAAACCGGGGATACACGGGGATAAACCGGGGATACACGGGGATAAACCGGGGGTAGGGCGCCTGGGGGAGGCGGCGGGCCGGGAGCCGCGCTGTCGGGGCGCGCGGCGCCTCACACACACAGAGGAAAAAACTTCATCTGCACCGAAATCCCGTTAATTTGTGAAGCATGAGGGAGTGGGGTGTGCTTGGCCTCCAGGTGTGGTGTAAATCCTGGCACAAGAAATAGGTGTGGAACCGGGTGAAGTGCACACGGGCATAAAGTTAAGGGAAAAAAAAAAAAAAAAAAGTCCCGGCATCTCCAGATGCTGGGCCCCAGCGGCAAAACATCTGGAGTCCAGCAGGTGTGAGGCCATCAGCAAGTAGCACTGTAGGTTAAAAATAGAAAACAAACCAATAAAAGAAAAACCAAACAAAAAAAAAAACCCCAAACCAACAAACCCAACCAAACAACCCCCTCCCCAAAAAAAGCAAACAAAACCCCCACCCCAAAACACCTAAAAAATCACTCCCCAAAACCCAAAATCCCACCTCAAAACCAAAACACCTAAGAAACCACCCCCAAAAAACAAAAAAAACACCCCAAACCCAAAAATACCTAAGAAACCACCCCCAAACACCAAAAAAAAACACCTCAAAACCAAAACACCTAAAAAATCACTCCCCAAAACCCAAAAAACCCACCTCAAAACCCAAACACCTAAGAAACCACCCCTAAACACCATAAAACCCACCTCAAAACCAAAACATCTAAAAAATCACTCCCCAAAACCCAGAAAACCCACCTCAAAACCAAAACACCCAAAACCCACCCCCAAACACCAAAAAACCCACCTCAAAACCAAAACACCTAAAAAATCACTCCCCAAAACCCAGAAAACCCAC
>JAVJGJ010000039.1:4336179-4356338 GCA_035590215.1 Microhierax caerulescens | reverse complement strand
AAACACCAAAAAACCCACCTCAAAACCAAAACACCTAAAAAATCACTCCCCAAAACCCAGAAAACCCACCTCAAAACCAAAACACCTAAAAAATCACTCCCCAAAACCCACCTCAAAACCAAAACAACTAAAACCCACCCCCAAACACCATAAAACCCACCTCAAAACCAAAACACCTAAAAAATGACTCCCCAAAACCCAAAAATCCCACCTCAAAACCAAAACTCCTAAGAAACCACCCCTAAACACCAAAAAACCCACCTCAAAACCAAAACACCTAAAAAATCACTCCCCAAAACCCAGAAAACCCACCTCAAAACCAAAACACCTAAAAAATCACTCCCCAAATCCCCAAAAAAACCACCTCAAAACACCTAAAAAATCACTCCCCCAAACCCCCCAAAAAACACCTCAAAACCGAAACACCTAGGGAACCACCACCACCCCCCAAAAAAAACCAAACCATGAAAAAGAACCCCCCCAAGCCCCAAGCCCCCCACTGCTGCCAGCGCACCAAACGCCCCGTTGTTCGCCCCGACCGCCATAACCGGCTCCGTTGTGTTTTGCAGAGTGCGGAGAGCAGCCGCTCCTGGCCAGCACCTTGGGATCCCGGATCGTGGGTGGACACGACGCTCCGGCAGGAGCGTGGCCGTGGGCCGTGAGCCTCCAGAACCTCCAAGGCCGTGTCCAATTTACACACATTTGCGGTGGAGTTTTAGTTAATGAGAAATCGGTACTTACTGCTGGGCACTGCGTTACGGGAAGGAGGTATGTATTCACGCTAACGCCTCTTTTTATTAACTCTGAGGGTCTGGTTCAGCCAAGCGTCACCTGTGCTGTCCCTGGACAAAAGGCAGATCAATGGGATGAACACGGGCTGAGCTCTGGGAGCTCAGAACCAACACGCAGACCCAAACTGTGTGGCTCCCGTTTAGCGATACGGCCCACAGGAGGGACCACTCGTGGCTCTGAGGACCAATGACTGTCCCCTTTGTCACCTCTGCTGCAATGGTCGCGTGTGGTGACGGCTGCCAACCCAGCACGCCATGCAAAGTGACATCTTTATAAGTCAACGTCAAGAAATCTTGGATATGCACTTCTGGCTTGGCCCAGAAGCACCATTGTTATTTTTAATGAAAGGTCGTTTGTTTTTGATCTAGGTGACACATTTGTTAGGTTGGGGGCTTTTTTTTTTTTTTTTTTTTCCCATGGAACTCTAATTTTTGATTAATGGATTTTTCTAAAATAGAAAACCCTCTGCAAAAAGATGTTGCAATATTTACATTAGAAACATGACAATTCATTACTTCTGACACTATTTCCATTTTCCCTGTTAAACAGAACCAACCATTTGGCACTTAACTAGTTTTCCACAATGTGGTAATAACATTCCTCAGAACAGGCCTTTTAATTGTACTTGGAGCCATTCCGCTGTGTTTCAGCACTCTCATCACTGCCCTCTTTTCTGTAATCTTCTAATGTAGTTGCAAAATCCGCACACTAGTTCAGGGAAGTCGGTATTGGGTGTGAGGGAATCTGAAAGGTAAAAATTGTCTTAACTTTGTAATGTTGCCATTTATCAGGACTTTCTTTAGATCAGCTCCTTGCTTCTTTAAATGCACTTTTACAAACATTAATTTAGAGAGGCATTACATTGCAAAAAAAATGAATTTAATTTTTATCTTACTGTCTGGAGAATTTTGGAGGTTCATGTAAATTTTATAGCCTGCCCTTTGCTCATCGCAGGACAAATTCAACTCCCACCTAATATCAGTAAAGTGTTTTTTTCAACATACTTGAATAGAAATTCATTCTGAATTACTCTGGCCCTATTTCTAAATTTAATATAAAGTTGATACTCATTATTTGTAACTTCTAGTTAATGGATTTCCCAAATCTAAGTACAATCATGGTCTTTATAAGCATTGTGGGTATAAGCCTACTTCTTTTCTACAAAATAAATCCATGCTTTTATCCTTTTCAATAGAATTTCTCCCGGGTGGCTTCTGCTGAGATGGGGTGGGAAGCAAAATCTGAGCATCAGCTTAAATCATTAACCTGAATTTGCCTCGACAACCATAACCAGCATTAGGCAAAACCAGACAGAATGGTAATTAGCCAGGTTACTTCCAGAAAGTACTTACTACAGAATTTTCAGTATATATTCCTGAAAGTAAACAAGCCAACAGCAAAAGAATTGGTGAAAACAACACCATCAAGAAATGTATTTAATATAATTGTAAAAAATACATAAATTCTCTCTTAGGGACCCATACTCCTGGAGAGCTGTTTTAGGCATGCACAACCTTCGGAAACATGGTAAACACGCAGCAAAAAGAAATATCAGACACATCAGCGTGCACCCAGAATTCAAGAGCGAAACATTTGAAAATGATATTGCGTTATTTGAACTCAATTCCGCAGTACGCTACAGTGCCTATATTCAGCCTATCTGCCTGCCGCCTGCACACCTTTCCGCGCACATCAACAACGCCACGGAATGCTTTATCAGCGGCTGGGGACGGACAGTGGAAAAAGGTAAAAAGATTTCCTTGCACCGTTGATTAAATTACAAGCTAAGTAACAAATATCAGCTTCCAGTCCCTCAAGCTCAGAGAGAGAAGTGAGTTTGTTCAGTTTATAATCTCATCTCACGACATCATTAAATCCTCCTGTAACTGATTATCTGCTTTAAGGGTTTCTTCCATTGTAAGCAGATCAGATATACGGGGGTGTAACCAAAGGCATACGTTTTCTAACCTTTCTTCCAAGTATAACACAAAAAAAGGAAAACAAATTAGCCTGGCTTTCAGATTTGTGGTAGAGCTACTCAGTGGTGTCTTCTGGAAATAGCTTTTTTTTATTGAAAACCAATAGTTCCGATGCCATGCATTGTGAACTTGGGGGTCCCCATGTATTTTATGAATGGCTGCACTCTCTCAAATTCTCTCTTCAATCAGAACGCACGTAAACTCGATACCATGTCAGCTGGTGGCGTGCATCCTTCTTGGGCAGAAATTTCAAGGACAGCTGGGGATCATATAAGCTTGTTTGATAAGTCACCTCTGACATTTTGAGCAAGGCTAGTGAGCAGTGTTGTTATCATCGATGTTTCCTCAGAGTAAGGACTGCACAAACTACATCAAATCCAAGCCCGCAAATCCTTAACCCACTTAAATTTAAATCCGTTAGAGGGAGGCACAATCTGTATTACGTACACGTCTAAACATGTACAGAAACACGCTTAAGCTAGCTAAAGGGAGTGGAGGGAGGGGGAAGAGCAAAGAACTGCTACACCCAACAGCATAAATATTTTACCTTTCTACATGCTGTCTTCCAATAAAGGTAAAATTTCGGCTGTGTTAAAAGAAGCAAAAGTGGAAATCATTCCTTCTAGCGTCTGTAACAGTTCGGATGCGTACAGAGGTCTGGTTAACCACAACATGCTCTGTGCTGGCTCTCAATCGGGAGGCACCGACGCCTGTCAGGTAAGAACAAGCGCCATGCCTGACCTGCCACTATGGAAACCCCCGAGGCCGGAGACTCGGGGGGCATCACGATGACCAGCATTTGTGGTGCAATTAATTAAAATGGCACAAATAGTCAAGAGAAAACATGTCCAAACTGCCAAAGAAGTATTATAAATAGAAAGAGGTGAGGTGGTGATTCTAAAGAAAAAACCTAACTCAAAAACCTCAACAAAGAATTCGGTGATACTCGGAAGAAGACAAGAACACATGAGCCAAGGGAGAGGGTAGAGAAGGCAAAAATTTATATGAGGCTTGCCACAAGGATGTCAATAAATTAGTTATTACACAAACATACGTATGGATACACACACACGTAGCACTGTACGTATATAGTGTGTGGGAAGGACGTGGGCGTCTCGCCTGCTTCTGTGCCAGCAGCAGCACTGGGAAGTGATACGGTTCAGTGACACACCAAGATTTTTATTGAAACGCTGAGCAATCAGCAGCTCTTTCAGAAAAGACAATTCTCAGGTCAAAAGCACAAGCATGCAAAAGCTGGGGCACCAGTTGTGATACAGAGACATTTATAATTAAAACCCATAATGTATTCCTAAGTGCTTTGTCTGCTACTTGTCCTGCTGCTTCCCTCAGCAGTTTTCCTTTTAAGTAGGCGATACGGCAAAGATTCAGGCTGGTGTATTCATTACCGTGTTTCTCAGGACTTACACACTGTGTAGCTGGTACTTCTCATACTGATTCACGAGGAAGTTTAGGGAGATGAGCCTTAGGATGAAAAGACGCAGAAAGCAAAACAGAACTTTAAAAAGACACTGAGGCTCATGCTAGTATTCTAGTCATGGCAGTATCACCCAGCATCACCACATTCTACTTGAATTTGTGTACTGCTAGCTGTGTATTGCTGTCCAATTAACTTAGATGCTTAGAAAAAGTTTATAAAGAAGAAAAGAAGTGGATGTATTACTGACTTAATTCTACATTGTTTCCCTGAAGATGTTACTAGTTTTTTCCCTTGTTTATTTCTAGGGAGACAGCGGTGGACCTTTAGCGTGCTACCACCCTGATACCCACAAGTACTACCTCATAGGGATTGCCAGCTTTGGAGTTGGCTGCGGGCGACCAAAATTTCCTGGGATCTACGTCCGTTTATCGCCATACAGGGGATGGATAAAATCGGAACTTCTGCTGAGTAACAAGGCGATGAATCCCATCAGCGTTACACTTACCGTCTGCCTGACCGCCATACGGATCGTACTTGTGTGGACTTTCTGAAGGGAGAAACCACGGTGCCATCGCCATCGAGGTTTGGTCTACCTGGTGAAACTTTGTCAAGAGAGCTAACTCCTGTCTCAGAATAAATCTAAGAGCCAAAGGACACACATGCATTTTTCTAGAAGTCATGTTTGCAACTGTATGATCTGTTTTCCGCCCTCGACACCCATGCTAACAGTAGAGGAAATAACAGCCTTGACCCTAATAATGAAATTGAATACAGGAAGGTTACCAACAGAAAAGACTTTTTTTCCTACCCCATTTCTGTGCTTTTCCAGCTAAAAGCAGCTTAAGCCCTAGTCAGTAAATGCTGCCACGGTTCTGTCGATGGCAGAGACACTCCCTCTGCTGGGTCAGTACCAGCAGAGCACAAAAATGCTTTTATTTAACAGCAGCTCTGCTTGCTGAAAACTAAAGGGGGGAAAAAAACCCAACCCAAACCAAAAAAAACCACCTGCAGAAAGAGAAAAGCTACTCTCCGCTAATTACCTGGAGCCAGGGTTAAAATTTATTCTCAAATAACCTAGTACTCTGGCTGCTGAACAGACACATCCAATACAAGACCTCTGGGTGCTGTTTCACAGACTAAATATTTATTCTTGGCCACTGTACAAGAGCTGATACCACACGGCGTATGCATCCTTGGTCAGAACCACTGCAGTACTACGTTAATTAAAAATAAATAAGGAACATCAGAATTATATTTTGGCGACTTTATTTACCAAGGTCAAAATTTGCAACCATCTAATTGTTTCAACAAATATTTACAATTCATATAAAGCATGTACTTTTGTTTGGAAATAACCAGCAGAACAGGATTAGGTACTATAGCTCTTACTCTCAGAATATAGGTTTTACTCTCTTACAATCTAGATTTTGAAGTAAATCCAAAATAAGTACTTCATGATAAGTGATTACTTAAAAAGAGCAAACTCATGTTACTGTTAAATATTTCCATGATGAAAAATAAGCTGCTCTTTCCCAAACACTATTTTAAGAGGATAAAAATTGCCTAACGTTATGTCTGGCAGCACTACATTTGCTTCACTTGCTGAATACAGAAAGAATTGGCCACCATTTTTTTTTTTTTTTTACAGTCTTAACACTTGATAGTTGTTTTTTTTATTTTCTCATTATTATTCCGTATTACAAAAGAAGGTAAAGGAACAACAGCACACAGTAAGGATCAAAATACCATACAGAGGAGTAACCAAATTCGTTTCAGTACTGTAGGTCAAACCCTCTGAAACGTAAGCCAAACAGCGCGCACACACCTGGTGGGAGACAGAGCGGAAAGGTCCGATTCTGTGCGGTGCCAAGCACGTCCCAAGGCGTTCATTTTTCCTCAGATTCCGCGAACAGAAACAGGAGGCACCAACCGCCTCTGGCGGAGCAGTTCCCTAACATCACGAATTTCTCCACCTTGCTCGTTTTTTCTGTTGTGCAGCAAAAGCACTTTTTTTTTTTTTTTTTTTTTTTTTTTTTAATTGGATATGATCACCAACGGAAACGTACACTCCGGTCTGGCCTAAAGGAAACGTATCATGAATCGTGTCCATAACCATCATCTGTTTAGAAACTTCAGAAAAAAAAATCTATTTTTCTAGCCCACTAACAATGTGATTGTGGAATGCAGTCTTGTTCATACCATTTGCAAAGAGCTCTGCTTGCTAAGAAGTCCATTAATTCAAAGATGAGTAAAAGAAAAAATACGGACTGACCATATGATAAGCGTTACACATCTCGGGAGTGAGTACATCTTGTAATTTCATTCAGATCTGAGCTAGCACGACACACACACGGAGCTCTAACACCTTTGTAATAGCAAAGTCCATAGTGCAATTCCCGCTGACATAACTGGAAGCAGGATTCGATCCTAACTATGGAAAATAGTGTATTTATTACTCATGCAATAAGCACTGCATACACGGTTTTCTATGTCACAGAACCACAGAATCACAGAACGGTTGAGGTTGGACGGGACCTCGGGAAGTCACCTCGGCCACGGCCCGGCTCAGGCGGGGGCACCTGGAGCAGGCTGCCCAGGCCAGCCTCCAGCGCCTGCTGGGTGTCTCCCAGAATGGAGATTCCGCACCCAAAAGAGTCCTGATCATGTCAAACATTGAAATTTCATCTGAAACAAATTAAAATCATACAAACTAGAATCTCTGAGAGCAATCAGATCTAATGTGCAGATATTATCAACTGTGGGGAATAAAAAGCCCTGATCTCTTTTTTTTTTTCTTTTCTTTTTTTTCCCAATACTCTTTAGGATTATTTTTTTTTTTTTTTGTGCAAGTTGCCTACAGACATACAAAATTAATTCAAATATCTCCTACACCAAAGAGGATCTCATTTGACTTTGTACTATCCATAAAAATATATGCTTGAAAATCTGGTTCACAAAATATTTCATTTGTTTACTAAAATGAAATATAGAAACTGTCAAAATACGTATATAAACTCAATTTCAGAATTTGTAAAGATCACAATTTAGCTACAAAATATACCAACCATCTACCTGTTTTCAATAGAATATTTTCTTACAAAGATACCATTACTTTGCAAAATATTGCCTACCTTACAAAATTAGTCCGGAAATTTTGCACTACTTTCAGCATATAAACCATATATTAGAACCTCATTAACCCTTTGGTATATATCTTCAATTCTTTATTTTATCCTCCTCCTTCTATTTGGTTTAAACATTCCAAGCATGGTAGAATCTCCAGACAGGATAAGCAATGCGTGTTTAACTGGATATATAATCAGCGCACCGTTTATTTTTTCCAATTATAGATGTTTATCATGTCCAGCAACTAAGAACAAACTATCGTGAAATCATTCTTCAGAAACTTTTGTCTGCCAATACTCGCTCTACCACACCGGACTTGAAAAGAATTGGACGTGTTGAATTCTCTTAAGAAAAGTCAACACCGGATTTCATGTGCCTCAAGACATTTTCAGGACTAGGCCTCTTGCTGCTTTCTGCAGATCCTTTCCAAATTTGATAAACACAGCAAACATTGGAAAAAAACCAAAACCCAACAAAAACAACACCCCCAACTTTTTAAACTGTCAGCTGAGAAAGAGTAAACATAATTTATACCTCTAGCAAAGTATTACCTTTTTTTTTTATCATCTGCACCTGTAAATAACCACTTACAGGTTAAAATAAAAATATTTACATACAAAGAACTGAAAGAAAAAGGATTGGAAAAGAGTAAGAAATCAAAACATATACTGGTTATAAATGTTACTAATAATGTCAACTATGGCAAGGATTCCATTTCATCCACGTTTTAACTGTAACCAAATATTGCCTCCGTTACAAGAGGTATTTGTAGAATTTTTCCAAGAAATTCTAATCACCTGCCTCGTAAAACGTGACTGTCCTTTTATTGTAGATGCAATCTTGACTTTATAAAGTTTCCAGTTGTGCCAGCAGGAATTTTGGTGAGGTTTTCTTGTTTCCTTTTTGTACTTTTGTCACCAACACGTTGTAAATAAAATCTATAGAGTCTTTAAGCTGTGAAATCTAGGTAGAAAAGTTTCGGTTTTGACCTTTCATCTAGTTTAAAAAATTCAGTATAAAAAAAATTTCTCCTCTGAAATTTAAACAGTCCACAAAAGTTTTACCTTCTTTTCTTACACGCTTTTATGACAGTAAAGATCTTTCAAAGTTTTTAGCTCTTCAATTAGAGTTTTGTTCTGATTTTCCAGGACTGCAACTCGATTTTCCAGGCATTTAACATACTCTTTCTTCTTTCTACGGCATTCTCGAGCAGCTTCTCTGGAACAGACAAGCAGAAAGGATTATTTTAGATTTGAGATGTGTCTGGTTTAGGAACATTTTTAGCCTGACCACCAAGCAAGCAGGGAGCTGGCGCAACCAGAGAAGCACGCAACGCTAGACAGAGAGCACGAAGTTTCACTGTAGCCGGCAGCACGTGTGGCAGCCAATCTGCAGGGAAAAATCCATTTGTTTTTTCTCCAAACCACACAAGACAGAACATGTTTTGGTCAGAATTTCCCACTTTTTTAGTTGCCGGACGCAGCATGACACACTGATGGCACAATCAGCAACGTGAGCGTGCAAGGCTCGCCGTTTGCAGATGGATTTCAGCACACGGAACCAGCAAATCCAAGCAGCCCACGTGCACTTCCATACCTGTTCTTCATCAGCCTTATTTCTCGTTTCAACTGCGGATCATCTGTCTTACTTGTCTGTGACGTCAGGGTGACGGGAGACGTCATCACCACAGTCTGAGGAAGGGAGGTGGTGGTTGGCGTGGTGCGGATCTGGTAAGTCTGCATGTCTCCCGACGCGGCTGCGGCGACAACAACAGAAAGCATCAAAATGTGGGAGCGTTAGGAAATTACGCTCGCAGTAGCGGTCGGCGTTACTAGCTGTTGCCAGAAGGTGTGTACTCACTCTGCACTACCACCTGGTTGCTGGGTACGAGGATCTGTTGCCCATCTGATGTTTGCGCGTACTGCAGTATTGTCGTCCCCGGCTGAGTACCGCCGGCGTTGGTCATTGTTAGCGTCTGCAGACCCTGCACACCATCTGCCCCCGGGCTGGCCAGCTGTAACCCGTTGGCGGCGATGGCAACTTGGAAAAAAAAGAAAAGGAACAGGCGCACCAGTGTTTGTAGCTGTACCTTGTAACACACAGATACAGGTAAATCTCTAGGCTGTGTAAGCTACTCCCCCTGCTGAAACAGTGCTGGTTTTGAGGGGCTTTTTCCTTCCGTGGCGTTCAGATCGTGCTGCGGGGCTCTTACTGGGTGTAAGTGGCGAGGTGTCGTGGCGGGGGAGCCACCGAGGGGGCCTCTGTGAGCAGAGGTGTGGGACTGGGGGCAGCAGGTGGAGGAAGGGGATCCTCCCCCTTGCTCTGCCCTGGTGAGGCCACACTGGGAGGAGCAGTGCCCAGCGCTGGGCTGCCCAGTTCAGACAGGGAGCTACTGGGGAGAGGCCAGCGGAGGCTGTAGGGATGGTGAGGGGCTGGAGCATGTGCCTGATGAGGAAAGGCTGGGAGTGCTGGGGCTGTTCAGCTGGAGAGGAGAAGGCTGAAAGGGGACCTTACTGATGTCCCCACGTATCTTAGGGGTGAGTGACAAGAGGACGGGGCCAGGCGCTTTTCAGTGGTGCCCAGTGACAGGACAAGGGGCAACGGGCACGAATGGCAGCACAAGTCCTGTCAGAATACGAGGAAAAACATCTTTGAGGGTGATGGAGCCCTGGCACAGGCTGCCCGGAGCAGCTGTGGGGTCTCCTGCCCCAGAGCCACTCAAACCTGCCGGGACACGATCCCGTGCAAGCTGCTCGAGGCGACCCTGCTTTAGCAGGGCTGGGTGATCTCCAGAGGTCCCTGCCCACCCTGCGATGCTGTTCTGTCCTGAGCCAGACACCAGTGCCACACAGGCCCCCCATGGCCGTGGCTGGTGGCTCCTCACTGGAAACATACTTAAAAAAGGGGCAAAAATCCAGACAGGCAAAGGAGTTGTTGGGGAGGAGGGAGAAACAGCCGTACAACGCCCTGCCCAGAGAGCAAGGATGGAGAGGAGGTGCTCCAGGGGTCGGAATGAGTATTAGGTGATAAAATCAAAGGAACAAATCCTTTTTTGCTACCTCCCTGACACCACAGAAACACTTTGTGGCGTGGCCCTGTGATCTTTACAATGGTATCTTCACTGATCTTACATTTTAAATTAAATGTAACACTAGAAGACTGCTATGTATTTCCTAACAACATCCTCTGAATGTCTTATCTTAAGGTGTAAAAAGTTAAGATGGTGAAGCACTGAGTTTTATCTGAAGCCTTTAAATACCAGTCTATTTCCACATCGTAACAGTACTAACCTTACTGACTGTTAGATAAACAACCAAACCCTTTGAGTCTCAGCTTAGTCAAATACATAACACAAAGAAAATCTGTATTTTGAGCTAAGTTGAATAAAAAAAGTGTCCTGTTAGACATATATTTTGTGTAACGTACTGTACTGTCCAGTGCTTGTCTGGTAGATAGGGGTGGGAACGGACATAGATGTAACAGTAGAAACACCAGGGCTCTCCTCATCTCCTTTTCTATCCCGTGTATCTTCAGAAGAAAGATCTTTCAAAATTTTCCTATGAAAAAAAGAGTTTATCAGCTTTTAATACTGGGGGAAAATTACAAATTACCACCACAGCAGTTACAAACTTCTTTTAGTTTAGTTTAGTTCTTTTAGGTTAGTTAAGTCAAAGTCTCCCTGTGGCAAATGCTCGTGAACAGATCCCATGTGTGCTTCAAGAGAAAGAAAACGACTTGGAGGTTTGCAGAACGCAGGAAGCCGTTGAAAGAAGCTGCTATTTTGGTTTCAAATGAGAATACAAAATCTATTACATCTAGTACTGACCGGTAAGACGGACGACGAGCTAAGATGCCTCGAGCTTTCTGTGAAGAGCCTATGCTGTCCGATGAATCCTGAGAATCTTCGCTCTCAGACAATGATGATACCTAAAAAACACATTCCACGTGGTTATCCAGTACATTTCAGAAGAAACATCCAGATGGGATGACACATTTTAATTGTGTATGAGCTAAAGCTGCCTGAAAATGATACAAATGCAGCGAATTGCAAAGATAAATGAAAAATGGCAGATTTCTAGTTTCAGTGCTAGCTACTACTTCTAGCAGTTATCAAGAGACTTTTACGTAAGTAAGGTCATACTGAAACAGACCCCCTCCCCCAAAAAAAGCAAGCTCAAGGGATTCTCCCAAACTATTTATCAGATTAAAAGCTGAGAGAAGCACACCATCTGAAGCTAGCTGTTCCAGCTGCATTAAACCGCAGCGTTAATCAATCTGGAATGTTAAAACAGCAGTGTGAAGAAATACAAATGGTTTATTAATAGCTGGTGTGTCTGAAAAGGTGTGCCACTCCCACACGTAAATGTGTGTAGGGAGCTGGTGGGAAAGGAAAGAGGAACACCATTTATGTACAGAGCAAACATGTAAAATACTGCAAATCTTTTATGTAGATTTTAGAGCACTTTTAGAGCAGTGTATCATGTTGGTCAGAATTCAAGAGTCAACTGAAAATGATATTTAAGGCAGCAGCGTATCAGGGAGTAAATGTGCAAAGTATTATCCATAATTTTCTCTTTATTCCCCCCTGTCCTCATCCAGCCGGCGAGTTATTTTTTCCTCTGATGCTCCTCATTAAATACAAGCTAACAAATTGTTTTGTGCTTATCTGTGTGCCTGCAAAACGTCGAGAAGAATACATACAGCTCTGGGACAAGCGTTTCTCACTTCACTGCTGCTACGGAGACAAAAAGAGCAGCCTACTATCAACATCGAAAACAAGCTGCTCGTGTATCACTTTTTTCCTCCCTTCGAGCCCCAAGGCCACGATGTTCATAAATTACAGAAAAAAAACCCAGGAAGGAACAGTCAGTGGGAACCCTGCAACTAGAACACGATGATGGGAACGGGATTAACGGAGACTCAGGTAACACCACCCTATAAAACAGAGCTGAACTGTCTCAGCAAAGTGAACCGTGTTTTCTTTTCCATGATCTGATGTTACAGGCACCATGACAGCCGAAAAGGCATCATAGGTTTACTTTTTATGATTTCTCAATTTAATGTCGTGTGAACAGATAAGCATAGCACAAAGGATCAGTGACAAATTAAGGCGTTTCAGCACCGTTCCTCCCATCGCTCGGCTGACTAGCGCAGTTATTTCGCAGTGTAAATCCCACGCCGTGCTGCCCTGAGGGCTCTCTGCAGCCAAGAAGTGAATGAAGTAGTAGCAGCCCCCACTGTAAACTCGCCAAGGCGCCTCTCTGAAGTGGCTTGTACAACAATCACATGGCAAATGAGTAAAAGACACAAGCAGAACACTTGGGCACCACAGAAGCGGAGTTCCAGCCTCCAGGAGGTGAGCAATTAGCAGTTCACCCACCATCACTCAGCTCTACCTTTCCGAACACACAGTGCTCTTCACTGGCTTATTCTACGCTCTCCTTACGCGGGTATTAAAACACACCGGCTGCGTGTCTGTTAAGAGCACCAACTAAAGAGCTGTGGTTTGCTGGCTGTTTTATAAAGGGAGGCAATATCCAATAGCTTCATTTCGACTCCGAAGGCAACTTTAGAGTTGAAATACCAAGAATTCCAAGCCTCAATAATCATCAAGAATGATGTATCCCAAAACTACCGTCACCGGATTGCGCGCCGTCTCCTACGGTAAGGCCGGAAAGGCCACGCCGTGGCAGTTCGCCGAGCCAGACAAGCCTTTACAAGTCTTCCCACCCACACAAACCAGGATCCTGGGTTATTTAACAGACGTTCAGTAGTTACCTGCACTGTTTGCACCTGAGGCGAGTGGATTACAGAAGAGGACTGAGCTGTCTGAATGACTCCCTGGACCTGGACTTGTTCTCCAGGAAGCTGAACAACTGTCAGGGGAGCAGGACCTCGGAGAGACATCTACAACAAAGCAAAGAACCATTAACAAGAGCGTTTGTTCCACGGGGTTCACAAAGTGCGTAGACACGTAGGAAAACCAGTGGAGAACATGCATTAGCAGAAGCTTCTTGTAAGTCTACTTAAGTCACAGAAGGCACCCTTTAAAGATGCTCATTTTTGAGATGCGTATCTGCATACAAAAAAAGGCTGAAACAGTTGCTTGTTTCCTTAGGTTAGGGGGGGAAATCAAGTATGTAGCATTATGAGAGATTAAAATGCTGCAAATTAAAATGAGAGATTAAATACATGCAGTTCTAAATGAACCACAGTGAAGCAGATTTCTTCAGATTCACAACACTGAGACGAAGTGAGCACGACTGCTTTCACTTAACTCCGTCCATATGCACAGATAAAGCCCCACATTTGTGGCAGTTTAAGTTTTTATTCCATTTTCAGAGTGTATTGGACTTAGATTAGCAGAAATGAAAGTGCCTAATAAGTCGCCTTGATTCTCATTAAATTAATAGGAGTTTAGGGCACTAAAATCTACACCAAGATGAAATCATCATGGAGACTGAGGGCTTAGGACAGATCAGAGTAACAATACTAAAGTAATGCAGAAGGTAGCATGAATAATGCACGTATTTTGTGTCCTTAGATATCTTATTTATTTTTTTTTAAGCAACCACTATGAGGCTACGGTTCAAAAATGTCACAGAGAAGAAATCACAAGCGTTAAGTACAGCAAAAGCTGATCAATCTACTTGGAAAGTTCAAGGCAGAAGGGCTGTAACTAAAGGGAAGTAAAAGGAAACAAAGGAGATGAGGTACGCAAGCTCCAGACAGGGAAAAAGAACAAAGGGCAGATTTTTGCAAATCAAAATTACAGCATCTGTTCTTTCATGTTTTAAAAATGTTGATTTTGATAAATGTTGTAGCTGAAATCTAGGTTTAACTGGCAAAAAGTTAATTATTACCGCTACCCCTATGGAAAAGGCTTCTTTACATTCTGGCAGATTTGTATTTTTGATGTTGAAGTCACACAAGCCTTTGCACTTAAAAATTGATTAAAGTTATACATGTAGATGCGGAAGTAAATAACCAGTTTCCTCACCAAATTTCTTTTTATTAGTCTGGACTATAGGAAAAGATGAAGGGCTCATTAAAAAAACTCACACAGCTAACTACCCATTTAATACTACTTGCATGTTGTACATCATAATGTAAGTTGCACTGGCAACTTTGTGTAAAACCAGATCAGAAAATCAGTCCATAAACCACCAGCAGGATGCTGCCGGTGTTCTGTCCCATCTCTGCCTCGTGCAGTTATCTACATTTTGCATCAAAATTGAAATCGTCTCCACAGGGTAAACAGCGGAGGAGCTGCAGCAACTCGGCTGTTCCACAGGACGGCTGCGTGGCCCTGGGAGCAGATTTCCACGTCTCCCCGGGGATGTTCCTTCAGATAAGGAAAGCCAAATCACGAGGAATTCAGCTTCAAGCTTTGAAAGTGAAGTTACCTTGTAGTAAGTATGTCAAATTTCCAACTTTGCATGATTTATTACATTTAGATACATTCAAGTTGGGCTAAAATCCAAGTGTTTCCATGGTGCTGAGCACCCAGAATTGCCAATACTACAAAAGGAGCTGAAAATGCTTTTATGTCTGAAAAAAAAATTTATGAAAATTAGGCCCTCAACTCATCACCAAGCAGCTCCTGTGTGTCAGGTCGATGACGATTTCAAAGGATGTACAATCTAACAAAAAGACTCGGCCGCATTTTTGCACTGTGTGAGCACGAGAAGTATTTTTGGTCTTTTGAATACAAGCCCCTCAATTCATTTTGTGTCGTCCATCAACAACCCACCACGTTTTTCTCAACCCTCTTTTTGCTGGTTTTTTTTTTCTTCTCTGTGCGTTTCTAAACCTCAGGGATTACTATCGTTTGTCGTACATCAAAAATGGCTCTTAACTACCTCAAACGTTTGCTGAGATTTGGCCCAGGCTTTACCTGTTGAGCAATATGAGAGAGCTGAGCTGCCTGTAGTGTTGTACCTTGTACAGCTGCTGTTTGGGAAGGCGTCACTGAACTGTTACTGCTGCTCTTGTGCACCTCTTCCATAATCAGCTACAAGAAAAGTAACGAGTAAAATTCAGTTAATGAGCAATGCAAACAGCAGACAGGAGCCCAGCTCCCACTTGACAGAATCTCGGGGCTAATAATGCTTTTAGTCTTATTGGGATATTTTTAATTAGTTCTTTGTCCTTTGGTGGCGCTTGCTGTTATGGAATAGCCTGGCATTTTTTGTCCCTTCCCCGCGTCGGAACCAGCGACAAGTCTCATTTCATCCTGACAACACCTGCGGTCCCACCATCCGCCAGCGCTGCTTCAGACCTACCCCGTGCTGAACTGCACTGTCAAATGTATTTACTCAATTTCCTGGGGTTTTTTGCTTTTTTTCCCCTAATAAAAATAAAATCATGAGATCTAGGAAGAAAACCAAGCTAAAGCGTTTATCCTGAAGAATATCTTGCTCTAAGTAAACTAATTTTCCCCAAGTCTTTTATCCCCGTTACCAGCCAAACCTATTTTAAACCATCTGAAGGTGTATAAATACAAAACAAGGATTCAGAATCAAAGCAGAGAGAACACAATTTGGATTTTAAACCCTGCAACAGTCACTCCGTCTCCACATAATACAGTCAGCAACACTTCTCTCATTTCTAAGATTTTATATTTAACTGTTCGACGTCTTGACAGCATCCCCCTTCCAATATCGGGGGATTTAGTGATGTAAACCCGCATGCTTTTAGCTGGGGTGAGTGGGTGGACCAGCCTAGAGCATTAGAAGATGGTCGGTGAGTGTTAAACATTTTGTCACAGAAGGTTTGAAACTGTTGAAAGGACAGTTGCTATGAGACTGGAAATTACATTTCTTTCTGTGGAAATGTGAGTCATTGATTTTTCCCTACTGAGATAAACCACAGCTCTTGCAGCCTGACGTATACTTAGAGGGTAAAAAGTCAACGTACACCAAGACCAGAACCTCGCTCTTGTAATCCTTACTCGTGCGAGGAGCCCCACTGCAGAGCTCCTCAAAGAAGTTACTAAACCAGGATTTTGCCAGGAGAAAACCGATGGTCGGGTGACACAAGAAACTGTATCTGCAGGAAAGAAATGTTCTCCAGCACACGATACGGCTTCCTGACATCCTTGTGTCTATAATTTGTCCGCAGTTGAAGCTGAAGCAGCAAAATGAAGGTTTCACCCTGGAATAAAAAGCTCACGGGAGGCGGGCAGTGCCTCAGCTGTTCTCAGCTTCTGGAAACCTTTAGCTAATCAAACCTCTCCTGACTGCCTTTGCTAAGATTATCACATTGCTGCTGCTGCTGCTAATGCAGGAGTGCCTGCCCCTCCGCGTCGCCCGCAGCCGAGCGGTGATCCTGCCTGGTGCCCTGCTCCGCCACACGCTGCTCACGCCCCGCGCAGGAGCAGACCCTGCGGTTCTGTCATTTTGCTGTTCCTGCTGCTGCAGAGCTCGCCTGAAAGTCAGAAAAGCTGGGTTTGGCTTTTGCTTTTTGTTAAAGAAAGAAAATTGAGAACTAAAGTCATCTAAGTGTCTGGAAGCTATAAAAAAACGAAGAGCAGAATTAATGACAAGCACGGATAAGGGACGCAACTTTCTCCACCCTCTAATGTAGTTTTAGCTTTTTGTAAAGGAAAATTTACATTTTGCTCCCCTGCAAAGGGAGCATGGCAGGTAAACAGGGCCGTGTCAAACTGAAATCCAATCAACAGCAAAAATTAAAATAAATTTCCAGCCCTACAGAAATACCCCAATTAATTTCTGTAGCGCTAAACCACATTCTGTCTCCCCCTCGCTCTTTTACTGTTTCGCTCTGCCTTGTTGTCCCACAAAAGACTCACAACAGCCCCAAAACAGACTGCAAGAAACAACGAAACCCACAGATACAAAACTACCCAAAATAAACAAACTGGGGAGAAAGTACAAAGGCTTTTGCTGATCTTTCTCTCCTAGGTGTGAAGCCCTACTTACAGGAAGAAAAGATAAAGTATTTCCCATTATAAATGTGATTTTCAAGTTTACTTCACCTCTGCCTGCTCTGTAATATTTAACAAAATAGTCAACCAACACCTATCAATTTTGGTAAAACTGTATTAATAAGAAAAGATTTACCAAGTGATTGTAACAAGGTAAAAGTGACTACTGCGCCTTCCAGCCTCCACTGGGTAGAGGAGCAGCACTACTTGGCCTTGCAGGACTGTCACACAAAAAGACTCGCATGCCTCAACCTTGCTAAAACAATGTATTTCGCTGGAAAACCGCAGATTTTCCCTTGGAGTGGCCTTCCAGAACACCTGGAACAGCGATCCCCATCTGTCAGCTTTGAGAAAGACAGTGCTAATGCCAAACCTCAACCTGCAACGTTCTCAGCCTTAGAAAAGAAGTACCAAAGACGGAAAATGTATCAGGGTTTCAGCTCTGCACACCACAGTTATAGCTGCTTCCAGCAACAGAATATACTTTTTGCTGAAACCAGCTGCATTTTGGGGTGAAAGAAGAGTTTGACACCTCACAGGGCACTAGCAGGAGGGAATTTGTAAAAGCAACACCTGATGTTTAATTAGCCAGGAAATAGTTATTGTTGCAATCTGCACGAAACCCATGTTTTGATAATTGGATGGGTAAGGATGGTGCTTGTTGGAATAAAACCAATGCCTCCACGCAGCTGCTCCTCAGAAGTAACTCAATTTAGGGTTCTGCAATAGCAGCATTATGAAGTTTGTTTTGAAGGACTTCGAAACTCCTGAGAATTGGCTCTCTCCAGCCCAAGAAACCCACCTCACTTTGAACAGGAGTCTGAGCTGCCACCATTTCTTCCTTTTAAAGAGAAATAGGAATGGTGTATTTCAACGTTGGCACGTTTAATTTATCATCCTGAAGCTCATGCACACCCTCCTAATCCCACAAAGGGTCCTTCCTTTGAACCCCTGCTCAAGGACCACTGAACACCACTCCTAAATGGCTGAGGAGTATCAATTAAAAAGAAATAAATAAATGAGGAAAGCTCATTCCCACAGCTTTTACTAATCCTGACAAAAAAATTCCTAACCTGCTAAAGAGACGGCCCCTTACAGACGTACCGTGTCTGTGCAGGAACAATCTCCACAAGATTTTACCCTGAATCACTCTTTTATTTCAGCGTCCCGAGAGCTGCATACTGCATTCTTGTCCTTGCGATTTTGTTTTTGCCTGTTTACAACGCAGATCATCCGAGACAGCGATTGTCTCTAGTTAAATGCTCATAAACCAGCTAAAAGTCACAGATTCCCAGCCTCAGGTGAAGCTTCAAAGCATAATCAGGAGGCAAAGAGTAGGATAACGGATCATAAAAGCTGTCCGTGAAGGCAGAGACGTGAGCTGTAGTGTGAGAGCCCCACAGCAAGAAACCAGCTTGGGTTTCCCTTTCAAATCGAGCAGAGAAAAGGCCCAAATGATGTTTCAGCATTGAAATATTCCAAGAGGCAACTGATCTTTTTTTTTTTTTTCTTTTTTCCCCCAAAAGACCTTATCAATCAGAAATCAGATAGTGGATGCCGAGTTTTATTCTCAAATACTAAGTGACAAGAGTCAAATACGACACATGCAAATCACAGAAAGGGATTTAAAGCATTTGGTGAAATTATACTCGAGTAAGATGGTGAGATTTTGGATTCTTTAACACCTCCAAATAAGCCGTCTTCACCAGTTACGGCAGCTAAAACAGTATTTACTTAATTTTGCAATTCAGACACTTGGGGCAAGTTTTTTCATCCCAAAGACTAACAGAACACCAGTTTTTTCCAGGAACCGGTGAAACAGAGCGGCAAAGGACAGCACATCCTCCCAGTTCGTGCCAGCAAGCAAGCGAGGAGACCTGAGTCAATGTACCCAGTGACAGTTTTGGATCCCAGTCTCCAAATCGGCACAGGAATACTCCTCCGAACTTCGGGAGCACTTTCCATATGTCTTTTCTTCCACTCACCCCCCCGCCCCAGGCTCGTGCAGCGCAAGGAAGCTCAGCCAGCGTTCCCATAGGAGCAGCATCAGAAATAAAAGCGTGGATGTCCTAGTGACACGAGGGATCTGGCTATTTGTGACAGGACAATATCCGTGAGCGAATTTACCAACAATTTGTGTTCAGCTGCCTCGAACCAAACCGCTACTCGTGGCTTCGAGGGTCGGATGCCTCACAAGAACGATACAGGGTGAGAATTAATGGGGGGGACAAGGTGATCCCGCCACCCAGGGGCTCGATTTTCCATCGGTCGATCCCAAAGGGCTCCAGAGCGGCCGCTGCCCTTTGCCGAACGCCAACGGGAGCGGGGCTGGAGCCGCCACACGGAGCCGTGGGCCCCTCACCACCCCCCGCCGTCCCGGAGGCTGCTCGGCCCTGCCCCGGAGGGAACACAGAGCGGGCCCGGGGCTCTGGGGGGAGAAAGGAACGGGGCCCGGGGCTCGCGGGGGGGGGACACAGAGCAGGCCCGGGGCTCGGAGGGGGCGGGCGGACGACACAGACCGGGCCCGGGGCTGGGGGGGACGACGACGACACACAGACTGGGCCCAGGGCTCGGACACAGACCGGGCCCGGGGGTCGGAGGGGGACAGGGACGGGGCCCGGGGACACACACAGGCCGGGCCCGGGGTTCGGGGCCGACAGGGACCGGGCCCGGGGCTCAGGGGGGGACACAGGGCCGCGGCCCGGGGCTCGGTGGAGGCGCAGGCCCGCCGGCAGGGCCCCTCGCTGGAAGGAGAGGCCGCGGGCCGGGCCCGGGCCTGTGGCGGCGCTCGGCCGTTCCCCCGCGGCCCGCAGGGACGGCGCCGGGCGCGGAGGGGAGCGGCGCGGTGCGGAGGGGAGCGGAGCGGGAGCGGAGC
>JAVJGJ010000039.1:4308492-4336120 GCA_035590215.1 Microhierax caerulescens | reverse complement strand
GGCCTCGCCGGCGCCCGCTCTTACCTCAGGGGCCCGCCAGGCCCCGCCGGTGGCCGCGCGTGGGGAGAGCCGCCGCCGCCGCGCCCGTCGCCGCCTCAGGAAACCGGCGCCGGCGGCCTCGTAAACACGGCGGGCCCGCGCGGGACGCTCGGGGTGGGCGGGCTGCGACCATAGAGTCCCCGCGGAGGCCTCGCCTAGAAATCCCCACCATAGAGTTCCCAAGGCACCGAGCCCCGCGCGGGGGGGGGGGCTAGAGCGTCCGCTCTGGCGCCGCCTCCAGCCGGGCGGTTTCCAGCGGCGGATACCAGCGAGAGGCGGCGCTAGAGCGGCGCTGCCGGCGCGAGGGCGGGAAGGCGCCTCCAGCGGAGCGCGCAGGCCGCAGCCGCGGCCAGTCGGGCGGGAATCACTCGCCCCCACCCCCCCCCCGGGATCCACGGCCCTTCCCTCCGTCCTCAGCCGGGACACGGGGGTGCGTGGAGCCCAGGAGCTAACGAGGGGGGCGGCTCCTGCCCCCGCTCCAGGCCCGCGGCTGCCCCGGGCCGGCTCTGGCCTCAGCCCCCCGTCCCGGGGCGGCAAATTACTTTTTTCTCTAAATGAGGAGCTAATGAGCTGCCCGCGAGGGGTGCCAGCCCCTCACAGCCGCTTCAGCACCGCTGGGGAGCGCCGCAAGGAAATTCGGGGTTTCCGTTAAAACACCCACCTGAGGGGGAAGCTGCCCCTGGTTTTCAGCATCTCCTACTGTCCAAACCGTGAAGTAGGGCAGTACAAAGGGTCCTGATCAAAGCCTGAGTGTAACAGACTTTGTTCCTCGCTGCTACGTAGCACACTTAGGTTATTTCAGTGGTGGTTTTCAAAATTTTCTTTTAATTTTACTGCCCTGAAGTCTCCCTGGCTCCGGCTTTGTTCCCCATTTCGCTCTAGAAAGCCAAACTAATCATTAACAGGTGATTTATTTGCAGTAACTCCTGCCTACGTTTGCTGTTTCCCTGACACAACCTTCCACAGCTACTCCTTGAAAAGCTCCAACATTCTCCAGTTTTCTCCTCTGGAGAATTATGGAAAGTTTTACCTACAGCGTCAGGATTAAGCAGCCGCTGTGTGAAGTTACGGCGCCGGAGAACACGGCGGGTCGGGAGCTGCGACAGCCAGAACGAGAATCCAATCACTCAGTTCTAAATGTACTAATGGAAAGATTTATTGGCTATTTCAATTTACTTGGTTAATATAACAATTCAAAGTTAGGTAGCTGGTGATTTGTTGTTTTTTTAAAGAGGTTTCCCCTATATTAAACAAATAATTTTAACTGATTTAATGAAGATTTACTGAGAATGAAATATTTTCAAAAGAAACCACGGTAAAATTGATGCTCATCATTTGTAGGAAATAATGTGTCTACACCTAGTCTTACCCAGAAACATACAACCGATAGTAGGTACACGCACAGACAGCAGCTGGTGTTAGGCTAGTATTAATTCCACCCTCAGCGGTACTGAACTATAACCTTAACATTTACGAATATTTAAATTCAATCTTCATAAAATCTGTGCGGTTAGTTTTGGGCAGCAGAGAACGGCCAGTGCTGAATCCCAAATGCCACCGGTTTCCATTTTCTCAGCAGCGCAAAGCCTGACGAGCTGATGCTCCTCTGGAGGACGGAGCCCCTCACGTCTGGCCAGGAACGTAAGAGCCTGTACATCCCTCCTTGAATTCCAAATGAGAGTCCCAATCCTGAATCCTAACCAGAGATGGAATAAAAAATATGTAATACTACAGGAAAATCTTAAATAGAGGTAGGTCGTGCTTAAAGCTGCAGCTGGTTCCTCGCCGGCGAGTGAGCGCGGTTACGGCTCCGATGGGAAAAGCTGCTGGAGGTGGGAGACGGGCTCTGGAGCTCAGCCCTCGGCAGCCTCAGGTCTCAAACGTTTCCAGATAAAGCGACCCGACACGCTTGCAACAACACTTACAACTTCTCCCCTTCACCGGGATGAACGCTAACCCGCCGCCGCTTCCTTTAAAAAGAAAGAAAAATAAAAAGTCCTTCGAAGAAAGAGCAGATGGAAGAACTGGGCGAGCAATCAGGCATCAATATTTATTAACACAAGACAAAGGAAACACAATCAATGCGTTAATGGAACACTGTCCAGCCAGGTGTTAAATTTAAAAATGTATATCTAATCTAATTTTAAATAAATAAAAACTTTATACATAATTACAGAACGCTGTAGTCTGAATTTGACAATGGTAAATAGGTTGACAGAAATTAAGGAAAAACTGCACCTAGGGCTAAAATTTATCTCGTTTTTACAATCTTAGTTTTAGGACAGTTAGTATGACACATCTTAATTACATTTATTTAAATCAGAAATGCAGTGCAAATTTTAACAAAACAGGACTTGAAATTATCTGTACCCACATATTTTGCTTAGGGACTATTCATCAACAGTAAGACATACAAAATATTTTAGTTCAAAGCGTTAAGAATTCCTAGTTCTGTTTTTTTTTTCTTTTAACTCTCACCACAGCTGTTAGCTTGGAATCTGATGGGACAACAGTAGGAAAATAATTTTGCCTCCTGCCACTGCCTCAGCTGCAAAGTCAACCCGGCGCGGAGAGTCTGCTGCGTGGGACTCGACGCTCGAGCCGGCGCTTATGGCGACGCATCCAACTCCGAACCCCACCACGCAACAGCAGCGGCCCTGCCCATTCCCTCAAGTCTCTCGAGTTTTGTTCTCGTACGGAAAAAAAAAGAAACCCAGCGACCGTCGCCGAGCAAAACCGGTGACATCCTTCGGGAACCTTCCCGCGACAACCAAACCATCGCTTATCCGTTGGGAAGAACAACTGAGCCCAACCTCAAAGAGGCTAGCAATGAAAAATAGGTAGCACTTAGTGCCGTACAGTTAGTTACCTCACAGGGATGTTGTAAGGATTAAGTAAGATCCTCCTCCACAGAGGAAGAAACTGAAGGAGTGAAGTGACCTGTGGAAGGCCTTGTGGCAAGTCATCAGCGGGGCCGGAGTCAGGACCCGGGGTTTCCAAACTCACGGCTCCACGCTTCCTCCTCTCCAGGACATCGCTTTTCCCCGCGCCAAACAGCATTCCATAAAGTCGGAACCGGCCAGCTGCTGCGTGTCGCTTACTGGCGATGGAGAACGGAATGTGCTCTCGTTCTACAGGATTACTTACAGTTCTCCGACACAGAGAAATGGAACATGCCAGAAGAAAGATTAAGAGTAACACAGTAAACTTGCAGGATAAACCCCGAAATGGTAAGAGGAAGCTATCAATACCTATCCAAATAAAATAATAATAAAAAACAAACAACAAAAAACCAAGGAGAAAAAGAAAAATCATCAAAAGAATCCAGTATGTCGTTCAAAAATGCCGTTTCAGAATGTCAATCTGCCACATACTGGGAATCTTCCATCGAATTAATACATGCGTTTTTTATTTCCGGAAGAAATAGCAAGTCAAAATAAAAGACAATCCTGGAATTGTACTGAAAATCCATTTCCATGGATAAATCAAGTAGTTGTTGAAACAATTTATCTGAAGCTTGGAGTAAGAAAAAGCTCAAGACCCTCAGAATTGTTTCTGAGATGGGCAAGAATGAAGCGAAGCCGTATGGCGAGTCCCCTCGCTGCGCCAGGTAACGCCAGCAACGGCGTTACACATAACATGTAGTAACACGAAGGGGGAACAACCTGCGTGCACTTTACACCCTGAAGGAGGTGCGGTACCAGCGGGGGTAGTCACAGTTACACCTGCCACCTCCCTCCCTCCAGTTTGTGACAAGGAATAAGGACATGAAGGACTTGAGGCGCCGGGGGTTTAGGACGCACCTTGAGGAAGTGGCCCAAAGCGAGCAGCCTTTCACACCCGGGCAGCAGCGCAACACCGTGAAAACGGCACCCGCGGCGCTGCCTTCCTACTGCCGCGGGTACGGAGAGAGAAACCGTTCCAAAACCAGCACCTGGAACCGAAGCGTTCGTAAAGAACGCTTGAGTCTCGGCTTGCCGTAACAACTTGCGGTTTCTAAATATTCCCCCCCAAAACAGTCTTCAAAAATACCGTTCGGAACTTTTTATCTCGATTTTAACGCTCCTGGGAGCACATCAGGACTTTTCCAAGGAAAAGTGGGGTGTGCTTATAGAGACGCTGGGTTCTGCTCCCATAACTGCTGCAGGATCGTCAGAGTTCGTGCTATCAACCTTTTAAAAAACTGCCTAAAAACTCTGAATGAGGTAATCTGGAACATGGTAACGAGTTTATTTACACTGTATACCACATCTGACTCCCAAAAAAAAAAAAAAATCCCTGTTGCAGTATCTGGTGTCAGCTCTCATTGCTTCCTGAATCCTATTTTCTGAACACCCCTGGGAATGTAATTGTTTTTAGAAGATTATTAAGTATTAGATGAAAGAAAGGCAATTTGGAGTCAAAATTAAACACCACCTCTCCCTCAGCCCACTGTGCGATTGTTTCCTGACAGTAAGAGCTTATACCTGCTATTCGAGGGCTTCTGTTTCTTTACATTTCCTAAATGAAAACCGACGCAGGATTTTGAAGGCCAAGAGATTAATTTTCACAAAGTGATCTAACGATGTGTTACCGCAATTGTTCCGTCTCATTTTTATGCCTCCTCCTGCAAAAGAAAAACCACGTTCAACTTACGCCCCAGAGTTATTTCACTCTTTCTAGCGAACGCTTGGAGGAAAACCGAAGCCTATTTACCGCGTTTCTTGCTCTACCTAGAGGGAACCCAACGGCGCAACGACAGAATCACGCCAACGGCAAATTTCACCGCGTCATTCTAAAGGATTCTTTGGTCCTTTACACACGAGGTGGCACGGAGGATGGGGGCAGAGGCTGTCGCTCAGGTGCATCGCTTCAGCCGAGCGTTTTCGGACTAGCACTGCGATTTCTACCCAGTTCCACGTCCTCTTTAAATTCAGCCTCTTTTCGCAAGATGTGCCTTAAAATCACAGGTTTCTACATGCTATGACGAACTTCTGGCCAGCAATAAAAGACGACAGACGGAAATAAGAAAACTCATGAAAGATGCGTGTGTCTCGCATTAGTTGTCTAAACCAAACGTAATTCTGCTAAGGACCACAAAAGTCACTTGTCCTTAAAAATTTCTACCTTCAGCTGTCATCGTTATCCAAGTTAATCTTCTAAGTGAATTATGTATAATAATATTTACATATTTAAAATATAGGCAAAATTCTTTTTAAATTCAAGAAATATCTATATGAATAAGTAACTCTTAGATTCCGTAAGTTATTGATTTGGTCATGGCACAATTTTAAATAAGTTGTGTGATCCCATGGAACGAACAGCTACAGTACAGATGCAAAGTACGTTAGATAGCAGGGAACTGCAGAACTCTTGATGACCCTTTTCTTAATAGTTTATTATCTTAACTAAATAAACCCTCCCCTTATAGAATCCTAAACCAGTATTAGATAAAAATACAAATATGTACAACAGATGAAAAAAAGTAACACTACTGTAAAGGCCTTAGGAATTTTGTAGCTCACACACTTGTCAACTTTGCATTTTCTATAAAGCTAATAGTTCAGTAAACTGTTACAAACGTTTTCCATTGTCTACCACGTTGCCTTTTGTCTGTTGGTAGTCGACAACCAGCTTAATACCACAGGATGAAATGCAGGGAACATGGCAGCAATCTCAAACTTTATATCAAGTATTAGTAATTTTCACCAGCTTCGTTTCTACAGCCACCCTTTGTCGTGTCGTGGTCCCGCCGAGCTTCTCAACGTCGCTTCCCCCATACGCGTTACATGTTATAGGCGACGTATATGGGGTCTAACTGATCAGCTAGGAAACTGTCGCGGAGATGCATGCGCTGTTTCTCTCCTCTGGAATTGATGGGAATAACTCCAGGATCCACCACCACCACCACTCCCACAATCAGGTAATGTTCTTCCAGGACCACGTTTGTAACCAGAGGAACCAAATCCAGGGCTTCCTGTTCGCAGCCACACAGCTCCACAACCACCACCAGCAAGTTGGTCCATGTGAATACGGCACTACAAGTTAAAACCCCAACAAACAACACCAAAAACAAACAGAAATTCCGGTTATTTTCACAAAGACCCAAAGTTTACAATTCTTTCTCCCGAGATGGAGTCTGCCACCTGCTTTGGGCTGCACTTCCAAGCCACCCAACTCCCAAGAAAACCCGGTCCCGACGTGTCAAAGATCAGTTCTAACACACCTCAGTCCCACCCAGTGTGACACAGGAACTAAACGCTGCTTTCACTGACTCAAACATAAACGGCTCTTTACACCCCAAAGCAGGAAATCATCCCTTCTATTTTGATTTCAAGCTTGTGAGAAAACATCGAGTGAGTCAGCCCAGTATTATTCCGATCTACAGATGGGAAATGAGGTGCATGACTTGCTGACAGTAACATAAAAAAAGTATCTGAATTAACTTTTTTCATTTTTGCTATTAAACCCTGTTATCTTTGCATGATCATTGCCACGTTTCAGCTAGGTTAGGACGGATTCATTTTTCACGGCTGTTTTACCATTCAGCGATGCTCCTGTGCGTCCGCGATACAGATGTCTCGATATCAATCGGATGGTAGCGCAGCCCCCTCAGTTCCAAAGTTTCATCCAGTGCTCCCACAACATACAGGGCATCGTGGCGCTCTGGAGAGGAGAGATGGGAAATGAAGGGTGTGCCTACTAGGAAAACAGAAAATGGCAGAATAAAGGGAATTTAGATACAACAAAAGCGCCGCTTGTATCCAGACACGGGCGTCAGGATTGATTCGCTGACCAGCACGAAAGAAAACTCTTCATCTTCATTTAAAAGTTAAATGAATTTCTGCCATACCCCCGCTGGCAGCTGTGAGCTCTGTCCGACGAACAAAACCGAGGTATCCAGTCCGAGCCCAGAGGGTCTGAGCAGCATCACCAAAGCTCAGACGAGTGTTGAAATGATCGGCTTGAAGGGTTTCGTTGTCATAAATAGTATAGTAGCCACTGGCCGTGTGCGGACTGTTGACCCAAATCTGCACAGGAAGGGGAAATCAGATCAATAAAACCTGAGGATCTGTTGAGTCTTAAAATGAAGCAGGAGATAAAAAGAGAACCTTCTTGTTACAGTTAATCTGAGATTTTCCGGATCCCCAAAACGCTTTGCATTTAGCTAACACCTCCAAACACCCTGCAGGACCTTCAAAACCTGTCTTGCTGACCTACTCCCCGAACAGCTGTGAGCCGAGGATGAAGCGAGTAAATAAACTGCAGATTTTTATAGATTTTTATCATGTGCAGTCCAAAGACTGATAAGAATCAACACAGATCAAATATAGTGGCATGTAATCAAGATAAGGAAAGCAAAATGTAAATGAGATTATTTGGAAGCCAGTTATGGAAGACTTAGAGTGGAATAAGCCTTTTCTTTTTCTTTAAATCTGACAGTAAAATAACACACCCCAACTTTAAACACTCCAGCAATAATTCAGCTTAAAAACTAAGTAGTTTTAAGTATTACCAAGTATCACCACTCACAAACTGTCACCCAGCAACTTACATCATCGAGCGGAGAGAACCGAGCTCAAGCAGCTACGCAAAGAGCAAAACCCGCGCTTACCTCCCCAAGATGAGAATCTCCAAGAGGCCCTTTCGTCTCCGGGTTAACAATGACGACTTTGACTCCAGGTAAAATCTAAAGATCACAAGAAAAAAAAGGTGTAATCCACGTATGAGTTATCGTCACGCGCAACTAAAACACAAAGGCTGTTTGTTTACCTCCGGAAAGGCACGATTTAACCCCTAGAAATTACAACCAGGTGTAAAACACGCTAGGACACGTACAGTGGGGTACACCAACAGTACGAATGCGGTTTGTGACTCAAGAGCCACGTAGGTAAGGTGTCCTAAGCCTGCCAACGTTACTAGACTTCGGCTTTGAAGAATTCAGGATTCAAAACTACAGGGAAACATATTTTTGTTCATCCGTTTAGAGAAGGGAGTGACAGTAAGTCTCGAACGCGTGCCGATTTCACGGGTACGACAGCAGGCACTTCTGGCGCGGTTCGTTTTCTATAAACAGAACCAACTCTCCCAAGTGTTTCAAGCGAAGCGTGCTCCTGCATCGACACATACTTTATTCTAAATCAAACCAACTTCCCCGAGGAAGAGCGTGACCAGCTGTCAGCTCTTCTCGTGCCACGAGACCACCTTTCCCAGTCACACAGCGACATCGTAAGGGGCGCAGAGAGACACGCGTGGTCAGCAGAGGCCGCGTGCCATGCCTCTAGGTGATGGCGTGACATTACCTTCCCGGATTCTGAGAGCAGCAGGCTTTGTGGAGCTCCCCTTTCCACCAGACGTACCCTGAAGGTAAAGAAAACATGGTTGGGGGTGGGGGAAAAAAGAAAAAAAAAAAAGAAAAAAAAAAAAAAAGAGCTGAAATCACTGAGAGGTGTGATAGCTCAGTACCACGAGGACATTTTATATGCACTTAGTAAATAAATTTAAGTAAACTTACTGTACCTGTCATGTCTCAAGGATTTCAGATCTACATACACCGTGGTGGGATCAGGCCCAGATGTTCCCTGAAGAGTTAACATTTTTAAAAATAATTAATCTACTCCAGAAGTCAGCTTCTGCCTGAGCTCACAAACATTTCCAGGGGTTTCCTACTGGCAGCCAAATTGGTATATTCACATTTCCCCACCTTTGCAGCTGCACTAAGGGAAACACTTCAGTAAACTGTTTTCCCCCTAAGCCGAGGAGCAGGAGCGTGGGATGCGAGGAGCAGAGTGGGAGTGCGAGGATGCGTCTTTAGGGAGGGGGAGCTGCTGTGGAGACAGCCCAAGCACTCCCAGCTATCAGCCCTGGGGCAAGTTTACACGGAAATAAACACTTCTCTAATGTCAGGGTTCAGTTGTTTTGAGCATCTGTGATAGAATCTGGCAGCTGAAAACAAAGAGAAGCGGCTTCAATCTTGCGCCAGCTGTTCCCTGCACAGCTGCTGGGCTGTGCAGACGGCTGTGCGGATCCCTACGTGTGCCGGTCAGGACACAACTGGATCTGGAAATCCGCTGTGGCGTTACCTGTAAACAGATCGCAACGTTGACTCTGGATCCGAAAGTGGTGCTTACAGCACGAGACGACAGGCCGATGTCTTTGAAGAGTTTGGAGAAGGAATGAGTGAGAGAAACTCGTGGCCGTTCCTCTGCGACGACCACACAAGTCCGGACACAGGACAGATTAATTCCTCGTGCCTGGAAAAAAAAACCAAACAACAAAACAACACAAATATGCGCAAAGGACTGAATGTGTTCGTTACTTCTGCCACACTGCACCAAGGTCCGTCCCCTCCCAAGAAGGGACATTTGGTCTTTAACCCTGGAAATGACTCGGGAAATGCAGGACAAACCCTGTTCTTGTGTTCAAGTTATTTCCTCTTTTCAGCTTCTACTTTTAATTGGAAAATGTGTCTGACCAGCGCCTAGAAATACTGCTAGAAGAAAATATGCACTAACAGTGCTTCTTCCTCTGCTACAGCACGGAGCATCACATGCTTCTGCAGTGCTTTTCAGCTAAGATTACATCTGTTGTTCACTATTTATATAGATGGAAATCAAACCAAGTGAGAGTAAAGTCCTTTACTGGGATCACACTGAGTTTTCAACAAAACTAGGAGCAGGATCCATTATTATTTGCAGACACGATCACGAATGCCCTGAACAGCAGTAGCCAGCCGTTGGAATCAGCGTACGACGCTGCGAGCTGGTCACCCCGAGGCAGAGACCTTCAGAACAAGACTGAGCCCCGATCTCCCAGGCGGAGCGCGCTATTTCGGTAAACCCTATGCCAAAAGCCACCTCGAGCATTTGAGGCAGCTATTTTTTTCCCCCCGCTTCCTCTCATCTCCAAGGAGAAAACACCTCTATTTAGCAAATCGCCTAACACGCGTGCTTTACATCATGTGCTGGTCTGAGCCTTCACTGCAGACTGTTATATAAGCAATTCTGCATCGCGCTCCGCTGCTGGCATCCTCTCTTCAGGGTTTGCCCAGCAGCCTCTGACACTGGCAAGGTGCTACCTACACCGCAATACACCCACCCTGCTCCCTCCCAAACCTCTGAATTTCCCAGGGCTGCAAACAGGTTTTTTGTTGCTTTTGCTTTTTGAGTAAACTGTGGACTGGAGAGCTGTGCCACAGGAAAACTGTTGTGTTTAACAATTGCATCACTCTGCTACTGCAGTTTCCTTAATTTATCTAACGTCACGTGCGGGAAAATGTTTTCTTACCTTTAACATTTCAACTTGGTTTCCAAGTCCCTTTGTGCACAGTTCCATGACTGAATAGGAACAGAAAGTGTCCCTTATTTTATACTGGCTGACAGTAGATAACCAGAGAAAAAGATTGGATTCCAGCTCCATAGGAGGAATTAAAATCGACTGGTGTCCAGAATACACACTGTGAAGAACATCAAGGAAGAAAACATTTGTGTGTGGTGCGTAGTTAGCTTTAAATTAATATTTACTGTATTCTCATGCTACTTCCCCGCCAGACCAAAAGCGGGTTGTGGGATTGCACCGGAGGCAAACTGATAATAGCTCCAATGCCCACCTTCTGCAGCAACATCCTTTTAAAAATACAACTTACTGTACAAGAATAACAATTTATACACACACAAATGCGCGCACACACTCTCAAAGTGGAGGAAGAGAACTGGCTCATCCACACAGTTTACGGAATGAAGGCTCCCTTACTGCAACATATAATCAAGGAAGAAAGGCAAGAGAAACACTCTGGAGCCAGTAGTATTTGGCAGCACAAACACCCATAATCATAGGATAACATCTTGCTAATCTGCAGGAAAAGGGAACGTATTATTGTCAGTTCAAAGACAAAATCTCCCCTTAGTGTAAATTACTCATTTTGCTAATATCAACATATTTGTCGGTAATTACACCAGATAAAAAGACGTGGACTGCCATTTCCCATTTATAACCAGCCAAGGGTTATCTTTTGCTTTTTCCCCCTCAAAAAGTCCTACCTGCAAAGGCACCAGAGCACAAAACCTAGTCCACAATAGGGGTCAAGACAAATTGCAATCTGCCGAGAGGAGTAGAGCTCACACTGAAGCTTGATTGCCCTGCAAAGGCCGCTCACTGCTGCGTGGGACATCTGCAACACCAGAGACAGAAACTGTGCTGACACTCAAGGACAGCAAAACAGGACTTCATCAGGACAGGTGGGTAAGATTAAAGACAGGTTTTGCCTTCCTGACACTTTGTAAACTAAGTTTTGCGTTCCCTTATGTTCCACAGCTGCTGCAGAGCGCTGCGAACCACAGCAAACCACAAACAGCGAAACCAACGGCTGTTGCTGAAAAGCTTTAGGCACCTCGGACTCCCAACGCTGCCAGGCTTTCATTTTTTTAGTTTCTTATCCTCATCTCTCGTCAACCGCACTCCTGTCCTGCGCTTGGTGGGGCGAAGCAGCAGCTCACAGCTCTGCCACCCGCATCGCTCACGGCTGTCCTAACAGGCAGCTCTCCTGTGGGAGGCGGCAGCAGAATTCCCAGTGCCCACTGTAAAGACCCATCTTCATCTTCCTACGCTGCGGAATTTCTTCAGCACAAAGTCACTCTGCGCTGGCTGCAGCAAATCGGGGCTTTGTTGGAAGGAAAGCGTGGTCTTTAAGCCACAAGAGGCAGCTTTGGTGGAGGTCAAGGGGAGAGGCAGCCCAGAATAATCAGCCACAAACAAGACACCGACACCCCCATGTCCTACAACCATTTCACCATACCTTTACTCCTGTAAGCATGCCCGTTGTGGAAACACTAAAATCTAGATATGCTAACATTTCAGGCGTAGGTGGCTTATAGATCTGAGATAGCCGCTTCCTGGGCAAGTCATCTGTACAAGAAAGGAACAAACGTGGTTGATTTTTGATTACTGAACTGGTATTTGAAAGGAGAACACAACTTTCAAAAAGCCAGAGATGAATGAGAAGGCTTTCTATTAATTCCCTTTCCAAAAGAGACAGACTGGTATGTGCAAGACTCTCGCCAAAGTTCCCATGCAGAAAATTATTTATTCTCAGGAAAAGGGAGAAAAGACTAACGGGCTCTTAATGAAATTAACAGTCGTCTGCAACATGGCTTTTCAGTAAAGTGATTTTCCATGCATAGCTCGAGAAATCAGAAGAGGTGTTAGTAAACACAGTCACACCTAGCTTCTATCTTGGACAGTTTTTCTAAATATTTGAACAAATTGCCAAGAGACATCCAGTTAGCATCTGAAACGGGGACAGTCCCTTTGGAAGTCGGTGGTAACCCCTACAGAGAACTTCAGAAAGTCTTTCAGCCCACGGACAGCACCTGTGTCGATGATGGTCGGCCAGGTTTTCACATCTACAGCAGCGGCCGCCTCTCTGGATTTCAGCAGTCTCATTAAGGTCTGGGTTGTGAGGATACAGGCAGCTTTGCTGACCTAAGAAGAGAAAAATTTACTAACAAAAAGACAGACAAAAGCAGGTCCCAGTGGCACTGCCATTGCGAGACTCGATGTTTTCATTTCAGAGAGTGTATTTTACCGTCTGTAGCCAGGTTCCCTCAGCAAACTTGTATTAATTTCTTTGCCTGTTCCAACACTCAGCAGAGTGTTCCTTCCTTCACTACTCTTCCTTCACTAAAGCCCCACATGCAGGCTGACACGGCGATCACGCCAGGATCTTTAAAGCAGGTGAGAACATTATATAGCCTCCATCTACCTTTCTCCCCCACGGTCCTTTCCTGGTTACTGGGCTTGGAAAATAACTAATACAGCAGGATTTGCACTTGGCCCAGCAGTAACAGGGTCAGTGTGAAATTTCAGGTGGTAACAACACGTCAGTATCTCTCAGAAACCACCTGTTTTATAGCAATTCGCCTTGCCGCGTAAGGAAAGGTGGTTCTGTCTCGCATTTTATGAACAAACCCACTGTCCTGTTGTAAGATGCGCTCCGGTCACTGCTGTCACACAGCCAGCACGGGAGCTGGGTTAACACTCGAGCCCCAGAGGCCGAAGCGCGCTCCAGCCACGCTCGCAGCTCCGGCCCCGTTACTCACTTCCACGATCATTCGCACAGTGGGCAGAGTAGCAGTGAGGCTCTGAGCATGAGGTGGTCTCACGGTCACGGGGATGCAGCCAGCGTACAAACAGCCATAGAACGCGGTGATTAGCTCAATGCCTGCAAGGACACGACAGGCTGTAGTGTGGGACACTGGTGGACGGACACCCTGGTGACACCAGCCTCTCCCCCGAGGACTTTTTCTCCAAGCATCGGTTACCATTTCCGTTAGAAGAAGGTTTATACACTAGTCACTTCCACAGCACAGATGTGCGACGTGAACAGTCCAAACACTGCGGGCAGCACAGCAGGGAAGCTAAGAAAGCTTGGGATAGGGGACTGGGAAAGTAGAGGAAGACTGACCAGACAGAAAGCCATTTCTGCCTTACAGGAAAAGAACATCACACGTGTCAAATGACTCAGAAGTCAGTCAGGACAAAAAGAAGTGTCTGGCAGGGCAAGAAGTACAGACCAGAGACACCTCTCACCAGCGGTGAGCCTCACACACGCAGAGTGACAAAGCCGTGTGCTCTCAGCCACAGCAGGCACAGCTGCACTTCCCGCTGCTCCCAGCCCACTGCTGTAGAAAAAGCACCCCCCGTCCCAGAGGAAGCGCCCCCCTTCCACACACCCGGCGGCGATGACAGCCGTCTCTGTCGGAAGCCACCCTGCCATTTCTCCCAGCAAACGACCTGCTTTTCCCTGGATGAAAAGCTGGAACTGGCAACGTGGCTTCAGACAAACAAGATCTGAGTAGCCCAGGGCTGAGGAGTCTCTGCAGAGGTGACCAGCACAACTCTCCAGCACATGCAGTACGGTCCCAAGTTTCTAATAACCTTGCAGTGAACATATCATACCAGAGAGTCTTTGATACCCACAGAAGTCTTTGACGACATGGCAAGATACAGCCAGAATGAGAATGTACACATTGGCTTTTCCAAAACTCTAAAGAAACAGTTTTGTGTCCTGATAACTGCAGCTGCAAGATGTTAGGACAGCCCTCTCCGGAGTCAAGACTAGATCAGCGAGTTCTGCAGTCCCTAAGGTATCACTGTTTCCATGATCTCTCCTATATTTCCAGATCTCCATGAGGAGATTTTGAAGGAAGACCACACTGCATTTCCACAGCAGGATGGCATCATTATTAAAACTCGCTTACCAGGAGGATAAAGAAGCACCACATTGTCTCCCGCATTGAGATGTCCTCTGTCACACAGAACTGATGCAATTCTCTCTGCTTTTTTGTGCAACTGAAGGCAGGTGGCTGTGCACACAGTGGTTCCCTTGAAAGGAGACAAAAATGCTCTAAACAGGGCCTGGCACAACACATGTGTCAGCAGAATGGCCGCTGCAAAAAAAACCAAACACCCACCAACAAACAAAACCAACAAACCTCGCTTGCTAGTGTCAGTCTATAGCTACTAGTTATCTATACCTATAGGCTGCTGGCATTCAGTGAGCTGTTTATCCACTACAGTATCAAGAAGAGAGAGATGGAGTTAGATCTGCTCTAGAAAATTCTACCTTCCAGGGAGTCAGTTCAGGTCTTCTCGCACCAGAACCTTGCCAGAATATACTCAACAGGGATACACCATTAAAGGCTACAGGAACCAGTGGGACCTACAAACACGCTCAGTTTTAAAATGAAGCATTGAACCACGACAGTCATTTAGATGAAGTGACCTACAGGTTCAAATTTTAAGTTATAGATCTACGGGCAAAATCCATCAGAGGGACTAAATAGAGGACAGTGGGGCGGGCAGAAGATATTTAACAGTCTCAAACTTGTGCCCAGTAACATGCCGTGGACCTTCAAAAAGCAACAACTCAGCACTGACTGTACCTTGGCATTTAATAAAAGGAAGAGTGGGTGGTCGGGAGTCGCTTGAGCTCTCCACTGTAACACCTCTGTCAGGAACTGGTGCTGAAACAAAACGGCAGGAATTAAATTCGAGCCTTCTCCTTCAGAGGCAGTGCTGAAGTGCTTCACGTCGCTGCTTTGCATTCAGCTGCAGGGTAAGTTCTTTCCCATGCTCCAGTTGTTAACAAATACTGATTTACCTTTTTGACTAAGTCGTTGTCTTCTATTTGACCGAGATCTCTTCCAGAGGCTTGAGCAATACGCTTCCCAGCAACCAGGTTCCCCACCATCACAGAGGCAGGGCCAACGCCTGTTGATACAGAACGGGCACATGAAATATGGATTTTTATTTTTTTTTTTAATGCAAATGGAAAGGAGCTGGCCTAGAACTGCAATCTGCAGGAAAGCAAAGGGACAAAGATCTTCTGTAGGATCCCGCTGCTCCTGGGCATGGGTGCACGAAGAGGTAATGAAACCCCACTGCCAGCGTTCAGAAGGCATTGCTAGTCTCCTATTCATCAGCAGGGAGAAGCCCAACGAGTTCAAAGGTAGGAATCAAAATTCCTGCCTGCCACACGCAAAGAGAGGCCTCAAACACGCCCCAGCCACAGGCCACAAGACAAGCTCTGGTCCCCAGCAAGTAGGACACTCAGCGTGGGAGGCGGCACAGAGCTTCCCAGGTCTGCGTGAACTTCGGCTTAGTAACATTAAACAAAAGGGGTTCACGTTACCTGGTTGTTTCTGCCTGGGTTTTGGCAAGTTGGTCACACACGTGTGCGGGCACATGAGGATGTTGCAGGGATGCAGCGAGCCCTCCAGAAAGTGCTGCTTAGTTTGAGAGATGTGGATCCCTCCCAACGGAGTTTTTGGCAATGTATTGGCTGGCACAAGAGCAAGGCAGTATACACCCACTTGGTGAATGCTGTCAATTGCCTAGAGAAAGGGAAGATGGTCACTTGAATTCTTGGTGCTACTGGAGACAGTCTGCTGTTACTGGGTGCACTGACATACTACAAGACCAATCCCTCCGTTCACAAGGTACTGGAGGAGCAAATCAGTCACTACCGTTCCATTTCACCTCTGCAACATCAGCGAGCCCTGTGGCAAGAGTTAAGTGCTTGTAAGCATCCCTGCCTTTACAGTCCATTTCATATACAAGAAATCCATTTTTAAATCTTTCATGACCAAAATCCCAAAATATACACAGTTGCTTGATGAATCATACCATTTTGATCTTCGGATTTTATCCATCTGTCTCCTCCGAACCATCACACTCTGTTCCTTTTTGCCTGCCTCAGCATTCAGGCACCTAATACATTATTCAGACCCACCAGGTACTTCCCTGATTTTTCTCCCCAGTTTGCACACTTCACAACCCAAAACATCATTCCCAAGCATGACACACATGCAACGCAGCTCTCAAAGTATTTGCTATTCGTTCTACTTTCTTAGGACTACGCTCATTCAGCTGTTTTAACCTTTCTCTGCTTGCTGTGTCCCTGCTGAAAAGCTTTAAAGCATAACTTTAGGCACTAGCATGATCCAAGACTAAAAGCAGAACTCCCAAGCTTCGACTTTGCAGGGCTGAGGGGCAGGTGGGTTCCTCTGCGCAGTCGTCTCGCTGTGTAACGCTGCCCACTTTGCCAGAGCCTACGCTACCCTGCGCTGCAGCCGCTTTCCCAGGGCCTTCAGGACAGAACAGAACAGCTTGTACACAGCAGATGTACCCAGCTTGTGACCCTGAAAAAATACCTTGTGCCAAGCGGGATCACGAGCCTGTGCTCTTTCCATCTGGGGTGCGCTGATGGCCTCTGATCTGCCCACACACCGAAAAACTGCACAAACTCACCTCCGTCCACCTGCGTGAGCGGGCTTACCTGCAGCACTCGACTCATCCACTGAAAACTGTCCTCTTCAGAGGCATCTGGCCTCTGCTCTGCAACCACGACAATCCTCTCGTCATAGAAGACAGACACGGAGAACACAGCAATCCTAAAGGAAAAGGGGAGAGCCATACTGGCACAAATTCCAGTTTTGCTGCTTGCGAATAGGAAGCCAAGGAAACAGACTAAAGACAGAAGTCGTAAAAAAAACCCCATGGGGCAACGACAGAAAAAAACCCATTAAACAATTAAAATTGAGTTCAAAAAGGAAAGACTTTATGAAGGGATTAATTCCACCTTCTGATTAAATTTCTGCGGAGCATATTCCCCTGTCCTCTCAACCTGCTATCTCATTTCTCTTCCAACCTGTGGCAAATCACCAATGCAATAAAACCTTTAGAAGAATGTGCAAGATGCAGGGGGCTTCAAATCTCCTGTAAAGTCTTAGGGACACGAGCACCAACCCTGCCTGAGGATCTAGAAAATTGCATCCACAACTGCTAAATAAAATTAAGTATCTCTGGACATTAATGAAACGCTTCCTTGCTGCAGAGCATCAGCCAGCAGTTAACTACTAACTACCAGACTTAAAAGTAAATTCTATAGAGACAGAGAATTAAGATCTCCATGTGGGTGACTTATCTTGTTACTTGATTCCTTCCCATAAAAGTGTGCAGACTTGATGAAAAGCCAGACAGGATAGTGAGGAAAACAGACCTGTGTTAGACAGGATCGGGCCATTTACCCTCTAAACCAAAAAATGTATTTATTTTAACTGAGCTACTCAAACAAACCGGTCACTGAAGAGAAATCAAACACCATACTAAAGATCCTGTTTCACTATATGACATGGAGAAGCGTAGGGGGAGGGAACAAGGTTTATTTTGCTAACCTTCCTCTGTAAACTGTTTTTATTGATTCTACTGCCAATCCAGTTGCTACAATGTCATCGGCATTATGCCTGCGTCCGCTAACTGTCAGCAATCCATCCATTTTTCCAACCACGAACACCAAACTGCCCTGAAAGAGAAAAAGGTATTTGTGAGTAACTTAAGAGAAAAGCAGACATTCTTTGATGACATGCCTATTTCATAACTAGGGCTAGATCAACGGAATTCCTATGAAACATTTTCTTTCTCTTTCAAGGACATCACTTATGACTAAAGCAGAAGCATTCTAGCCACTCAGCGGGACAAGACACTCCAGCACGCAGAGCAGAACTGCCACACAAAAAGCTTCTCACACTCGGTTTTAGAAGAATTAGCAAGGTAAAAATGTAACGAGCAACAGAGTCGGGCACCGTAATTACAACGTGGTGGAAAAGTAAGGGTTCCCGCTGGCTCAGGCAAATCCATTAACTCTCAAATATCTTACACATACTTCTGTACCCAAATGCTTTTCTTTTAAACGTTGAAGGCTACTAGCAGGAACAAAAGAACACAGCGATGCAAGGTCAAAAACTGTATTACGTACAGGTCCAACAAAACCCAGCAAGCCGGAACGAACAAACGGCACATCACCAACTGGAGAGCCAGCCGAGTTCACAGGGATAACCTGCAACAGAAGGGAGGACGTTGGAGGCAAAGTGGATTTGCCTGAGGATAGAAAACCATTCCCCACATCAAGAATCACGCTGTATGTAAGTGATGAGCAGAAGGGGAGGGAATCCTCGGTAAAGTTATCATTTTAGCACTGTGGGAGACGTTCGTGAAAGGGGAACACTGAATGTAACTAACTGCAAGGAGGTTTTTGGGGTGTCTTTTTGGAAAACAACATTAATACTTAAGTTGAAAGCCCCGGAGATTATACAAGGCTATCGGTTCTACGTAGGAAACGGGGAAAGAAAGAGACATTCTACTCTACATACCTCAAATGTATTCTTTGTCACCCCTGCCAGCCCGTAATACATCATTCCTCCCGCTCTGGAGCTAACGCAGATTTCACCGATCTCATCCGTTTTACAGAGCTGAGGTGGCCCGTCAGGTTTCACTATACACATCATTCCTAGGACGAATGACACATCGTTATCACGGTCCCAAGAACTGACACATTTAACCGTGACGGGTAAAACAACACAGCGTGGGGGCTGCCAAACCTCCCCCAGCGCCGAGGCTGAAGGTGGGAGAGAACATCCCCCCCCCGCTTTTGCTAAAAACACCCCAGACCATTCACAAAAGGGGCTTCGAGGAGACTCCTGCACGTTTTTACCTCCTGGCATCACGTGACCGACGTCCTGGACAGTGAGAGCAGAGTTTTTATCTTCGGTGTTGACACGAATCACACCAAAGCTCAGCCCGTTCATGGACAGAATGGCTCTTCCAGGCAAAGGTGCCCCAGGGACCCCAGGCCTTTGAAGGACACAAAATCAATACGCTACATCAGGCATACAGGCTGTTATTAGACGGGATGAAGGTACTGCAGCAACAGAAATATGCATATTTCAGCGTCACTTCTCCCAGTTTTAAATCGGTTATGCAACGACAGCAGTAGGGATTGTCTTCACGAAAAGCCACATGGATCAACAAGTAAGAAACCATATTCCTGGGCCAGCAGGAATTCCTCTTCCTGCAGCCCCTTCGCTTACCCCACGTCAAACACCAGCTCCCAGGCCAGAGGATGACAGGGCTGCTTCTTACAGAAGGCAGCAACAGAAACAGACTGTGAAAATGACCGTCTAAATTTAATCTCAGATTCAAGACCACCACACTCAAATCACGAGTGGGGAAAAAGCAGCGCCCGCTTCTTACACGCATCTTAGGAGAAATGTTTCACAGCTTTAAGCTACGTGAATAGCTGAACACACAGAGTAAATGTCAGTGGAGCTTATTACGTGCTTAAGTCGACTATGACCAACTGATGTGTGAACAAACCTCGGCTCGGACCACTTAATTTAGCAAACAGACTGCAGCGCTGCACACCCATTACCTCCGTATTGCAATCGTCATCGCTTCTGGAGATGTGGCGCACGGACAAATCGCCTCTGGTTTAAGCCCATGGCTCTGAAACAAGCTCAGGAAGGCATCACACGAGGAAACGGACCCTGCAAAGAAAGAAAATAGGCCACTACGACTTTACATAATTTGATTTGATGCCTGTCTACAAGAAGGGCCGAACAGAGGATCCAGGGAAGTGCAAGCCTGTCAGCCTGACCTCGGTCCGGGGAAGGTTACGGAGCAGATCATCCTTAGGACAACCAGGTGATCAGGACTAGTCAGCGTGGGTTTACGAAAGGCAGGTCCTGCTTGACTAATCCGATCTCCTATGACAAGGTGACCTGCTTAGTAGGTGAGGGCAAGGCTGTGGATGTCGTTTACCAAGACGCTACGGGCTCGGGGAGGAGCAGCTGGAAAGCTGCCCGGTAGAAAAGGACCCAGGGGTGCTGGCTGCTGGCCAGCTGAACGCGAGCCAGCAGCGTGCCCGGGTGGCCAAGGCGGCCAGTCGCACCCTAGCTTGTACGTGGTGTGCCAGTGAGGCTAGTGACTGTCCCCCTGTACTCGGCACCTCAAATATTGTGTTCAGTTTTGCGCCCCAAGAAAGACACCGAAGTTCTGGAGCTGCTGAAGGGTCTAGAGAACAAGTCTTATGAGGAGCAGCTGAGGGAACTGGAATAGGAGAGGCAACGGCCTCAAGTTGTGCCAGGGGAGGTTTAGATTGGATAAGAGGAAAAGTTCTTCACCAAAAGGGTCGTCGAGCATTGGAACAGGCTGCCCAGGTGCAGCCACCATCCCTGCAGCTATTTAAAAGACACGTAGACGTGACACTTAGGCACGTGGTTTAGTGGTGGCCTTGGCAGTGCCGGGTTAATGGTTAGACTTGATGATCTTTTCCAACCTAAATGATTCTATCATTTAAAAAGTTGTCTGTAAAATAACCTGAAAACATATTTGCAGTGTATAGATACTACATCGCTTCTAAAACCTCCAGGTAGCAGCTTCTAAGATACCAACCACAAAGGCGCTTCAGTGCCCGCTGAATGTGACTTGGGAACAGGGATTTTCTCTTGGACAAGCCTGCCTTCCTCCCCCAGTTTGCTTCAGTTGTACAAGCTCCTGGTACAACAACAGGCTTAAAATCCTTTCCAAAGCTCCAACAAGCAGTGCACGTCGGCTCTGCTCCCATGCAGCACGCATGATCGAAGCGGGTCTAATGGTATTCCAAGTATCCCTTCCAGTTGGTGTCACCCAGATAAACATTCTTAAAGTCTTTTCACTAACAGAATTCCTTGCGGATTTTGCTGGGGATTTTTTACCCTTCAAAGTTCTTCTTAAAAGCCTTTACCTTATCCCCTGTGAGCAATTTAAAACCAATCTCATTGTGTCTACCAGCATTCTGTTTTACACACAAGAGCTCTCCCGTTTCTCACTTGGCAGTATTGGTCACAGCTCACACTCAAAGGATGAAAGCACAGAGACCCCTTTGCCCGGTGCACAAGCGCCGTGATCCACAGCTCCGTGCCACCAGACAGCTGCCCTAACTGAAATCGTCTCGGAATTTTGTAGATACGAAAGGAGTTAAGCTTGAGCCTTGAGAGAACTAGCTGAGAAACCTCTCCCGAGAAGAGCAGGATGCGCATACTCACAAGGATTTGCACCATCGGTTACAATCAGCATGCGTAGAGAACTCAAACTGACGTCTCTTTGGTCTCGATGAGCCATCATGGCCCAGTGCAAGTCTCGACACTTGACTAAAGCAACCTTTGCTGCAAACCAACGAAAAAAAAACAAAACAAAAAAAACACAACCAAAAAAACATGTCAGGACAAACAAAAGCTTTCCAGGAGCCACTTTCCTATGAATACACACTCCCAACACTCCCAACTGGGAAAATCCTCACAAAAGCAAGCTTTAATTAATCGAGCCTGCAGTAACAGCAAATCCCAACCCACAATAGCATCTGCTGTGGCATACAAGCCATTTGCCCACCCCCCGAGCCAGGGTCTGTCACGGTCTCCCCCTATCGCAGCCCCCCCTCCGAAGCACGTAAATCATTATCACCATCTGAACGTCCTCAGCGAGGACTGGGGATCAACGGATCTTGCTGTGCTTAACTATTTTCTTGGCCTCATAAAAGGCACCGGCTTCAAAATCCACAGCTCATGGGGTCCTCATCAAGTTTGCTGACATGCACGTGGCATTAGGACTTTGTGCATATTTAGAAATAAATTCAAGAGTTTGGGCCCTTGAGATTTGTCATGGAAGAGCAAGACGACAGGCTCTGAAGTATTTGAGATTTTAATGCCCCTCACTCATTTATCCTGAGAACTTCACGCTGAAGTTGTGGAACACACGGAGTTACCTTTGTGGGCATGAACCCTCTGCACCCACGAGAGCGGACAGGTTTTCATCACAGAGTAGGGCACACTGATGGTGTGCAATTTGTTCATTACATTCTGAAAAGTAAAAACCTGATTTTTAGAAAAGGGCTCACAAAGCGCATTATCCAGCAGAAACAGAAGTTACTGTCACTCCCCATCAACCCCTGCCCCACCAGGAATTCACGTAAGTTTACTAAGGATGCTTCTACACTTCCTCCAGAGAGTTGCAGATCTAGCAGGGAGAAAAATGGGTGACTTAACAGGTGATGGTCCTCAACCACCTCCTCAAATGTTGCCATTACAAAGAGTTATGTTCACAGGCTCAACTCACCGTTAGAATGCCATGCCACAACCCTGCATCCTTCTTAAAATCCAACACATTCACTATCGTTTCACCTGGGAAAAGGAAGTTGTAGTTTTGAAGTGAAACGTGCCAGGACAGCCATGACCATTATTTATGCCGAAAACACGTCTGAATCTGTCATCTGAACCTGTCAGATCTGCCGCGGGAGGTACACACGTCGCGAGCAAGCGCACAGCCTTGTTTGTCTGGTGACACGTTTTACTAGTCAGAACTCCTTGTGATGCAAAACAGCGCACCTGAGCATCAATTTAAGGGAAGGAACACATCCCAGAAAGTTGCAAGAGAACTACCTTCCAGGCTGTAACGTACCTCAGTAGAACAAAAAGGGTCTTAACCTCGTTATGCACGAGCAGTAAGAGAGTAGAGAACATCACTCAAGCACGCACAGACTCCCAGAAGCAATGGAAATTAAAGCAACGGCTTCCAAAAGACAAACTCTGCATTTTAAAGCACTATGACATACAGCTCTAAAAATAAAGTTTCACTCATGGGTATATAAATTAGCTTGATTTACGAGGTAGGCCAGACTAACACGGTATCACATAGCAGAACTCTTAGTCCCACCAGCAATTCCCAAACTCCGTTTCTGGGTTAGCCAAACCGCCTCACGTGACTAGTACTGAACCAGCAAGAGGTGCTTTGATATTTACACAATCAAGAACAAAAGTCTGGAAAGACATTCTAATGGGTGATCAGTACAGCAAGAGGGGGACCGCAGCCTGTTGGAAAACGCTCCATTTTTGATTCATTTGCTTCCCTTTTCGTTCATCAGAACAGACTCGTTAACTTTCTAGACAGGACACAAATCCCAGTTTTTATTCCTCTTCACGACAGCAGTGAAAATGATGTAGTTTTTGGATGGAAAAAGACAACAGTCTTCAATTTTGGGGCAGAATTAATCTACGCTTTTTTCTTTTACACCAGCACACCCCCCCTTTTTTCTTTTTTAAAGCAAATACTATCATGTAGGGGTCACTAACAGACAGCTGTTAGACATGAGAGTCAACCACCTGAAATGATGCCGCCGAACTTTCATTCCTTTCATGTTTCTGCGACATCACCTACCTTCAGAATAGTTGCAGGCCTGAGACAAGGCTTGACAGTGAGACAGCATGGCAATCCGAGACACCGTAACACCCATAACGCTGCCCTCTTTGCTCGTCTTGTACTACAGAAGAGGAAAAAAAAAACCAGTCAGGGTGTGACTCTGGATCCCACACGTGAAGGAAATGAAATCACAGAACGCATATTAAATAAAGTTTTGTTTCTCCAAAGCTGCTGAAGACATACCCAAGAAAGCACCTGCTTGTAGAAAGGTATCAGCAAGTTTCACTACTGACAAAGAGTGTTACTCAGGTAGTAAACGTGTTCAGGTAACTCCAATCTCCAGATGAAGATGGCAATTTAATGTATTTGCGTTTATTTCAGCATTATTCTTTCTCAGACCATCTCTTCCTGCTCCCTCAAGTAAACTGAAAAGCCAGTTTGTAATTTTAGAACAGCCAAATTACTGTTACTACTTAAACCGCCACAATTCCTAGAAGTTGCCTACTGTTACTACTTAAACCACTGCAATTCCTGAAAGTTGCCTTACTGACGCATGCAAACAAAAATAAGCTTTGCCAGGAAGAACAGAAAATTCAAAATGCTGTTGGCTTAAGAAGTTTCAGAGATCTGTGTTATCAAGTACGCTATCTCAGAGAGCTCAGTCGTCTCAATTACTAGCTTTCTGGAACAAGAACAGTGTTCTCCAATTCATTTTGAGCAGTGCTCAAGGCCACAGAAGTATTCAGAACTAAAATAAGCTTCGCAGCAGGTCGTACACAGGGAAAGACTTGTTTCAGTGACTGGAAACAGGGAAGTTTAAGGTAGCGTAGGTGAAAGAGTTCTCTCTCTGGTGATTAGAACATTAAATTCAGCCCACGGAAACTACTTTCTATTCCCCATTCACTACTTGCCTCAATATATGCTGGCTCAGTTCCTGCAGCTGAGATGTTGGGCTGCCAGTCCTTAGGAGATTTGGAGAGATATTTTGAATCTGTCACAACCCATTTGAGTCTGGGCCAACCTAGAGCCAAAATTAAGTGGTACGTTAATATCAGTTTACTTATTAGGGGATTTATATTCTGTAAGAATACACAAAAAGCCCATCATTTGTCCAAGTTCAGTTACACAAGCAAAATACCAAGCCAAGCCGCTAGCCAGAAGGTTCATCTCATTTCTCATCAGGGAGTTCAGCAGGCAACAAGATACTTCCTCTACTCAGGGAAGATGCCTGCAGTATTTCTAAATATAGCTTCTTGTATCATTAAGAAAACTGCTTTGGGACCTGCCAAACGGCAGCGAAGCGATCCGAGGACAACCCTGGCTTGTAAGGTTCGTTCATTGCGACTTCCAGAACAACACAGCAATTCTGTCAGACACACGGCTCAACCTACCCCCCATACACAAAACCTGCCAGTAAAGCGATGCTGTCAGAGAAGCTGCCCCCTTTGCCCCCCCAAGATGCATTCAGACTTCTAACAGCTACTGTCAGACAGTTCAGCCGTAGCAGAAGTGCGATCAAAAGCAAGTCTATCACCCATCGAACCTTTAAACTGCACAATTTCTCCGTTTTGGGTTTTTGGGAGCCCTTTCAGACAAACTTCAGTGGTGAGGGCCAATGCGATACCACAGCTTCCCAGCAGAAAACCAATCTGCTGACCACCAGCATCCTGAGGGAAGAGAGGAGATAAAAAAAGTCATTCCTGTTTAAAGATGACATAAACCAACTTTCCCCTTACCAAAATCCAAGCTTTGGTAATGCTCTGGTAACTGGATGGTAACGTTATGGATCACAGAGGGAGGAAAAAGAAAAAAAACAAACAAAAAACTCAGGCCCACACACACTTTTCCCTTTGGTTTGTCCTTCTCCACCTGAATCTGGTGTCTGGCAACGGTCTGAAACTCAAATGACAGCCACTGTCTGGCTGGGGCGAATGCAATTGCTTCTGAGGTTATGTAACACCACATTTTGAAAGGTGGGATATATCCAGGACAAAAGCCTGCCAGGTGAAAACGGAGACATACCTACAAGCCAATAAAAGTCTGCAAGAAAATGAGAAGCCATCACAAAAATGCAGAAGGGCTAACTTCATCTTCTGCATACCAAGCCTGCTCTTTTCAATTAGTTCTGTTCAAAAATGAAGTGATTACGTAACCAGATTGCAGAGAAATTTGGTGATTCTCAAAGGGAACTCTTTAGACTTAAAACAAATATTACACTGGCAAGACTGAAATGCATTGGGTGCAAAATCCGTGGAAAACAAGTGCTCATGCCCAGCATCTAGGCATCGAGCATGTACCATTTATTTTTATTAACGGAAGCCCAGATGCTTCCAAGAGGAATCATATAATTACACTGAAATAACAAGACTTTTCTTTCCCTAGGAACTCATTTCTATTGCACAATGATAAAAACGCTGAACTGAGGTAGCTTGCTAAGAAATCTGATTGGGCAAATCCCAGGAGAAATTTGAATTTTGTATTTGGTTGCTACAGCACTTGTCACGTTGCAGACAAACGAAAGCCGAGCTCCGCGACTCCCATAGTATTACCAGACCAGCTAACCAGTTCATTACCACCTCTCTTGCCGTATGTTTGCCATTATCCTGTTTCTTTTGGTCTCCTCTGGTGATATTCTGTCATTTTAGACATGGCAACAATATGGCAATCTTGCAAAAATTCTGGTAAGGGTAAAGATAACTCTTTGCTGAGCAAGTAAAAGGTGCCCCAAAGCCTTCAGGAATACTCAGCACCTCGGGTCTCCAGCAAAGGAAAAGCCTGGCAGATGCTGTGCGTGGCTGGAAATGAGCTCCCTGTGCCACCCATCGGAGGGCAGATTCACAGCATTACATAAATTATTCGCAGTAACAGAACGACAACTACAGCATTTAGATGAATCAACCATTTCCAGCTCCTCAGCACAGTTCTCCGGTTTAAAAACATTTTTCCGTTTTCAACCAGCTGTTCCAGGTTCACAAAGGTCTTGCACATCGCAGTGCTACGGAGCAGCTGGATGCCGTGAAACACTTTCAGAGGTTGATGGTCTGACTTGGTTTTCATCCCACATCAGCCCATCACTCCTCCAAGTTCCATCAACGTTACCTTTCTGGTAAGAGGTACCTCTATAGGCACTGGGATGACTTCTGCTAGGAGACAGCCGTAAAACGCCACCATAAACATGACCGGGTCGTTGTTGGGATAAACAAGGGCTACCTACAATTCACAAAAAACGTTCTGTTAGTTGAAATACAAGTTGAAATACAAACAAATTGCAAATTTCAGCTCTAGAGCAGCTAAAAGTTAGAAGACTCTCTGTTATTTCACATTCAACCACAGCATTTTTCACAGGGCACCTTCCAGTGCTCTTTCTTCCACGGAACACGTGGCACGTGCATGAGCTGCACACGCAGTAACGACAGCGTGCCCCATGCGCCCACACACGTGAAGATGCACATGCAGCCAAAACCCAGAGATGTAGAACTTTCTCTTTTTTTTTCTCAGAGACGCAACGCTCTTCCTTCGACGTATTTCAAAGTCCAGAGCCAAGAGGAACCAGCAGGACTCAAAAAATCACAAAATTTCTTTCCCCAATAGCCTGTCCCTGGGATAAGAGTCTCGCTATTAGAAGAACAAGCTCGCAGCGGTACGAGACAGCCCCCCCGCCCCCCCCCTCCTCCTTCAGAGGGAGAACCAGCCAGTGCCGAGCTCATTACCCTGTCGCCAGGTTTTAACACGGGTTCGTTTTTGGTCCCCAGCTTATTAAGCAGCGTGTAGGCCAGCTTGAGGCTTCTGCTCCACAGTTTGCCTGGAACACGAAGAGGAGAGACTTGCAGAGCCCCGAGCCAGCCCAGCCCGCGACCGAGGATTTCGGTTCTCGACCGCTTTCACCGTCTACAGCCACGTCCTCGCTTCCGGTTACGCTGTTCTGCCTCCAAAGCTCTCAAATCCCAAACCTGACACCCCCCCATGCACGTGCACCCCCCCTACACGCTCACACCATGTGCGCCCTGGTGCACACACACTCACACACACCCCGTGCGCACCC
>JAVJGJ010000039.1:4284847-4306750 GCA_035590215.1 Microhierax caerulescens | reverse complement strand
ACATGCACCCCCCCCTGCACACCCCCTCCCACATATACTTGCAATCACCCCGAGACCGAGCACGCTGGGTTCTTTCGGAGCGGTTCAGCGGTGGGGGCCGGGGGCCAACTCACCGTACGTGAGGGTATAAACTGGTTTTCCTGTAACATCCAGTGCTGTCAGACAGGGGCACTTGGCTTGCGTGGTGCCCCAGCGCTGCAGTGCCGCTTCTAAGGCAGGAGGCCAGTTACAAACAACTCCCAGGGGTTCTCCCTTCACGGGTGTCATCTGGCGTCCCTCTGGCTTGGGCTGGTTGGGGTCAGGCTGTGGGACTAAAGAAAAAAATTCAATCATGTTTCCAGTTCATCTTCGCCCGTTTGTTACCGGACAGTTAAGCTGGAAAGACGCACTGAGAACAAATGCTCTTCCTCATCCCCTTTAGGTTTAACACCCCCTTATCGCATTTTATTTCCTAGGAAGCCCTGCACAAAGCAAAGCATCGTGAACACAGTCTTCTCCTAAGGTACCATTAAAAGCTACCCAGTACCACAGTGAGGAGAGTAACAGAACTGGAGGAAAGAAAAACAGTCTTACAAAATAAGGTTGTAATGAAATTAAATCATTTCCCAACAGGGATCGTAAAAGTAGCCTAAGCAAATGAAGGGGGGTTAGAAATCTATTTCAGTATTTTTGTTACTAGATTTTAGTTATTGTACGAAGTTTAGCATTGAGGCCACCCAAAGCTCAGCAGTACAGTAAATTACTTCAAACACTATTTGCGAAAGCTAGTTGCAAACAGTGAATCAGTGAGAGTCAACTTTGAAAACTGCATAAATACATTTAGTGCTGTGCCTGTCTGTGTACTTAAAACAAACAATAAACCCCATTCTCTGGTGCTATTACCTTCCACAATTTCTTCAAAATCATCCACAAAAAATTCTTTCAGAGGTGGTCTTTTAGGTCGTTTCAAGGTGTTAAGCAACTGCTGAATTTTCGTGGAGACTCTACTACTCACAGGAACACCTGGAGGGAAAGACTTTGTCTAATAAAAGCGTTCAGCATGTCTGTTAACATTTATATTCTACCTCTTTCCACCGGAGGAACGCTTCTCTTGGTGCCCCCACTCATTCACCTGCTGGCTTCCATCATTAAAGGCTGTGCCAGCGCAGGACGACATTAGCGTTGTATCAGTTTTGTATTAACTCGGTGGTCAGAAAATGCCAGTAACAAGAAATTCATTTTTAAAGCATTTATTCCCTGCCAAATGATTTCCATCTGCTGTGAAACGCTGCGCCTGCCTGCAGTATCCATCAGCTGCAGGGCCAGGCTGCCAGCAGAGGGAGGACACAGCAAGACCAGAGCACCGCTGCTGCTACCCCTCTGCACCGCTGCTGCTACCCCTCTGCACCGCTGCTGCTACCCCTCTGCACCGCTGCTGCCACCCCTCTGCACCGCTGCTGCTACCCCTTTGCACCGCTGCTGCCACCCCTCCGCACCGCTGCTGCCACCCCTCCGCACCGCTGCTGCCACCCCTCTGCACCAAGGTGCAGTATTTATCAGCTAAGTGGGAGCCTCATTATAGTTAAGAATTGCATTATTTCGTTCATCTTGCCTTTCCTTGGGGGATTCTAGGACAAAAGCTTTTAAAAACAAGTAGCCTAGCTATGAATTTTAAGAGAGGGTAGAGAAAAGCCTGTTATCTCGCCCGTGTTCTTCTCCATTCAGCACGTCGAGGGTACCTGCTGCAGCACAGGAACACGTTAATGCCATGCCCCAACGGCGGCGCAGAACGCGTTAATGCTAATGCCGTAACCTTTTCACATTTGTGAAGTGCTTAAATGGGATAAACTTAGGTGGGGAGAATCAATCGTGTGACTTAAGTCCTTCCTTTACACCCTTCTAATTTCTGAGTGCTCCGGAAGGTTCCATACCATCAGCAGTATCCATGAGACTAGACCGATTGGATCCCTTGTGCATGCCTTTCACGATCCCTGAAGGAGGAAGGTCAATCGCTGCTGGGCGTGCCGAGGAAGAGGAGGTAGTTGCTGTGACATCTGGGGGAACTGAGAAATTTTCTACAAAAAGGAAGAAAATTGAGGTGGCAGTTAACATATACCTTATATTATCAGATGGAACAAGCAGAGCGTTAGTTACCTGTTACCAACAATCTTAAGAATTTAATGGGCTGAATGTATAGGAGCTCTTATTAATGCTAAACACATCGCTTCCTAAATATTAAATAGCTCTAGGAGGTGCACGTTATCTGTTCTGGAAAACAGAAAACAAAGGCAGAAGATGAGTGGCTTTGTCCATGTCAGGGAAGTGGTTCAGCAAAACAGAATTCCCGTTCTTGGGTTCTAACCTTCAAATCAAGCTCAGTCTCTTGCCACTGAGTACTGGGGGGTGGGGAGGGGAAAGACTGAGATCCACATGAGCTCTGAAATATTCAAAGCCCCCGAACAAAACCCCACATCACCTATGCAGTAATCTCTCTTGCTAGAATTATACTATTTAACTTTTTTGTCAGTAAGGGCTTTCTAAAACAAAACACGCGGTAGGCTATTGACTAGAGCAGATCAGCAAAAAATCATGTTGGGTTGAAATTTCTTCCAGTTCGGTGGCTAAACAGTATGAGCCTGTCCAGCAGTTAAATAATAAAATCTAATGAATAGAGCGAGCTGGGCCTTACTTTTGCTTTAAGTTGTAAGAAACTGTTTTGCTTTTCAGATGAGTTTTTAAGCTTCAAACTGCAAGTAACCCCGCAACACTTCAGTAATTCTCTCACTTTCTCTTAAATAAGCCATTTTTTGCTTACGTGGGATTTCTTTATATGACACAGCAGGTTCTATCATCTGATGGGGCAAGAATATTCTGTTCTAGCTTAACAGAACCGGCGACTGTTGCTTACGGAGGAAAACACCCAACAATTCTGAAACTGCACGGTGGCTCACCCAGAGGGGACTGAAGAAAGTCAGATATTGAGCCGTTCCCACAAAGGCTTCTGCGGTTGATTCTGTGCCCCTCTTTCCGAGGGGGGGCAAAAATAATCTATTTCTGCATAACTTTGGCGATAAGGTGACAAGGAATATTTCTTACGTATTGCACTTCTAAGATCACTAGGAAGGGCCTAGGTTTTGTCCAGCTCCAAACATTTGCAGGGCTTTTTATTTCGCTCGAATTCGAATTTTTTATTATTGCTCTTTCCAACGAGATGTATAAAATTGTCTAAGTGAGAGTTCTAATTCATTTAAATTAGGTGTTAACACAGGATAAATGTGGCATCTACGTGGCAAATACGATTCCAACAAAAATTTAAAACTTTTATTTTGCATAAAATACTAATTATATTAGACAATAGTTATTCTGTAGGTAAAAAGCTGTATTACCTTAATTCATTACAAAAGGTAACGCGGCTTTCTGTACGCTCCAATTAAGAACAGCCTCTCTGCTTCAAAGACACGTTAATTATATTGGCTACATTTTATGGGCAATTTCCCCAGTTTTCCATTTCAGAAAACAACTTGCGTCCCAGCAAATAAACAAACAAAAATAACAGCAATAAAAAAAAAAAAAAGTGAAACAGTTAAAACCACCAGCACTTCTACGCACTGCTTGCCCCAAACCAGTTAAGCAAAAGCAGAGAGCACACAAAATACAGACATGTCCTAAGATGCAGTAATACCCTTAACAGCAGATAAAAAAGACAAACATACACAGAGCAAAAACAAACTTTGCAATTTCATACAGAAGCATCAGCAGCGAGGAGCACCTCAGAGCCTCAAAAAACTGAGCCTGGGGTATCCAGATCTGTAGATTTTGCTCCGTCTTCTCAATACCTGGATGCTTTGATTATTTCTCAGGCTAGTGGTGAAAGATCTGCACTAAATCTTTACTCGGCTAAAACCATTTTTTTTTTTTGTGACGACATATATGGCTAGTTTGGGGGTGTGTGGTGTGTTTGGTGTTGTTTTTTTTGAATCTAACATAAACAATAAACCATTAGGGCTTATAGCAAAATGAGAATGTTCAAACACAGCATTTCCCCCACTCCGTAGGCAAAGACACCCCTATGGTGTTCATCGGGACACAGATGCCAAATGCTACTTGCATACGGTAGCTTTGTACACACAGTAGCTTCAAAATAGCTGTAGACATAAGCAACACAGTATACAGAAAGAAAGTTGTGCCTCCTGATCCTGTCAATACTGTCATCAACACCCTGGAGTCTTTTCTACTCCAATAAGCTCCTGCTCCCCACTTCCCCTTCTTCAACCAACTCAGTATTCTGAATTTCTGAAGAAAAAAAAAAAACCAAAACAAACAAACATCGTGATGGTGCAACTCCAACAAATCCTAGCAAGTTCCATCGAAACTAACTAAGCTCTCGATCCGAATTCCCCTTTATGCAACGGACAACTCCAGCTTTATTAACACAATCTGAACTCGAAACAATTTTTCTGTTCATACCCAGCTCCTACCTATTCGAGTATTGGCAAATACATCAGCTAGTGACCCACTGGTCCCTTTGCCTTCTCCATGGGAAAGTGTAGAAGATGCTGATGAAGATGTGGATGACCCCTGAATAGATCGGTTGATCCAAGACTCAGCATTCTGTAAGCTCTGATGCAATGCAGCAGAAAGAGCAGCTTGGCGCCTTAGCGACCCCTCATCCTCGGAGGCGGAAGACGTGTCTGTGTGGAAGCAGAAAAGAAAATCTAGCTGCTTAGGGAAAAGCACATCGCACTGAACATGCTCTCTTTCCGATTCACATAGCAATGGCAGAGGCTTGTCCTCTGAAGGTCTTTTTTTTCCACGGGCTGTGTCAAACAAGGTTACAGTGGCCAAACCAGGAGTTAAAGCAGCAGCCGCCTCCGATGCGAACGCGTTTACCCCTGGTGTTTCGCCCCTGTTTAAAGCACGCACAAGATCCACCTCCTCAGCCAGGTATCCTTCCCCTGGGCTCCCCGAGATCATTAACTTATCTCTCGTTACTTCTCCATTCACATTCTATAATATCAGACGGGGGTTTGCCTAACTTTGGTCATTCTGAAATGGAAAGTGAGGGGTCAGTAGCGTTGCCAACACTGGAAATTCCCAGGAACAAAGCGGAATGCAGGCACCGGGAAACAAATGTGCCAAGGCCACACGCGGAAAATGCTTTTGTCTGGTATTCTAAATGGGTCCCTTTCAACTGCAGAAAAAAACCAAACAATAAAACCCCAACCCCAAAACAAAACAAACTAAAAAAAGAGAACTACAACAAGGAACTGCATCCTGTGTTTCCAAGAGAACAAATATCTTGTCTATCCTAAAGCTGCGAACCAATTAATTATCGTGAAGAAAGCGCTCATTACTCTGTATCTTCAGTTGTACAATGCTACGTATAAACATTCAATTAGACTTTGGCCTAAAATTTATGTGTTCTTCAAAGCGATTGCCTGCCTACACTCTGCACTACTGCTGTAAATCCAAGCGTTAAATGACATTCTACCTACTGGCCAAAGCAGAACGCAGTTCTGAGCTGAAGAAAAAGATTCCAGACACAGTGTAAGCGCTAACCTGTTATTTGTGCAGCCCCCACAGCTCAGAACGTGTTGTAGTCCTGGGCAGGTTAGTACAAAGCTGAGACCCAAGCAGACACCAGGAACATGCACTACCCCCCCGTAGAAAGGAAAGGAAACCCAGGAAGTATGAAGAAAAAAAAGGAGGTAAAAGAACAGGGGTGAGTGAGGTAGCCTAGCAGAGCAATTTCAGAGAGATATGAATTCACCATGAGATAGGAATTCATAATATTCAGGTGACTTTGTCAAGCCAAATGACTGTGATGCTTCTGCACGACGAGAGACAACATAAAAGTCGCTGCCCAACATTACACATACTCATTTTTAAGCCAGTGCGTACAGCTGCTTGAAAACAGAGAGCTTTATTAATATCTGACGCACATGCACCGTAACAGACGCCACGTCCTCAGAGGTATTTTGCTGCAGCCATTATCACATGGGAGGGGTTAGTAAGGAAAAAGTCCTGCAAGTCACGGAATCCCACAGGATCCCCTCCAAGGTCCTTGCCCAGAAATGTGCATCGCTGCGAATCTTTTTCCTGTGCGTTGAGTATTAAACCTTAACAAAATCCAGACATGAATTAGGCAACTGAGATAGGTGTGAGGGAAGCAAAAGGAGAAGCCTCGGACCAGAAAGCCTGCTCAGCTTTTGTCAATTGAGTCTTTAAAAGCTCCGGGAAGAGAAGGCATTTTCACAGCCCTAACAGCAGCTTCACGAAAACAAGCAGCTGCTCAAACCTAGCAAGAGCACTACAGGAGTAGCTACTTACAAATGTGTTGAAAAGCTTGAATATTTTGACAATTCCAGCCTCTTGATTTGGAAACTGTTACTAATGCGTACCTTAACATCCCCACGGACACACACGCTGCAAGAACCTAACCTGGGGGAGTGCAGGCATCAGCTGGAGACTGAACAAACGTGGACCGTCTTTTCGTTGGCATGGGCAGGGCCATCTTCTGTTCTTTGTGTTTTGCCAGGGCTGCTTGAACGGCTTCTGTGTGGATGTCTGCAAAATGGAAGTGCACATACCGAGTTTTGTAACAGCAAAGGAGGAAGAAAAACAGGCAAGGCTTACACACGTGCAGCTCTTGCTAGAGATCTGGATTTATGCAATCGCCCATTTTACAGAACCTTCCCAAACAACAACATTTTTGCCACCACTTTGTAAGTAACATTTCCTTTTTTTAAAAAAAAACAACCAAACAAAACAAAACAAAAAAAACCAACAAAACCCAACCCAAACCAGGGAAGCAAACCGAGGTTTCTAAAATAAGCAAGCTAATAGCACAGCCAGGTTTTTTAGCCTGGAATCTTCTGGATTAGCCATTATATACTTCTGTCTCCAGCAACTTTTATAGAAACCCCAACCGCACCACACTGTTCCCCTCAAACAAAGATTATCCTAAAATACACTTGTGCATAATTTAAAAAATATGCAACTAAGCTAACAGTGTATACAGCCTCAGGTGCAACTCTGGTCTATAAGCTGACAAGCTCTCAGCCAGTTGTCTGATTTAGGAAAAAAACTTGTTCAAAAATCTGAATGGATGCAGGTTTCACGTAAATCTTGGAAGTTACTAACTGTGGCTGTAAAGACATGCTGGTTAGTAACTGAAACAGGCTAGGACATGCAGCTTCCATCCCTCTGCAAACATCTAGAACTCTTTAAAGGAAGACACATCACCGCTGATGGGAAGACAACTTCTTCAAAAAAAAGTCATCTACATTAATCTCTCAGATTAACATACTTTAATTATGCTTCTGCAAAACCCAGAGAATGATGCTCTTTAATGCTCTAAGAAATGGTGGTCTGTGATAGCAGCGTTACTGGAGAAGGTATATTTGATATACTTTATTTGCCCCTGTTGAAAAGAAAACTTAAATCTCGTTAACGCCAAGGGAAAACCAAAACCAGGTGGAAACAAAAAATAGGTGCCACCACCTCCTCTTTTCCTTAAGTGGAGATGGAAACCAGCAAGGTGCCAGTCAGCCGTTTCTGCTTTTTTTATTATTATTTATTTATTTTTTATTTTTTATTTAAAGTGCTTCGGAAGCACTTTAACCACAGAGAGAGAAAGCCAGCCTGCTTTCTCCGAACTCCTAGAGCAGACACACACAGCACTCACCAATTCCAAGAACCAACTGCTCCCTCACTGCGTCTGGTTACATACAGACACAGTTAAAATAAGCTCGATGCCATTCACTGCAAGTCATTCACAGAAGGGTGGCAATTCAAGCCAGAAAATCGAGGTGGCAAAAAGTTATTTGCTTTTTTTTTTTTTACTTGGCATTCTTTTTGATTCAGCAACCGCAGTCACACAAGTCTGATGTTTCTTTATACAGAACTACCAAGGTGGGATTTTCCAACAGTGGGTGAATTTGATTCCTTGATTCCTTGAGAGGACACAGAACTTTCTTCCTTATCAACAGGACTCGCAGGTGAGCCCTTGCCCCCACCCTTACCAGATCGATAGCGTTCATCTCTGGCTCCCCCTGAGCGAGCTCGGTGAAATTTGGATGAGGATGATGACGATGATGATGCTGAGGCTGGAGTTGCAGATGGAACAGGCATCTGAGTTCTGGATTCCTTCTGTAACGCTGGATCAACCCCTGGAAAAGAGTCCACAGTTCTCCTGAGTGCAGGAAATAAAAGGAGCTTTTTTTGACCATACTCTTCTCTTTTACCACATAATCACAGGATTTCCTTTCTTTTTTTTGTCTGTGTAGTGCAGTGGATCTAATTAGTGGAATACATCTGTCCAATTACTCCTTAATCAGTTAAGGTATACCTGTCCCTTCTTTGACCTTACTCTTAAGAGTTTTTTTCCCAGCTTTTTTCTTTTTAAGGTGATGTTAGACACTTGGAGTAAGAGACAACCCACAGCAAATCTGACGCAGGTGACATAATACACAATTTCACATAATTTAAGTAACCTGTCAATGATAAAGGAAGACGAAGTCACCTTTAAAGAATCCACTACAAAATCCAAAAGCAAAGGTGATAAGATTTCAGATAAATCTTGATAAATTAAATAGTAGGTAAGGCAGGTAAGTCCTGCGATCTCACACCCTTAGCAGAGCCATCTGCAATGAACTTCAGTGTTTTGTCATTTAATATCTGTAGGGTTTGCTCCCTATTTTGCCATGTTTCCAGTGGGATCAGGACCACACCTTACTCACATCATTGCATTATGATGGAAGAGAACTATCAGTTTAAGCGGTGATAAAGCAATATACGTAAACTGCTTTTAGAGAAAGTAGTCATTTACACCAGCTTCCTCGGAGATACCACTGCTGTGGGCACAGTGAGTAAAGGGGCCTGACTAACGCAGTAATTTATTATCCCAAATTAAGTTTGAGTTGTGAAGAGCAGCAAACCTATAGAAAAATACGTTGAGAAGCTGGGTTTGTTACTTAGTGTTCCAACAACCAGGTTATTGATATCCAACAAGGTTATTGATAGGAAAACCAGTAATATACCAGCGGCAAGAGCCTTTGCTATTCACATTCATTACAAAACCAAACAGCCCTCTCTAGTCGTGCACGTTCTGGCTCCTTTCAGCGAGCCAAGGAGTGGCTTTATCATCCTGGAAAAGTTTGGTTTTCCCATGAATACAGGAGCTACAAAGATAATTGGATAATGAATGATCATTTTACGTAACACGGCAAGGGACATTAGGAATCCTTGCTACTTAGAATTGTCAATTTTAAAATGAATCTGTGCATCAGTGGGAATTTTTTAAAAACTAAACCCAAAAGGTCATACAGCTGTAATTACCTTCAGGTTGCCACCTCAAGTCATGCAAAAACAACAGCAATTGTGTCATCTAAATACGCACCGCTTATGAATTTCTCACAAACTACCAAAGGATTAGAGAAATGAAGAGGAAACCACAAATCCTGGACTCCAATTCCAGTTATACCACTTTCTTAGTGTGTTGTTTTAGGTAAACAACTTCAGGCAAGCGCCTCCAGCTCAGGGAACTTACAATACCAGCAAATCACACCTAACTAGTTGCAGAAACATTCAGCCATCTCCTGTACCTTCCAACATCCTAAAGAGCGGAATATTAATTGAATTTTACAGCACACTAACTATCCACTTAGCCTAGGATCATATGCTTTGAGAAAAATTCAAGGATACGGGGGCACTGCGTCTCTGGAAGAAGTTCTTTCTTAACCCCTCTCTTTACTATTTGGACTGGAAATCTTTACAAAACTTTTATTAGGATTTTTACTCGTTCCACGTGCGATTATCAACACTCAGTGGAGGTAAGCTACCCAGCTTATGTATTAACGACTCAAACTACCACGCCAAAAAATTGGAACCTATATTTCTCGTTAAAAAGAAGCTATCCTGCTAGCCAGAAATTCTCGTTAAGGGGACAAACAACTACTCGCTGTTTTCACTGGTATTTTATGGAGATCATAACATATAATACAGAGTTCTGTTTTCACTTATCAAAACATAATCATCACCTGTACAAAAATGGCAGCAAAAATTCTACAAAAAGTAGAATGGAAAAGGAAAAGAGACTTTGGTGGTTTAGGTGCAGGACGTGGTAATCAGAAGATCTGTACTTCAGGGCAAGATTTTCAGTTCAAAAGTCTCAGTTTATCTAAAAGAATCACTGTGGATGTCCCTTCCCATCGTTCTGGAACGCACTGCATCGGTAACTAGTTTAACATCTTCGTAGCACATGTTGGCCTTAATCAAAACCAAGAGTTTTATTTTGATCCAAAAACAAGACAACTTCACAAGCCGAGAAGAAAAGCTTAATGCTTTCTGATCATTCAAATATTTACAAATTCAAGTACCCACTAGATGTCAGCAGCAGATTTAAGACTATTTTAAATGAATTATTAAATTCATATTCAGTTCTCTCTTGTTAAGTCTTGCAAAAGCAGCTCATCTGCTCTGCGGGGCATCACAAGGCAAACATGACATTCCATTTACAAAGGGATCAAATGTGTCTGTAAGTGACATGACACACCAAGAGCGAGCTCTTTGTTTAAATATTTTGCTATGACATAATAACATGCTACAGTAGCCTAACAAAGCATCCAAGCACGGAAGAGGGGGAAAAAGTGTATAGCTACAGTAAATCACAAATGGTTAGACAACAAAGCAACGCCAGTGAGCTAAGCCTGGCAGGTGATCGGTGACTTATTTAGCATTCCCTTTATAATAATCCTGCCATAGCTGCAGTTTCTGCTGGCAGGATCCAAATCTATGGAGAGATAAAAAAATTAAACTATTTTAGATTTGCTTTTGAAGGACGCTAAGGATTTTTTTAATTGTCCTCAGTTTTTAAGCAGAACTGGCTGCTCTGATCCCTGTGGTTTGATGAAGAAGTTTAATGATTTAGAGGTTTAGAGTGTTTGGGTTTTTTTTATAAAAAGACTTTTTGATTAAAAGAATCATTATAAGCATCGTGATCAACAAGAATAAGTGTTTACATTAATAACAAGGACAGTGACAGAAGAAAAGCAGCAGGCAAACCTGTTATTCTGCTGTTTTGCATAGAGAACCGAAGCGCTAGCGCTGGACTGGCGATCCCTTACAACAAGTGGAGTTTTTCAAGCTACAGGGCCTGTAAAAATCACGTAAATCACAAACTCAGGTCTCAGGTTCACAAGTCAGCCTGCACAGCACCTCTAGAACACGGGGGAGAGCCCGGCTGCGTCAGCACAATGTGGTTGCTGGTGTCTTCCAGTATAGAGAAGGCCCAGAACTCACCAGATTTAGGAAATTCAGAGACTTTTGCAGGAGTTATTAGCTCGACAGATCTTAATTCTGCCTTATACAAGACATGACGGAAGAATTCTGGTGCTCCCTTGATTTAATCCTGGATAGCATTTCAAAGAGGGAGAAATGTATTTCCTAGAGTCAAGTGCTAAACTTTATTTGCAGTTGTGTTACCCCTCAGACTAAATAAGGAAGAAAATAATTCCCCACTTGTGGTAGCTGCAAGTCAGATCTTGTAAATGGGTGAAACTCTCTAAACAACACTAAGCTGCAGCGCGTGTGCATGATTTACAGGTTTAGACAAAGCTATTTTATCACTGCTTTACCGCTCCACGTTAGTTCCCATTTGAAATAACTAATAAGGGGGGGAATAATAGCAAAATTTCACAGTAGACTTCTTTCTGCTGGCTTATGGGCAGTCCACAAGACACAAGGTGGCAGGAATGACTCTTCTGAGAGAGGAAATATATGACAGCCCACTCAGGAAGCACAGAAGAAATGCTTATTTTCCCAAGTGCCATGATTTCAAAGACATGAAACACAAAATTAACAGAATTGGTAACGTTCCCACCTTGTGCTATCCATGAATAACACAAAGCAGGAAAAACCAAAACATCCATTAACAGATCAATTCAATTAGCTTCAAATGTTATCAATTTCAACAGGTTTACAAGCATATTACTCCTGTCTTCCAACACCTTTCCCTGCGGTATTGGAACACCAAAACCACCAGATCACATTCATCTTACCTTTTCAATAAAAAGAGTAAGTACTCCGACATTCTCTTTGCTTAAAATTTTTCATTTTTTTCTTTTTTATTCCTCATCGTGAGAACAGAAAACAGGAGCAAGAGCACTCCAGCAGTTACATAAAAAGGTTCTGACAGTGAATCAGTACTTAATGAATATAATTTCCTTTACACATTAGCAGCAGAACCGAATGCATTATCTTGAATAGCAAGAAAACACACTCTGCCAACAGTCTATGTGCAAGGGCTGCTAATTTTGGCAGAAGGCATTCCTGCCACTGCGTTGAGCTAAAAAGTTGTAAATGCTTTTCCAGATTTGTAGTAACTAATACGGACAGGAGCACTTTCCCTAGGCAGGGTTTGCCCGTAGTCCGCAGCAAAAACTCGTTTGAAGAGGTGGTGAGTTACTACACCACCTCTTAGTAGCGGTGCAGTTCATCTGTCCATCCAAAAAGTGGATTTTTCAAATCAGAGCACTGTATCGCACCTTCTAAAACAGGCGCAAAAACGTTTGGTCTTCACAGTTGGCTCTGAGGGGGACTGGAGAACGTCAGCATTACTCCAGTAAAAGCCACATCTCAAAGCACTGAGACCCAAGCCTGTCTCAGAAGGCAACTTACGGTTTAGCTACGCTCAGACGTATCCAGAAGGATGCTGAGGATGGGGTGACAGCAGGACAGCCTGCCTTTCCTTCCACAGGAGGTTAGCGAGGAGTGCAACACGGAGCAAGCACGCCTGCCTTCCCTGTTTTGGTTCGGGCAGCGGTGAAATCAGCGGTGTTACCTAACAGCACAACCTGGGAAATGCTCAAAATACTTTCTTCAAAGCCTTTTGCGCGGCAGCCAGCAGGTAACAGAGGAGCAACGAGGCCGGTATCGCAGCTCCATCGCCTCAGCGAGTTCCATCTACAAAAATGGATGTCGCACCAGGAAAACATGTATCTGTAGGTAATTAACATTGCTGCCTGAGCTCAAAAATAACGAGGCAAACTGCCAGAGGCAATGTGAACGGAGCACCGATTTAGCAATAAGAATCTCCCCAATTATAACGCTGACATGCCCTGACGTGCCACCATACCTACCTTTGACTCACTTCACATCCATGAAACGAAGACAATCCATTAGTAACATCGGGACGGTGCTGCCAGAACCCTAACGCATGGAACGCCAGCAGTAAATACTTTTTTGTTGTTGTTCTTGTAGACAGAATGCATTTCCTTCTCATTAACAAGGTGACCTGATTGGGAATCCCTCATGCGTGACTTCAGCATGATTTTTACAACAATCCCAGATATAGGGGTGGCTAGATAGAAGATATATAAAAAGTTGGAGGGCTGAGCCAAAACGACAGGCAAAATGCTGTCTTAATCGGTGAGCTCCTCTCAGCCTGCGTCTCTTCCTGAACTTCAGCTCATCCTGCAGCTTTCAAAAGCACAATTACAACAGCAGGGCCACAGACCGTCTTGCCAAACACTTTTTTTTTCGCCCCTTCCCCATCTAATTAAATAACATTTTCTGAAACAAACCAAACGCGCATGTGAAGTGACAGGCACGGGGGGCGGGAGATCATGCCATCGATAGATGAAAAGCAACTTGTAGAGCTTCAGCCTCCACTAACTCCAGGAAAAAGCCGGTCTGCCAAGGCGGCACCTGAACACATGAAAGGCACACGGGTTTCCTTCTAAGGCTCCGGATCTCCACCGGCACCGTACATGTTGGTCTCAAGGGACTGTAAAACCTGCTTAACAAATACCTCCTTACAAAGACCATCAAGAGGGATTAGTCATGTGTATGACTTTTTGGTTTCTTTAAGTAACAGATTTGATACAAAGGTAGCAACCTCAGATTCCTATCACATCCCAGGTGAGGCAGCCCTCAGCACTGGGCGAGCCGTTTCTAATAAAAATCTCAAATTTGAAGGCTAAAAAACAATTTTTGCCTTGCCACACTGGGCAGGCGAGCGCAGCCAGGATACACTGTTCTTTTGTACATAAAAGCACCCTCTATGGCAACAGGGTGCAGATAGAAAAACGTGCACCAGCTTTAGCTAAATCCGCAAGCAAAGCAAAGCTGGGAAACATCTGGGATGGAGGAGAGCGGGAATGCAGCGCGTGTTTCGGAGTGGCAGAGCATGGAAGTTACCCAGTGCCAGAGTCCTACTATGTTCCTCAAGCAACTGCTGTAATTTCAGCAGGAGAAAACCTACACCCGTCTTTCCCCAACGGATGCAGCGCTGATGGTCAATAAATGCACTCTGAGCTGGTTTGTTTTTTTTTCTTTTTTTTTTTGGCAGTAGTTCCATCTCAGTAAATTACAGTAAGTCCAGTCATGACTGCCTGTCATACCCATTCACAAACTGCTCAGAGCCAGACGCATTAGTTTTTAATGGTTAAGCATCCCAGCATATCAGCAGTGCAATTATTTTGGGTAAGCAACCCCATAATAATTATTAGGCATACTTTCAGCCATATCCTTCAGTTTACAATTATATATAATTATCCTACATACAATCAGCTCTACTGCTAAGGATCTTTGAACCAAAAGAAACAGATGTAAACAAAGTACGTGAATTCAGCTGCTCTGGTAAAATAAAGCAACAAATGATGAAAATCCGAATGTTTCTCCAACAAGGAATTAAGATGGCTGAAAGAAGGACACAGGACAGACCAGCCTGGCAGAGTTAAGCCGTTTTTAAGAAGGTTTCAAGAATGATTCTTGAGGAGCCCGCGCTTCACGACTGATTCGAAGCCCTCAAGTTCTCAGCTGACAAGGGAGCAGGATGTGATTTATGTACGTGGGAAATAAAGACAGGGCAGACAGAGCGTTGACATACGCAGTGCTCTACGGAGAGCCACCAAACAGCTCTGGAAGTGCCCCGAATCCCTGGAGTTCAGCACGAACGAGGCAAAAGACTGCCCGTGACTTTATGGCATCCACGCAACCTCCACAGTTAATTCTTAGATAGCTAAGGAAACACACATGAAACGGAATAGTGCAGAGCTGGCAAATGAAATCTCAGCGCTCCACAGACATTCCACAGATCCCTTTCATGTCAAGGCTATGCAAAACTTACACCAGCTCAAACAAGTACCTACCTTGGGTTTGTGGAACATACGGAGCCAGCAGCTTTGCTCTCTTCTTCTCATACCCCTTCTGTGTGATGTCCCCTAAAACCAAGACAAAAAAAATCCTCGTTTAATCGCATCCTCATTTTTCAGCTTGATGACTGTTGGCTTTTCTTTTCAATGACACGACGTTTTCACCTGAACGCAGCAACGCACACGCTGAAGAAAACCTGAAAGCGAATAAATGTGAGTACACTATGATTTCAAAGCCTCCACATTACAGAATTACTTCTGTAGTTTCCCTTGGGACCAGAGATATACACTATATACTATTTAAATGCCGTAATTTGAATCAGAACAGCTATCTAAATGGAATATCAAAGCACTGAAAACCTAAAAAGGGAAACTTGGGAGTGCATGAAAATATTCTGTAACCACAAAGCCGACTTAGGCTAACAAAATGGAATAGTTCCCAAACGACAGGGCAAAGGGAAAGTGCAAATTCAGAGCCTCATCTTAAACTAATCAAACTGAGAACAGCTTTTAGCAAACAAAGCGAGCCCACTGCAGGAGCTGTTTAGGGCACCTCCAAAAATTGAGGTGAGGGCGAACAGAGTCAACTTCTAGACTACTGCCCAGCAAGCACACTCCCTGATCCAGAAAAATCAGACTTTTAATCATGTTTATTTGATATCCCGTGAAAGCAAGCTAGGGGGTTGTGGGGTTTTTTAACCTGGTAGTAGCTGTAATTCCACTCTTTGTCTACTGATACAAGAAGCTCCACAGAAGCAAAAACTCCGGAACAGAGTAAATCTTAGTAAACTTTTCCCTTTTTTAAATAACTAATCTGTCTGATCCTGGAGATGTACCATCTGGCTGCTGTCTTTTGTTTTAATTTCTCACATTACATCAGAACCACAAGAAAGACTGAAACCTTGAAGGGATTAAAACGAAAAGCCCTGGGGCATTTCAAGCCTTCTTGTAGCCCGACCTGCACTTGTAACCTCTTATCTCTTGGGGTCGAAAGACTGGAAGCAAAGACACGGCAGTAAGGAAGCAGAATTCTTTGGTATTACTTCTCAAGCTAAAATTAAGCCTACATTTGTATTACAACAAGAAGCAAGTGATGGCAAACGGCATGTTTTCTTTGCCATGAGCCCCATTACTGCAAGGCAGCAGATGATTAGACACCGAGCAGCGCAGACCACTGCATTTGCTGCCTTACCAGCATCCTTCTGCCAGACACTTCCAGCCTGATCTGGACAGCCACATCAGAAAAGGTGATTAGAGGGTTTAGGCTCTAAGCCTCCAAACACAGCCAGCATCTCTGCTAAAACATTCCGGCTAACTGGCCATTGGGGTTATAAAGGTTATTTTGCGGTACAGAAACGCTTGGGAGGGGAACGGACTTGACTCCTTTGTGCTGGATAGTCAAACGTCAGCGTCGCTTGAAACGCCTCGACGAAGAGTTTGGAAGCTGGAACGGGTACTTACACTGCTTAGTGGAGGGCGTGCATTTGCACACAGAGTTTTACCTCTCTCCTCTAACACTACGTTTGAGTCAGGCCCCAGCAAGTCCAAACAAATCCAGCAGCTGAAAATTAAAATGTCCACAAAGCACTGAAACGCCAACCAAAGCATTAATTTTAATGCTTGATTGCAGTACATCGCTCAGTTAGATTAATCCAGCTCACAAGAAAGGTATGCTGCCAGTGTAAGGAACGTACACCTTCAAAAGAGAGCTGCTCCAAGACTACACGCCAGAAGGATAACATCTTGATTGACTGCATGAGCTACAAAATCCACCAGCTTTTCCGAGCTTTGCCTCTCCATTTTCAGAAGTAGTTTTAATTCCCCACGCTGGTTCATTTGGGTAGCAAACAGACCAGGGTGACTGCCACTTCAGGAAAAACAAACCTGCACAGAAAGGGGGAGGGATTTTTCCTTATGAGCCAACCCACAGATTTGTTTGTAGCTTCTTTTGTGATTCATTTCTCCGCAAGATTTAACTGGACTCTTGACATCGGTGGTTACGCGCTGTATCTAATGAAACATTTGCCAAAGAAAACTGTTGGAATTTCTAAGGAATACCAGTAGGTTACGAACAAATACCAGCACTTCCAATTTAAGTACTAGTAGCATCACGTTTTATTTCACCTACTGGGAAGGAAAGAATTCTCTCTAATCACCTGTTCCACACCAATATCCTACCAACACAGCAAACCCATCCTTCCAGGAACGCGAGCGTTACGGTTCACAGATGTGCATTTGCAAAGCTGAAGCTGAAGTGAGATCCTACCGAGGAACAACAAGGTAACTCCGGCCAAAACACTACGTGCAACCTCAACTAGCACGTGGTGCAGACCATTTGCATTATTGCTTGAAAAAAAATGAATCTATGAGTATAAGCTAATTAAAAAAAAAATAAAAAAGACTAATGGTATTTGGCAAAAGCAAGAAAGTTCCAACTAGCAAGATTCAAGGAACAGAAATAAGGGTGATAAATTCCTGGGATTTCCCTGCAGCACTATGTCTTCCCACTGCTGAACTTCCAAGCAGAGTTTGTTAAAATAATAAAAAAGAACCATTATTTTAACAAACGGGTTGACAGTCTTGAGCACCTGCCTACAGGATTAAAAAGCCTAAGTTTTAAATTTTTAGACAAGCCCTTCTTGGGCAGAACTAGGCAAGAGGGACCGAGAGGGTTAGAAGAAACAGGTAAATGAAGAGTTCTGTGCTTAAGGACAGCCATCCGTGCAGGCTGGAAGCAGAACACAGAACTGAATCCGAAATAAAGCTTCAGCAAGGAACTAAGGTTCTCGGAAAAAAAGCTTGTGTGTAGGCATACGGTGACACGTGTAAAGTTATCACCGTAAAATCATGATCCCGTTGCTACAACCACAACAGTTATGCCCCAACTGAGATCTCGAGTCCCGGAAGCCAGAGTCCCTTTAATATACTGAACGAGTGGAATAATTCAATTGTATAAAGTCTCTTCTCTCTGGTCATACATAGTCCAAATTTGGTACTAATCCGCTGAGACAGAAACCAAAGAATCACTACGGGAGACATTTTCTTTCACCCTATTCCTTTCCTGCCGATTTACAGGAAATGGAAATGGCTAGATCCGAACATAAAGGCAGACTTCCTCGGCCAAATATCATAAATTACAGCAACAGGAAGAGAACCAAGACAATAGGACTGCAATCTCAAGAACCATTCACTCCTACTACATAAACCTGGTAAATCTTCAACCCTGCCTCCATAAATTAAACACTTGGTGATATTTGGTGCGCTAAATTCTTCCAGAGAGCTGAAAAAAACCAACCCAAGAACCACAAACCCTTTCTACACAGATGCAAGGCACAGCACTACAAAGAAAGCATTAGCAAAGCAAATGAGGGCTGACAATTTAGCTTTAAAATGGTGCTAGTGTTTGTTCATTCCTAGGAAAGAAATTACAAACAAAAACACTTACTGCTGAGACATTCTTTTGGCCCTCTCCCAGCTACAACTGTTTCTGTTCAGTTGAGGTCTATATTTATCTATCTCCTAAGCTAGTCATGGTTGTGCCTCCACATGCTGGGGAGGCCCTGCTAAGGAAAAGGGATTCTTCCCAAAAGAGAGCCAAGCTTTGGCTTCTTTTCAGCCGAAACCCTTTCACCATAACCAACTGTAAGATTCTTGTATGTCATCATCTTTCCTAATGTCTCAAAATGCAATGTCTGCAATCTTCAGCGGGGGGTTTGGGGGGTGGTTGGTTTGGGTTTGGGTTTTTTTTGTTGGTTTGGGGTTGTTGGGGTTTTTTTTTTTGGTTGTTTTGTTGTTTATTGTAAAAGAGGGAGCTAAGCTACTGATTGCTGATGCAGCAGAGGAACAGGCTCTCCTTCCTTCCAACACCTCTGCTGCAGTGACGGCAGCCACCAGCTCAGGTGCAGCGAAATCCTCAGCTTCCCCAGACAACCAGCCCATTAGAACAGCCTGAAGCGTAAATACAGCTCGCCACCGCTGCAATCCAGCCCGTCACCATTTCCCTCACCGTGCTCCCTAAGCTCACAGGGTTTCCATCATCCCAACCAACACAAAGCTCTGCTACCGCCTCCACGACTCACCAAGGTGAATTCCTCCCAACGCAGGAGGGATCTTCTCCTGCAGAGCCACCAGCTCAGTTCTCTCGCTCTGCAGAGCATCTGAAGGGCTGACTCCAGCCAGCTTCACGGAACAGGTTCCCTGGCAGGAGGTTGGCACCACTATTGCATCGCTTCAGTCGCTCCTCACCTCGCTACGTATCGTCATACCGGCCCCTTCTTCCAACCCTCTTCCCCCTATTCTCTCTCCTGACAGTTTCAAAAGCAGAATTTAAAGAAATCCTACTTTTCAAGACACAGCAGGTCTTGCAGATACACAAGAGGTGCCCTGCTGTGGATTCAGAGTAGATTGATGGTTTGCAGAAAGATGACAAGTTCAATCTAGAGTAATGACTTTTCATCACTTGGAATGCCTGGACAATAATCCTGACTCCATGACAAAATCCAAGAGGCCCTGCTTGTTTGTGACTAAACAAGCATACCTTTGAGAAACAGAATTCCCTAGGAAAAAAAAATCTCAAATAATTGACTCTGAGATTCCTTTTTCATATGGTTTTCCTAATTTCTTGCGAGGAAACTGGATTTGCATGATGAGCATCAGTTCTAACCTGCATGTTCTGACCATCGGGAGTGCAAAAGAAAAGATGAACTTGGCAACGAGAGAAAAAGAAAAGAGTACGGGCTTACCCAGCGCAGAAGGAAGCCCAGTGAACTACAGCTGATCAGCCTGGATGCTACACCTATATTCAAATCATGCAGTAGAGAAGCCTCAAACTTCAGGAGTCTCACCGCCCTGTGACGCCAGGCTGCTTTTTAGCAATTAGAGTTGATGATCTATTCTAAACAGTGGTGCTCAATCAGTGCAAGGTGGTAACACCAGCTAATCCTGCTACGCTCAGACAATACTCCTCTTTCAACATCCCTGCTCCCCTTCCCCCCATGGAATGAGAACACTGAATCATTTACTGTCTAACAAAACCATAATTACTACAGTGGAGAAATTAAGGAAAATGATCACGTAGTGCACAGCATCTCCCCAACAAAGCCTCCAAACACTTGACTGTATTAGGCAAAAGATTCAAATTTGAAAGCAGTTTGCACACATTTTTTCAAAAAATGTTTCTATGCTTTAAAAAAGAGAAAGGAATATTGATGTTTCTAGCAGTTTGTGCTAACAGAGAATCATGGAAATGCTTTTGGTACATCCATTAGCCCCAAAACACAGCTAGCTACTCTGTTGCTACTCTGTTAGCAAATACTCTAATGTGATCATAACAAAAATAAAGGAATAAATTCTATTCTCACCCCTGCACCAGCTTTTCAGGTCTCACCCCTATAAACGACCTTGTTGACTCTGCCTTTCTTGCTTACCCCCTGCTTGTTCTCCAGGCACGTATGACAGGCAAAGTCTCCCTGTAGTTTTATCATCTCAAACTTGCCCCAAAAGAACACAACATAAAACCTGGTTTTGCAGAGCTTGGTTTGGGATTTCCTGTCCTTGACCAGAAGCAGACATCAAACCGGAGATACTGAAACCCAAAGTGCAACTGGAAGTTCAAAATGTTCTTCTGTTGCATGCCACTGCCAGGTAAGGGCTTCCACGTCCGATGGAGTGTGGCAGGTGGGATGTTGGAGAAACCCAAAATGTGCTTTAAGTCTGTCTCAGTCATAGCCTAGGCAGAAAACGGGGATCAAACCCATCAGTCCAGCACTTCGGTAAGAAATGCTCTCACCACTCATTTATTTAGTTTGCAGCTAGATAGTGTCTTTCTTCCGTTTCCTGGAGGCCTGGCAACTTCTAGACATCCCACACTTCCACCCCCCCCGGCCCCCGGTGGTTTTACCTAGCTCAAAGCTAGGACGCCCTCAATCCCAGGCTTCAGCAAGCCAAAAGACAACATTTAAACCTTTTTTCTAAGGCTGTGCGTTCAAAGAGACGATGCCTATTAAATGGTCTTGCACTCCTAACACTCTTTTGGCTATAACTTCAGCACAAAAACTATGTTTGAAACAAGTTTAGACAATTGCCTCTTTCTGTCTGAGGCCAAATGATGATGCAGCTTCAAAGATTCCCTCCTCCTTCCTTCTGGTGAAGCTGTATATCAGGTTTCCTCCTTCAAGACAATGCTAAGGTCTGCAAACCATACGGTCTTCCAGAAAAAAGCTGCTCATTTCTTGAAAGAAATAAAGCCTCTATACGTCACCAAAAAAAAAAAAAAAAAGAAAGAAAAAAATAAAAGTAGTAAGTAACCAAACAGAACAGGTTTGGGCTTTGCAGTTTCCCTTTAACAGCACCATTCTGTTCCCATTAAGAACATGAATAGGCTACTGAAAAAAACAGCAAGTCTTACAAAGCTGTGTTTGTTAAGCACAACCATTATACTGCTACAGTTTCAGTACTAAAAGTTTCACAGACAGATCAGCTCCAGATTAATTTATATACACAGTACAAGTCTACTTGGCTCCAGCACTGTGGGGACTCTGTTCCACGGTTTCAAAAAAAAAAATCTTTTCTAAAGGCTTATTAATGTTGCTTTCCCGCACTCAAACTATTTTAATCTCAACATCTATTATTTCTAAAGAATGCAATTCAAGATTAGGTTTTTGTGGCGTGGTCTACCCTGCGTACGTGGTCCCTGCCCCGCTGCAGAGGTCTGAGTCTGTGTCATTTAAGGTCACAAGGTGCACTTTACTACAAGTCACTGTCTGCGTGC
>JAVJGJ010000039.1:4262374-4284747 GCA_035590215.1 Microhierax caerulescens | reverse complement strand
TGAGTCTGTGTCATTTAAGGTCACAAGGTGCATTTTACTACAAGTCACTTTCTGCGTGCCTTAACCCTTCTTAATTTTTTTGTTGTTTTATCTTTAAACAACAAATCCAACACTGAAACTCTACTGAAGAACCTCTTTATGTGACAACAGCGCTTCAGAGTTCCAGCTGATCCACTGTCCTCGATTCACCCGTCTGGGTCCATGAATTACAAATAGTAATCTCAGATGCCATATGTGATGCATCACCAAACTGGGTGAGCTAAGGACAAAGTTCAGTTTTCTTTGCGTGTGCGGGCAGGGGGTGACCGATGAAAAGGAGGTGTCATCAGATCAGCTGAAGACCCTCTCCCTTCCCCACAAAAAACCAACAAACACGCATATGGTAACTTATCATTCCCATTTCTGCTGAAAATGGTACTATCCAGGGTCAGCAAAACGAGTTCTCAAAGGCTTCACAAGACTCAGACGCTGAAAAACATTTGGAAGCTTATCACCGTAAATAAGAGCCTCTTGTAGATGTACTATGCTTCTGTGAATCCTTCTTTTTCCAGCAACCATGAGGACATCCTTACACGTGACTGCACGTGCGGTTTGCACAGCACCACCGTGCCCCTGGTGTTCACAGTGGTTAGTTTCTTTAAAGGACCTCCCCAGCGAAGCTGCTCGAAGGACCGCAAAGCCCAACTTCAAGCCCTACCACTAGTTCATTAGTATGCAAGAACTAAAAAGCCAGAAATATTTCGCCTGTCAGATCTTCCACCTGACAAAAGGATGCACGAATCACTCAGCGACTTAAATCACGCTTATCGACACCCAGGTAACATCTACCTTGACAAAAGGTAAAATGTTCTTTAAAAGGTTCCAAAACCTCTTGAAGATAACCCCTTAAAACCTTTAAATATATCATTAAATTCCGTTAAACCTGATAACCCGACTAAATACAGGCTCTGCTCACTGCTGCTAACAAACATCTGCAAAATACAGTCACTGAAGGCAACTTTATACAAGGTATTATGTTGCAAAGTGCACCCATATAAATTTTACATATTACCCATAAACCCAGCACATGCACATAAATAGCTTAATCCCATAGACAAATAATAAATCTTGCATGTAACCCCATCCTGGGGAAAATAATAAATAAATTAAAATCTTTTAAATAGCTACAACTCCTCATGGGAAAAAAATGCATTTTCCCTTCTGAATGCCATAAAGGGCACAAAACCAAGGCTTTGTCAGAAACGGGATTTTACAAAAATCTATTCGAGAGAAATGTTTCCATCCATTTTTAATAAGTACTCAATGAGAAGAATGTGAGAAGAATGTGAGTTTAGATGTAGGAATGCTTAACAGCATTTATAGTACTAGTCCTGCATTGAAACGAGGAGAAACAGAAAGCAGCACATGCATGTAGGCAAGAACGAGCGATACTCACAGTGTGGGCTGAGTAAAGCCAGGCACCTCACAACACCTTTGAAAAAACCCAGATGAAGTGACTCTGCCCTGAATAATACTCTCTTCTGACTAACCTCCTGGTCACAGGCACTAGCAGAAAATCACATTTATTTAATCCTCAGCACAAACGCACAGACCTAGCCCTCCACTAGACTGGAAATAAAAGTTTCCCAGGAAATGACTAAACTTTGTGCAAGAGTAACAACCCCGTGATTCAGCACTTATTCAGTAGGTAGGTACATCATTGTCTTCCTTAAGGTAGAATTCTCAGAACAGTGAGTGCTGATAATCTACTCCTAGGAGTTGCCCATCCAGCCCAACTACAGGAGATCGCACACGCGTCAACTCTTTGCCTATTCTAAACAGTCGGCACTTTCTCCGTGAGACAGACTAATGTGGATGAATGATTTTCCAAATCAAGCCTGGTTTTAGCCCAGGAATAAAAGTAAAACCAAAAACATGCAGGCACCCATAGAGAATTCTGCATCTTGGTGCAAAATAGTTGAGACGCACGTAGATAGCCACCCACAATTAGAAAGTCAAACAGTATTTTCCCTTGGGTTTACCACAACTTGCAGTAAACAGCACTCAGTGACAGTCTGGGGCCCTGAAAAATGGGCTGATTGATTAAAATCTCAGATGTACGAAGCTTTTACCCCACCCACAGCCATCGGCGACACCACAATTTCCAGTCCGAGGTATTCGATGAAACCAGACAGTCCCTGGCATTTATTCTGCACCTCCGTTCCAGCAGAGGCTGGAGCCTCATCGGGCTGTTTTCCTCTCAACTCTCTTACACAAAAACCTGATCGTATTTTTGCATTTTTTATTCAGCAGCTACCGTGGCCACACAAAACCATCAGAATATTACCACAGTGCATCCACCTGAGATGATCAAAACAGAAGTGACTGTGGGTTTTAATTCTGTGTGCTATTCCTATCACCTACCCTTTCATGGCTCTCGGATGCCCATGTTTAATAATTCTCTTGAAAGAGGCTTCACTTTTTTCTAATGTAAGCCAACTGCCACAGGTACTCCTTCCTGGTAACTCCCTTCCAAACCTGACACTGCAGCAGCACCTTGCCAAACCGTCCAGAGAAGCAGTTGGGATATGCAGCCCGTTGAGGTCCAACTGCACCTGAAGGTACTTTTTGTAATTCTAGATTCTTGAATGAGATGCAAGAATGGGAGAGGAAAGAAGTTAAGAGCAATTATCCCCCTATCTATCGATCAAACACAGTGCTGCTCAAAGTACTCAGGCATGGAAATGCAACCCTGACCTTCCTCTAAACACAGTGTTAACAAAGCACTAACCTAGTTGGCATGTCATACTCACGGCAGCACAGTAATTACGTCTTTCCAGATGGGAAAATGCTATTCCAAAATCACAGTGCGATGAGCTCGATGATTACGCATGATGAAACAAAGAAAGCTATCTTGATGAAAGCATTAGCACTTACAAGATCACTCCCCAAACAAAAATCAACAACAAAAAATCCAAACTAAAACCCAATCAATCAATCAATGGCAGGAATTACTTTTTCAAAACTAAATAGGTGACGCGTCTATTGTGACCTGTTTTCCCACATGCCTCCTACCCCGGTTTTCCCAAAGAGGTAGGACCAAGTGTGTATTCATAAGAATACATATATATAACATAAGAAGAATATTCACTCCCATTTCACGGAAGAAAACAGCAGAGAAAGTGTTGGCTGCTCAAGACAGCAAAACACATTGTTCTTCCCAAAGCACTGAAATCCAAAACGCAAACCACAGTCATTTTACAGCATTTAAAAGTGATTTACTTACTCCCGGATAGTTACTATTAAACAGTATTAGTCACCATAGTAGGATTCCACTACTTAAAGCAATATAATTATTAATCTTTTACCCAGCCTCAAATTAGTGTGCAACACTAGTAATTTGACTGGTGGAAACTCCCACCGAATTCCAGAAGCGTACCTGACAAAAAGACAGCAGGCAGACTCGAGCTGCTACAAAACTGTTCTTGGGTTTGCTATCCGTTTTGGTTTGTTTTTTTTTTTTTTTTCAAGCCTGACTAGTGGGAAGCAAAGCACTTTGTTAAATAAACCTTAAACCTGCCCTGCACACCTCCGTCCCACACAGAGTTCCACAAAAGCGGAGCTGTGGAGGCTGCCCCACTGAGCGATCCTCGCCACGAGCAAGCCCCGGAGTCTGGACAGGCTCCTCCTGGCACAGCCCAGGCCATCTTTTCTGGCTTGAAGAGCTCAACCCGTTCAAGTTGGTTACAAGCTTGGGAAAGCAGATTTAAATAGAAAAAGGCAGAAGAAAAATGCACTGTACAGCATGGCGTAAGAAGCAGATTTCAGACCCTGAGCTCAGTACGGGCTCTGTTAAGCTTTCAGTTATGTTTACATCAGCAACCATGGCTTCTTGAGGAATTTCATTGCTGAGGAAACCATGTTGGCATGTCACCAGCAAGCCTAAGAAAAGCCATTATTCTGTCAGCTGTGATGCTCTTTACAAGCAAGATCATGCAAGGAACGACTTCTGTTCAGGACTCTTGCGGCGTGCTAAAGAAGAGTCAATGTCTGCTTCAGAAGCACTTTGTTCAGAGGCTGGGTAGCAGGATGTGGCAAGATCCTTCTTATGTGAAAGCCTTTAAGCTGCGTGGAAGATCAAAATAATGGGCAAAACAGACTAGAGCAGCAAACACGAGAACCCTCGGCGCACAGCTCGGCGATCCTCCAGCTGCACGTTGCAAATCCGCCACAGAGCTACCGAACTTACCTATTCCCAGGGAAAGCACACGCCTCCCTCCCCCCAGCACATCGATTCCTCCCAATTCCGTACACTAAACAGCTCTTTAGAAACAACAATAACCCATGTTATTATCGTAACGAGAAAGGACGCTCGATCTCAGTGTGCTGGCCTTGTTATGGGGGATATTGCAATATCAGACAGATATTTCTGTCATTCCAAAACGGCGAGATCTGAACCCGTGGCTTTTTCTTGCCTCGTATCCGCACATCACCACTGTCGTAACATTATTTTCACAAAACAGTGAGGACAAATAGCCTTTCCACATTGACACCAGTGGACCTTGAACCTAAACAAAACAGGCTTAAAGTAAGAAAGATCTTATTCAACAAGCTATCTCCAAACCCACAATTACTACTTAGAGTGAACTTTCCTACCGTGGCCTCTCTAAGGGCGCAATATCTCTTCTTCCAATTTAAATAAACTGAATTCTCAAATGTCTTGCTCATAGAGGGAAGGAAGTATGGAGAAATGAGTAGGATTATTTAAGAGCACACTGTCAGCAACTTGACAAAAAGAATGCAAACAAAACGAACAAAAGAGCTTACCAAAAAAGATACTGCAGCTACAGATGTGATTTACTTTGAAAACTTAAGTATCTGACAGCAAATGAATACAGGAATTACTTACAAAATATCCCGAATACTGTGTTTATTACAAAATCTGTCACCACAACCTTGCTAAAAAGCTGCTTCTCTGATCCTGTTTTCCCATCGAACATTCACACCATCAAACTCTACAAGGGGAATTTCTACCTTGTTGATTTTTCATTAGTGAAAAATACAGTGGATTACAACAGTGGACTAATTACAACCAATAGCTTCAAAACACCTTGCTTGCAGTTCTCAGTGAGTGGGGAATTGAGGCTCTCAATCAAACAAAAAACAGAGGATGACACAAAGCTTCGGACAATCGCTGCTTTGTTTGCACAATAACTACAATCTCCACAGCAGTCTAGATAGAGAGGCTGAGAAAACATCCCATCCAAATTCCTCCCTAGCCTACCCAGACCAGTATTTTGGCAAAGCAGGGCTTTCGTATTCCCATTTTTATGAAAATTATAAAAAGAAAAAGGGGACAGCACCCCTCTCCGACAGGTAAGCCCTTCTCCTTCCAACCAGCATCCTCTCAACAGCCCAACAGCCAGTTCTGGCGTGGTCTGAGCCACACACAAAAGTAACTCCCTTCTGGAAAAGCAAAGCTATCACCATGAGACAGATTAAAGCCTAATAATCTCGCTGACAGAAGCCCGGTGAAGAATGAATTGGACAGTTTCCAACGCCGCTGTCTCCACTTTAGAGGACAGCAAAATCGGGACTGGCCCTAACACAATACGTATGACACTTGTAATATTAATGAGTCAGCCCCCTAACTACACACAAGAGCTGAATATCAATGGAAAAGGAAGCATTTTACAGCTGGCACCTGGCGTATCGGAACAGCAAGCAAATAATGCTTTGCTGGATAAGCAAACACCTAAATACAATTACTCTCCAAAGGGTTCAGATTTTGACGCTTCTGCACTCTGTTCCCACGAAGGCCAGAGAGACATTTCATCCAGCGGAAATAAACTCATTGCAGGTTATTTGTAATAAAAAGGGAAGAAAAATAAACACATTCCTCTGGAAATGACACAGCTTTCAGCAGGTAAATGAAAAACTCCTGTTGGTAAATTCAGTGTGGAAGTATCAAAAGACAAGTTAGCTGTAAACAAATTCTTTTAAACAACAGATCGACTGACCCAGCAAACACTAGCCAACTGGAAAGAAACATTAACTGGTAAACAAAAATGGCTGAGGCCAGAGGCCAGAACGCCGACTGCGTTTCCCTTTTGTTGTTCCCATCTTGAATCACGAATGCCAGATTTCAGGAGGCTCAGAGTGGGCTCGGGGCCGTCAGCTGAAAAGCATAAACTCCTGCACAGGCCTGATCAAGAACGTAGTGAGCACAATGCAAAACAACTATGAGCTTGTGTACTCACGGCAGCTGCAGAGTCCTGGCGAAAAAAATCCCCAATCAATTTCTAAACGGGTTCCAAACGTTTTTCAGGGCAAATTATCTCATGCACTGAAAGGCAACCTACCTGCACGAGATCTGCTCTGGCGCTCTTCACTCGGACAAAAATATCTTGAATTTGGAAGAGAAGAAACTTTTGTCTAGTGACAGGTAAAAATTTTACGGTGTATTTGCACTGACAAGCTGCGATCTCTCCAGGCTCAAAAATTAGGAAATACCATTTATATAGACTTCTAAACACATAACAGCAGTGTAAATAACCACGTTTCAGCCCTAACCAAGTGGAAGCTGAACACCGGAACGCCTGCGTTGGCACTGCTTGCTTGCCTGAAAGCCACACAGGGCTCGAGCCGAGCACAGAATGATTTCTGTCACGGCAAAATCACTTGGAGATTCAGAAGTCCAGCATCAGTGCCACTACGTACGAAACGGAGCGAGAGAAGGAGCAGTGGCGGAGCACGTGCCACCGAGGGCTGCTCTGAAACCTGCTGCTCCCGACACAGCACAGCCTGCTGCATCCATGTTTTTTTACTGGTGAGTGACAACTGGTCTTTACTGGCAAGAAAAAGTGTTACTTGGATGTGCTACAGTATTTGTTTGGCTGGACTCTAGCTGGAGAAGAGGAAAAACCGCTGGATCTATTTTATGGTTATGTTTATGGCAAAGTTACTTACCAAACAGGATGAGCTTCTTAAAAGTATTTCAGCCATAAATCAAAACAAATAAAACCACTTTCCATAGTGTAAGTCCATCAGAATGCTCTCTCAAGTTGTCCTCACACACACTACCACAGGGAAGAAAGCCTGACAAATCTGCTAAAAGCTTCAAGAAGCCTAAATTAAATATTAATACTCTGAAAATGATGAAGCCAGCACAAAAACACAAGTCTCCTTTGCCACTCCAGTTCTGTATAGGCCAGAGCAAAAAAAAAGAAAGATTTCTTGCAGTGATGCCTAGATGGAATTATGAATAAAACAGAAAGAGACCCCAGCTATAGCCGTACAGGTAGGGAACTGCAAGCTGTCTGAAAAAGCAACAACCAGCAAAATGTATTCACAGCTCCCTTTTCTTTCAGTTCCTCGAGACAACTATCCACCATTCCCTCCACTTTCAGGGTGCTTGGTTGGTCAGGTCTTAAAGAGCAACCTGAAATGACTTGCCAAAAGCTCCCACAAAAATCTTTTAATTGAACAATGACATCAATTACTTAATTTTAATGAGAGTGAGATCATATTTTAATTTCTCATTCTGCAATAAATGTAAAGTGAAGGTGACTGTGCAGTTTCTCTCAGCAATAGCCAATCTCCCTCAAAGGCGTAAGCAGAATTACGTCAAATTACAAACTAATCTTCACTACTTTATTTCACATTAGCACTTAATTCTAACAGTATTATGCTGCCTTTATTACTATGCAAAAACACATGTGAGCCCTCCAACCTACTCATCTAAAACAGCAGCCCAAAAACCTTGAATTCTCTGGTTCTCGCAGGAAGAAAGCCCGATCTCTCTCTAGGCATGGACAGAGCAAAATTTAAGAATCTACAAGCCTAAAACATCCAGAAAACCCCCAAACCAACAAACTAAAAATCCAAGACAAAACAAACGCATCACCTGACAAAGCAAGGTAAGAACTGCAGAAGATGTTAAATTAGACTTATCTTAGAGTCATCTGTGATGACACCGAGGTCTTCGATTCTGTATCGCGCCTGTTGAAAAAAATACACGACTGAGGCCACAAATGAATGCAGGTGCATAGGGCAACTGCAGATGTTTGGCAAAGCTGCTGCTTCAGCTCCACAGCACGACCTTGGCAAAGTTATTCCATGTCCGTGGCCTAATTCCACCTCTGTTTTGGTTGATAAAGAAAGCAGGGACTCTCCAGGCCTCTTAACGCAATAACTGCAGGAGTCCTACCTCCTCTAAAACCTGCAAATCCTACAGAACCCTGCGGTCGACCCATCCAGATCATCTCAGTTGTGGTCTTGCCCCAGTGGCTCACAACCCGTTCCGGTACCCGTGCTCTCCGCTGTCCTGCTGCAGCATGACTCATTACCCCTCTCCCATCTATTCTGCATCATTCTAGGTATTAGTTTCCTTCCTCCTTGGTCACACAATTTTACGTTAATGTGAGATCCTCCATCACAGCACACGCTAACTTCACAGCTTTACCACCAAAGAGATGAGAATTTAACATTCCTTTTTTTTTTCCTGCATTTCTGCCTTAGATGACAGCATAAAAAGTACTTGCATACGAACCATCTGTTAGTACAGCTAATGGAGCCATAATCACTAGATATCAACCATTTCAAAGAAAACTAAAATGTTTATAAAACCAGTGTGTCAATGTAGTAATATTAACAGGGAGATGCTTGTATCTTTTTGTAAAATATTATATTCACAGCAGGCTTTGCTTTCAACTACAAACATAATGGCCTTTTTATAGCAATCTGAGGCACCACAGACAGTACTACACAATTTAAGGGGATGGGGGGAGCAGGAAGGGCTAAGGACGTGTTGACAGCAATAATTTAAGGCAAGATATTCTGCCAAAAAAGAGAAACTAAAGAATTAAAAGTCCAAATGGAAAGCTTGCAATTAAGCAAAAGCTCTGAAGAAGGAGGACTGTAGGCAACAGGCATCGGTTTGGATTGCTGCCCTCCAATTTGTTCAGTAAGACTTGTCTGCTGACTCCATATGTTTCATGTAAGTAAAATTCATACCAAGCTACGTAATAGTCTCTTAAGAGAAATTATGATGTTCAGGAAATAAAGCAACCACTTCTCTTCAGTGTCCCTCATACAATAGGATCATTGCTTCTTCAGCACTGGGCATTCTAAAAGCGCAACACAGTACTGTACCAAAAAAAAAAAAAAAAAAAGGAAACAAAATTAATTCCTCAGGGTATCACAGCTTACATCTTCCTACCAAATACATGCTGACCGACCTTTTCAGTGACAGCCAAGCTGGAGCACCCATGAACAACAAGCACCTGGTAGGCTGCAATACCTCAGATTCTTTTCAAGAAACTCTGGAGAGATGTCCCCCCTCCAGCCCCAGCTAATTCTGCTGGAGGAAGACACGGAATTTCTCCCAAAATCCCAAAGTCGCACTTGGGCAGCTACCAGCTCCATGAAAAGACACAAGTACATAGAAACCACAGATGCAGGATGTGCTCACAGCCTGACACCTTCTCCACAGCTCCCTGAAGCATGCTACCTGTATCAATCCTGCTCCGCACAGGTATGATTGAATATTTCATGTTAAAAGCTCTAAAAGAAAAAAAAAACCAACCACAACACCAACCACCCTAGCCCAGAAATGCAGCCTGCCAAAGTCAACCACTCAACTACCGAGACAATACCGTACTAGCTGTCCTGATGAGACTAGGAGCACTGATGAGCCTGGTGTAACAGCTATAAATCGCTCAAAAAATCTTCTTTTCATGCAAAGGAAAGGGAAAAGGCAGAGCAGCACAGATTTCAGAGGGAAAGTGTGCCCATTTCTAATTTGCCTGGTGGCACTGGCTTCAAATTGACATTTATTTTGATACTTGAGTTTGCGTCTCCTTTTTATTTCAGCACACAGCAAGTTGGGAACGAGGAATTCAGCATAGGGAGAAAGGAGTCGGCACGGATGCAGCCACCTTTCCCAGCGGTAGGGCAGCAGGGCCTGACCACTGGAGACATCTCCTTCCTTGTGATCAGGATGAAGTCACACACGGGCTCCCAGCAGTTCAAGGAGACCGGTTTTGCAGGTGTTCTTGCACCGAAGATACTTTTCCTCACGGTTTAGTTTCAACAGATGGGTTGAAGCGCTGTACTGACAGACCCACGGGATGAAAATCCTGAGAATTAAGCACAGGATCTTAGCGTTCAAACACAACCACCAGGGCCTAAAGAGCTAATGGAGAGCGACATGCAAAAGTGTGCAATCATTTCCATGCGGCTGCCTTCATCTTCTTTACATACGAGGCCAAGAAAGCCCCCGGGGCTGTACTAGTGCCTAAATGGGCGCAGGTTTCCTTTAGTCTCTAACAAAGGCTTTAAGCAACTGGCAAGCTGCCCTAGCCTGGCTGCCTTCTTCCTTTTCATATGTGCCTCCATCCACCGATAACGCGGGGCGGCTTTGCATCTGCACCCTGCACAATCAGAGGTGAAGGATATCGCGGGAAACCCAAGTCAGCTTTTCCCCCTCCATGAGGTAACTCCCTGGAACAACCAGCAGAGTCTTTTTCTTTTCCGTATCTAACAGTATGTAACACTTAAATGGCAGACAATATGTTCAAAGCTCAAACATTAACTGGTTTAGTGAGTTAAGACGAGAGATGCTGTCTGCAATTGCTCAGGGCAGAATGTGCTGAAGGAGCAGAAATCTACCTTTCAACTAGGAATCTGTGAAACAGCTCCAGACAATCCCTTTAAAACGTGGAAACAATCCAGCGACTGCTAGCTTACTCCAATGCGACAATAACTCTCGGAGACTTTTTGTCAAATTTCACCCACAGAAGATTTAAGCTATTCTTCAATAGCTATTCTTGATAGCAGAATTACAGGAAAAAAAAACCAAAACAACAAACCAGCTCACGCATCTCCCAGATCTCTCCACTTCACTAGTTCCTTTCATTCTCCCTTTCTGGGGCTGTCCTGCAGGCTATCCTCTCATGATGTCGAGCATTCAACAGCAATACTGTTTGGTGTTTTTAAGCGTGTCAGCTCCTCAATCCAGATCCCAAGGCAGACCCAGGAGCAGCTGCACCAGCACAACCAAGAGGTTGTCACTTTGCAATAGAAAGCAGCAAACACGCTCTACGCTGTACTGTTGCCAGATCTTCCATAACCTGAAGCCAAACTCAATCCGAACAGAAGACTATTTACTCCTTCCCCAGTTCTGCATGCCAAGTCTTTCCTTTTATCCTTCTGCCCAAATAGTTCTGGCTCCGCTAGAAGAGGAGTGTGCCTGCAGTGCCGTACAACATGTCGGTGTCTTTCACATCATTTTATTGTTTGCAGGAAGGTATTCTCTAATTTTAAACAAGAGAACAGAAATAGTAATCATTTTCCAAAGAGAAGAGGCCAAGTTATGGCATCCCGCATGGCATGGAGAACTTTGACACCATCATCTACCTTACTTCGACCCCCTCCCTTGTTGCTTTGCCAAATCCATCTCTAGAATATGAAAAAAAGAAAGCGTCACCTTTGCTACTACAGACTCAACGTAGGTAACAGCAAGCCTCCATAAATAAGCCCCTGAAGAGCTGCCAGCACATGAACCTTAATTTCTATCTGGCTTTCCCCACCAGGTTCAACACAAGAAGTTACCTTCACATCGCAGGGAAACGAATGGGTTGAATATCACGAGCTATCCCACTGCAACACCGATAAACTGAAAAGGATTACTGCAGGTAAGTGTGCGTAAGACGAATCTCTCTAACTCTTCTGAGCCAGAGGATCACATTCCATAGGCCACATACAAAGCCCAGAGGAGAGCAGACAGTACAAAAGAACAATGTGAAGCAAATGGTACGTGTTTGGATGAGAACCAGAAAACAAACCCTAACCTCTGGTTAAAAGAAAACCTGGAATCGGCGACAGCCACGCTTAACAGACAAGACTTCAGGCCCCCGTTTACAGGAGCTGGAAGAGAAGAATTAGAATTAGAGAAGGGAGAAGGATCCAAATTTTCTTTTTCCTTTAAGTCTCACCTGAAAAATACCTTCGTTCAGATTTAATAAAAATCAGCTTCATCACCATGAAAGAGGGAAAAGACACATGCTATTAGCTAATTACTTGTAAGAGACATGATAGCAACCGTAACACATCAAGTATGATTTTGCTAGATCCAAATGCTTTCCTTCACAATTTCCATGCTATAACCAAAAGTGTTTTACCAAAGCTTTGTACAATGAACAACGTTTTGATACACAAAAAGCAAAGGGTAATTACCTCTTCCTGTTTGCAGCTCTAGCCAGACTTTTTTTTTTTTTTTTAAAGGCCTACTGCAAAAAGAATTGCCTTGAAAGCCTTCCAAGGCAACACCAACTCCAAGGTTTTGTATTTTGGGGAAATACGAGAGCAAATCAACTATCTTCTAGCACAGGCCTCTGTGGGTCTGGTCAAAGCTACGAAAACAACATTGGTAAGTCCTCCTACACTAATGGTGACTAGCCCTACACAATTTTTACATGCTGCAATTTTAAAACAGGACTTAACAAGTAAAGGCTATCAAACACAGGAATAACTAAACAGAACAGCAATGTTTGTTCAAGGTTTCTAGGTGTGGCCGCAGCCAAGACATAATGGGATTACTTATATCTGACTCATTTGCTTTGTCTTCATCCATGATTCTCCCTGTTTGGGACTCAATAATTGACTTTTTTCTGCACCATGGGACATTTTAGGTTCAGGACGTTTTCAAGAAGGGCTTGAGAATTTCAAGCAGAGAGAAGAAATTCCACAAATACAGTTGGTTCATATCATGTGCAACAAAAACTTGAACTCCAGATTACCTGGACGCAGAAAAGAACATGCCAACTCCCAGCACACTGTACAGGCATCCATTTTCTCCTTATCAGACCGTGTATTTCAAAGTCTCTTCTTTTTAAGTGACAACATACCCGCTTCTACGGAGTGGAGGACTGAGCCTCAACAGATCTGCTCTGTGCCTGGCTCTGCTGCCTTTGTGTGACCCAGAAACCCAACTCACCTCCGTACATCGCGCCTTCCTGTCTGCGAACCGAAAATAACAGTACTTCCCCCTTTTCACTGCAGCAACTTCCAATCCAAAACTGCGCAAGTATGGAGGTTTTCATTCCAATTACAATAAGGATTGTTCTTTTTTTTTAATCCACAAGGGATCACTTAAAGTTTCTGCCCTAAGAATAAACATGGGTCTCAATCTCAAAAAACATTTACATGAGCATCGGAGTATTATGAGATCTACTTTCTGCTTACACAAGACAGGTCTCAGCCCTGTGCTGTTCAGTATTTTTTTCAGGATTGCCAAAAAAGCTTAAAAAAAATCCCCAACTGTGTCAGAATAATTTATAATTTGGTTACCTGCAAACGCTTTCATGAAATCAAGTAAATGGTCCAGTATTTTTTTAAGAAGCAAAGTTTACATTCCTAAAAGTTTAATCAATTGCCCTCTCCAGTTTGCCAAAGTTCACAACTCTACAAAACGCAGAGCCGAGGCGCCTGTGCTCTCCAAGATGGAAAAGAGTAAGGTGCTAAGAGGTGAGAGTATCTCGAGCCAATGCTGATGCCAAAGGCTTTATTATGAAACCAGGGCTGTAGTTCTTCAGGACACACCGTAGGAGCACACACGCTTTTCTCCAGCTTAGAGACACAGCACAGAGTCATCTGAAGCAAACTTTTCAGCAACACCCTTCTTCCACACACACAAACAGCTCTGCAAGAAGCCCTGCGTTTAGCCAGCCAAATGCCACTGGCACCTTGCTAGAACCCCCCCCCCCATGGGATACACGAGCTTTTAATTGATAATGCCAGAAATGGAACGCCTTTAATAGGCATTTTCTGCTTATATTCAGTTTTGGGGGGGTTGGAGACAGCACAGTTTAATAAGCTGCAGATCTGTTTATCCCTCTGCCAGAACCACTGAGGATCAAGGACCCCTTATCTGCCGCCCAGATCCCCTGACTCTGCTCTCCATCGCAGGGTGAATAATCCCAGGCTGGAATTTGCCGTGTCACTTCCCAGCTCTTTGGAGTGACTCTCCTTCTCCTTCCCACAGTGACAACGCACATTGTGAGCAGGAGTATCAGCGGCTGCTGTGCAGCACAAAGCCATGCTAGCTACACATCTCGCCTTCCTGACAGAAAAGGCAAAGCGTGACCTTTTACAACTGTTTGTTAACCTTGCTCGTACCTCTTTCTAGAAAGTAAGCAGAAAACTTCAAAGCCTCCTTCCCCTCCTCAGGGTTTCTTTTGGCCGGTCAGCTTATCTATGTGATCATTGTTTCCAGAGAAGCAGGAGAAGCTTCCACAGCGGGTAATTATAGCAAAAGGTGATGATGAAGACGCAACCACTAGGCAAAGAAAACAATCTTATCAGGACATCCATACCGACATACATGCAGTCGCTCCTGTTCCGAGCGAGTACAGAAATTACTGTATTTCCAGAAAAGGTGCTTCATACTGAAATGGCTCTTCACGTCAAAGATTAATCAGCACTCTAAATGAAGAGTTGATGCATTAAGGGTACAGGTGGGACAGCTGGCAACACCAAACCTTCTTTAACACATCCTCATCTAACTGCCCTTTCTGGAATGGTGGCTGTGCAGCTGTGGCATGGAGTCACACACAGAAACCAAATCTCTCAGCTCTCCGGCTGGTGCTTTATCTGCTGCATCGCTCCCATTTTCAATCACATCCTTCCAATTTATGGGCAACTAAATGCCCCCTCACAACTTCTTTCGTTCGTATCTTCCAAACTCGGCGCTTCTGAAATCTCCCATGGCTCATCCCACACAAACAGCCTGTCACCCCTCCCGGTCACCCACGGTCCCTCCCTGCAGCAGCTACAGCAGCGGCTCATATGGAAAATTATTAGTGGGAAAATACTTATTCTTAGCTTCCTGTAATGAAATGCAGCAGCTCGGAAGGAGGAGCTGGAAGTATCACATGATGATCAATTCCCAACAGAGCAGAGGGCTTTGTCTGCACGATGGAGATGCCTGTGGCTGCAGTGACAGCGGTGTCCTCCCTCTGAGCAGGGGAGTTCTACCAGGAAAGGCAGGAATAAAGCAGAACTTCCTCCACCAAGTTACCCATGCTGCTCTCGGATACCAAACTTGTATTAGAGGAACAATCAGTGCCGCTATTCCTAAATCCATTTTCTTAACGCAGAGCAAGCTAAAATCTAGAAATACATGCACTAACTGCTCTTCTTTGCAATTCACACTTTATCGCCGATAATAGGACGGGTTAGTTTTGAAACTCCTTTAGGACGACCAAGGTACAGGAGCAATATCCCTGTTAAGAGTGAAAGACAGGAGGAGAAACATCCCAAACAATTCTTTTCCACTGCTGCTCTTTAGACCTGATGTTTGACATTAGTCCTGATCCCAGAGGCAAAATGGGAGTGCTTTATCCACTAAGTCAACCAGCTCCCACGGCTATAGCCATCCTAAATGGAATGCATTATTCCTGCATTAAAACATATGTTTTTCAAGGCAGCTAGCCATCCGGCTGTTCTGAGAGAGATTACAGAAGACCTAATTTTATCAGGCAGGGATACAATTCTCCTGGTTATTTTTGCTCCCTAGGGACATGGAGTTGGTGAAAGCAGGTTGCCTGACTGCTGGGGAACAATTCTGAGAGGCTCAGTTGTTGATCACTGAGGCAGTAACTCACGTCCTGGGTTCATGAAATATATTAATGTATGCCCTGTGGGCCCCCATCCCCATGGAATTCAAAGTCCAGAAAGACCTAGTTTGTATCAGCAATTCTCAAGTCAACAAGAATTAGAAAAAGTTTATGTTGGCAAAGAAGTCCTAAAACTTTAAGCAAGCTTCCCCCCACACCCCCCCTTTTTTTTTTTCTTTTAATCAGCTTAAGATACAATAAATAAAAGCATTTGCTCACAAAAGCAGCAAAGAAAGTTACTACTACACTATCTTTGGTATAAACATAATCTCTCCTGCCCGTGTTTATTCTAAGTAGTGTTTCAGAAACTCTCAGCTTTGAAGTTTGAAAAAAAAAAAACCAAACCAAAAAACAAAAAACAAAAGCAAGCTGATAGAAATAGGCATTTTACTCAAAAAAATATCCAGGCCATAGTAACAACCCCACCACTGGCAAACATTATTCAGAATGAGAAATACAGGTGTGAGGCTTTTCCCAAGACTTTTCATCAAAATGTAATGGGAAAATTCGTGTAGCAGATGGAATGCTGCTGCCTGCAGAGCATCCGTTAGCTATAAATCACTGTTTCCTCACACATGGTGCAAATTTAAGAGTCCTCCATTCTAATTAATAGAACGGGACATCCTGGCCTGATGACTCGTCCCTGATTTCATAAGTTCTAAGACAAATTTTGGATTGAATCAACCTCAACAGAGGAATGCTTCAATTCCTCTCACTGTTAACCCAGGTCCAAAAAGCAACCGAGCAACTCGCTGAGAGAGTCAGGAAATGCTTTTTATAACTTTGAGACACACAGTTTAAAGAAAACCATTTTAAGAAATTATCTGAACATTGTATTTGAAACAAATGAAAACAGGATACTATTCAGCTTCTGCTTGCACCTCTGGGACTTCTCACCATTAGTTCACTCTTTGGCTTCTGAAACTCACCACTGAATAAACATGATAAATCCAGTGAATAGAAAGCTTCACGACAAAAACGAATCAGATAGAGGGAACCAGGAAGGAACCCATCACCCTTTCCACAACGTTACCAATGAACTAGAAACACGAGGGGTCCTCTGCAGGCAGTTTCCTAGGGAGCTCCGAGCACTGCCTAGTTAGATGCACATTTGAAAGACCAGCAATCCGGCTCCATGCAGTTATGCTGCCATCCATCACATTTACTACTTAATATTTCATGCTACAGAATTTAAAATAGAAAACTGAAGATCAGTTATCTAGGACACCACAAAAAGAACGCCAAATGCGGCTTTAGTGCAGATGTGTCAGGCTAACAGGTCTGATTAACATTTCCAGCCTAAGTATCCAGCTGAAACTGCAAATACCACCCATACTGGAAGTAGTAAGAATCATAAAAGGCAAACCAGGAATCATTGCTACCAGATGTCCCCTCCACCCAGCTCAGGAAAACTGGTTCTAACTCCAGCAAAGCTTCAGAGAAGCAGTCAGGGAGGAGGTGGAGGACTCTCTTTAAAGCCTCTAATTTCCTCCTCTCCCCAAGGCAAAGGGTCAGAGCTGCAGCTTTTAAAAATAGCCCCAAACTTGCTCCTCATTTCCCAAGTATAAAGGGGACGACACAAAAATATGCACATTCTTTAACTCTCCTGGTTATTCTTTATTATATCAGCCTGGGTGCTCCCAAAACCTTTTCTTCACCATATTTACATGCATCAAACACATACCAACAGTAAAACCTACTCCCACTCACAGTAGCCAAAATATTTCTTTCAGTATTTGCGTTTAACTCACTCTCTCCAAACCATTAGTCATTCAAATCATTCTGCTTTGACCATCTGCAGAGTAGAAATTTGTGATCATTTTACGGACCTTCTGTTTGATGCGCTGGCCACAGATCTGTGACTTGGCTCCTCCTGGGCACTACTTGAGTTGTATTTCCTTTTCTGGTGAGACAGGGACATTGTAAGGAACCCCTGCGCTGCCGCGCTTGCATCACTTCTTCCTGGGTTGCAAGGCTTAAGAAAATACAATAGCACCTGAAGTGAAGGCTCTTATCAGAACCTTTGTAAAGCCAAACAAGGCAGGAATGATCATCTCCCAATTTGCGTGAACAGCTCCCTAGGACATGCTCCAAAAAGTTTCTTTATGCATTTCAAAGCGCTGCCTCAGAACTGTACCTTTGTTGGCTGCATACAGAAAGTCTGTGTCAAAGCCATAGGCAGATTTCTCAGCAGATTTGGTACCCATCAGCTGTCAGTCCTGCAGGTAAATTAAGGAAGCAACATAAAAGCCTTCCCATTACTAGCTTTGCCTAATGCAAGACTTGTGGGTGAGATGCTGCATAAATGCACAAAAACCACTCGTAAGTCCTGCTAGCTACAAGACAACCAGATCCAACTTGCTTATGTTTATAAGCTCTTCTTCAACCTTTCCTGTGCTATGGCCACAGCTCCCCTCTGAACGGGAGGGGAGAAACTGAAGTGAAACCTTTCTGCTCACTCAGCAAAATCCACACAGCCAGTCCTTACTCGGACAATGACTTCCTTTGACCCTCCTCTCATCTATCTGACTTCTGTGCTTCAGCTACTTCAATCTGTAAAAAAAGATCCTCACCTACTCCGACAGGCGCCTGACAATCGAAGAATGAAAACTGCAATGCACGATTTTTGAAAGAACAGAAAAATAACACGATTCCATAGGAAATTCTCAAGCCAAACAAAATAAAGACTCTACCCACTTGCTTGAGTCAACATGTTTTCTTCCAGTAAGGTTCTATCCTATTTGGCTGGCCTTCCATCCTGGGTTTCAACCGTTTTGCTGATACTACTTTTTCCACACTTGCCACCATCCTTGGCTAGTTCTTCAGCTTCTGAAAATCCTAATACAAAGCTTTCCTCTGCAGACAGAGCCTCAGTTCTTCAGCAAGAGACAATCAGCTTTAAAAGGAACAAACACAGGTGCATGAAGCCATTCACAGAAAACACCCACGCAGAATCACCAACCAGACAACAAAACATATGTTTAACTAGAAAAGTAAACAGAAACCAGCTCCTTCTGCACATGAGGCAAGAGTATTGATACGATAACCCTGTCACCCAACACAGAAGCGACTGGAATTATATTCAAGGCCTGCACTGCTAGCAGGGGAATTCCTTGTCGTTCCCCGGTGGAGTTCCCCTTGGCCCATGCCTCATACCTTCACAGATACCACAAGCTGAAGTTCACTACCAGCCCTTTACTAGTCAAAAGCATCAGACGAGACAGAAACTGTAGCAAAACAAAAAAAAAAAAGCAGCCAAATAAGCTCTTTATGAGCACGCTTAACCCTCTCAGAGAAAAGCTGGCCCGTACAGTGCAGCCCAGGAGACAGCTGTCCTACTTTCAAAGCAAAAGCTCTTGTCACACCATCTATGCTGTATCAAGAGAAGAAACTTTACCGCACAAGCAGTACAATAGTCTCGTGATGTGAGCTGCATAAAACAAATCCACTGAACGTGCTTAATTAAAACATTTGAATCTGGCTATTCCAGATTCTACTAACAGAGCTGCGATGAAATTAACATGAGAGGAGCTGCTCGAGAATTTCACCCAAAGTAGAAGAGCGCACAGACAACCCCAAGCTGAGTGCTGAAGTGCTTTAATACCAATGTTTTCAGCTGAACATGGGACAGATTCTGACACTTACCGTGTTCTATGAACTGATCAGCACACACTGCAAACCCCTGAAGACACAGCATCATATGTCCGTATCAGTGGACACAAAGTCAAACACAGCTGCAGTCCAAGCCCAAAGGCCTAAGGCTGAGCTCCCGTACTTACAAAAATGTGAAAACGGGAGTAAAAAGTCTTCTTTAAAGCTAAAACCCTGGCACTTTTACCCATGAAAAAGAAGCAAATGCAAATACAAAGACAGCCCTTCCCATCATTAGTGATGCACAATGTGGGCGTCACTGACAGATGAAGAAAAGCACTAGAATTAAAAAAAAAAAAAAAAAGCCAGAAGTGAGAAAAGAAGGAAAACACGAGTAACGAGCAGGTTCCAGGTTTTGCAGTTCCGTGACCCAACTCACTGCTTATAGACAATTGTTATTTTAACATTTTTACTTAGGCAACAACACTGACCCCTCTGTAAGGAAATGCAATGTCTCTGTAAAACGTCATGTTTAAGATTTGGGGACACTTCATGATGACAGAAGACAACTGAATTCTTATCTACGCTTTGAAATAAATGACTTAGACTCAAATCAATCACTGAGGCCAAACGAAGACACACAAGAAAAGACTAAAAAAAAAAAAAATGCCATTTCTGTTGATTAATAAACAATTACTGTTTCCCGAAACACTGTCCACTGTTTTGCTAAGACATTTTAAGTGCACTCAGGAATGGGACTTCTGTTACTGCCATGCTGACCACAAGGCTCAGTAAGGAATAATCCAGGGCTGGCAGAGGTATAATTAGTCCTGTTGCTCTGTCCGCACAGATTGTTCCTGAAGAAAGCCTCATGGCTCATCATTGCAAACTATGATTTCTATTTTAAGCACACATTAAACTAATCCTGCTCCACTTTGCACCCTACCTGCTGACACAGCATCTTTCACAAGCCTAACGCCAGATAAGATTTTAATGCTGTATTTCCCCCATATTGTTCAAAATTCTCTACGCCGTGGCGGTGAACAGTAACGCAGCCCTGTGTAAAACTCACTGTGGGGCTCAGCACACAACTGGTTTACGCTCCGAGCCTACAGCCTCCTGCATCTGAAGCCATCGTCCAGCAGCGCTCAGGCGCTCCCCACCACAAGACCATACACCAAGGACAGAGCAGTCCAGCTCTTGCTGTCGGGGACCCCGGGCTAGTTGTACCAGCTCTGTGCAGATGCAATTCCTCTCCTGTTCCAAAAGCGAGGTGCTCCTACCCAGGAACCCTGACAGAAACATTTGCATAGTAAACAGTCAAGCCTAGAGACAAATAAAGCTGCAACAAGGGGGTGGGGGAGAAAAGGATCAAGTGCTCTTATCTGAGCAATAGCTAATCAGTTAAACATGAAGCATTACCAACATTTTTAGTAAGATGTTTCCATTCAATATTGTTTACTATAAACAGTCCATAGTTATGTGCAGTCGAACAATGCACACAAACAGCTTAAAATTTTTAAGCTTCAGCTTCAAAGAAGGGTGTATTTTTCAAGAACTATGCAATGACATTACCTCACTGACTCACTCAGCTCCTTTACAGGTCAGGCCTCAGCTATCTCAGCAGCAAGATACCATGAAAGATGTTTCCAAGAGCTCAGGGACAAAGTCACCCAAATTCTTTGTACTTACTTTTTCCTTTTGATAGAAAAAGTGATGTGCGCAAACAAATCCGTAATATGCATATTAAGAAAGCTGAGTATGGAATCCACAAAGGGGCAGTGGATTTAAGAGTCAGAGAATTACTTACATAACACAGAAAACTTCACCGCAGTGAAGTTTAAGCTATTTGAGAAGCCTACTAAAAATTAGAATGATGTCACAGCCAGACATTCTAACAAAAGGATTTAAAGTTTGCAGCACCATATATTACAGGGTCAAACTACAGTGGGCTTTCAGTGTCAGTAACATCTTAAAAAAGTCAAAAAAATCCTTTCACTTACATTTTTAGCAAGACAAGAGAACGTTCTTCAATTCTTCATTATCATGGAATACCCAAAACCAAATACTAGATAGCATTATCTACTCTAGTTAAATGTTTACAGAAAGGGTATCTGAAAAACACTTGACAAGAAAAACCCCAAACAGCTAACATTCGAAGTTTAATGACAAATAAATTGCATTAAGAAAGCACTACCAGGGGCTCTTTATCTGGCATCGCCATGCGGGCAGCGGAGGATGGCAGCGCCCAGCTCAGCACATGAATTCTAAGCTGCAAAACAGGGAACAGGTTTCCTCTAGACACGGCGTGCTCTGGGACAGCGAGTAACGCAAGGTGTTACCCCAACTTGGTTTTTCCGAAGTTTGAACCCGGAGAAAAATTACTGCAGCCCTGCAGGAAGCCCTCCCAAGAAGCCCCTGCTTATGACACCAAGCTCCCTGGATTAATTTAAAGATATGCAAAACAGAGCTACCTGCTCTGCAACCTTCACCCTCTGCCTCAGATTCATCCCTCGCCCTCCGGCTTCACCAGGGGACTTTGCAACAAAGCTATAGAGAGAGCAGCACTAGGAAACAAAGACGTACCCATGCAAAAAAAGGAAACAGAAAAAAGCGCATGCTCTGTCCCGGTTATGGCTGTGCAAAAGAACTTACTCAGAAAGTGGAAAGAACACCGGGTTTGTCTTCATTCTGCACCCAAAATCCCTCGCCTGCCCCCCACCCAGGACCCCTGGCTGTCCCCAGAGCCTCTCCCTCTCTCCCACTCCGCATGTCCAGCTCAGGCATGACAGAAAAGAGATCACTAGAAAAAAAGCCCTCCCAAGGGGGATCATCGCCCCTGGCCAGCCGAGGGTCCCCCCGGGTCTGGCAGGGGGCTCCCCCCCAGCCACAGCCCCTGCCCACGGTCTGAGCCCCTCCATCCCCTGGCCCACCCCACACACATTCGCTCCTCCTCATCCCTGGTCCCCTCACACGGAGCCTCTGAAAGCCCCCCACACACACCGACAGGCCCCCAGACCCCTCGCACAGAGCCTCTGGGAGCCCCCCAACCCCCTCACAGGGAGCTTCTGGAAGATACACACACACCGACAGGCCCCCGGCCCGCTCACACAGAGCCTCTGGGAT
>JAVJGJ010000039.1:4226254-4258726 GCA_035590215.1 Microhierax caerulescens | reverse complement strand
CACAGCCTTTATATTTACTTGGTTATGCCCCCCCCTGCCCCCCCCCCAAAAAAAAAACAAACAAAACCAACAAAAAAAAACAGAAAGGAAAAAAAAAACCAACCCCAAAACCCACAGTTATAAATGGCAGTGGGGGAGAAGGAAAACGCTAAATTCTTGCACGCAGGTATTAAATAAATAATTATGAACACCCTAATCTGACAGAAATTTGAATATGCTGGAAAAAGCCAACAGGTTTACAGACTTATTTGCATACACTGTACAAAAGCCATCATCTGCTGCTGGAAGACGCACAGCCTGGACATACGCAGCATCCTTTCCACCATCAAGTTTTCCCAATCACCTTCCAAGAAAAGGCTGAACTTGCAGTTGGTTTGGTTTTCACGTCTAATCAAATGAAGACGTTCCGTTTCACAACTGTTAAAAACGCAGGTACTTTTTCAGCACGACAAGGTGACCCCCCCGTGCTGCGCGCAACGCGGACGCCTGCGTGGATCTGAGGCCAGAGACCGACCCCCGCGCAAGCCCCTTCCCAGTCCATCCTTCCTCCAAACAGCGACGGCCGCGATCGGCAGCCCGACGCGTACTCAGCTCTGCCACAACAGCGCGTATCTATCCTAAAAATATCCACGGCTATCCTACAGGTTCAGGTTTTTTTCCAGTTTGCCTGCAGTAATTGTTTCTAGCCTTTAAAATTAACTTTGAATTAATTGCATATCAGAACTTTTGAAATATTTAAACTTCTCTATCATTCCAACAAATGTAGCGTTGTCGAAATAAATGGAGAAGTGTTCTGTAAGCATCCCTAAACTGTAGATGTGATCAACGATATTTTTTTACTAAATTAAAAAAAAAAACCAAACTCCCAAACCCAGTACAAGTAGTTTAAAAGTGAATAATGATTTTGGTTGGTTTTTTTTTTTATATATATATATATATATGTATATATATAACATGCGTAGAAATGAACAGTTAACTGCATAAATACATTATATTGTGTTATGAATCAAATCAAAGCAATTGCCAAGCTGAATAATAAGTTAGAGAAATGACAACTCTGGCTTTATATATATATTTATAAAAATAGATATGAGTGTTCTCAAAGCAGTTGATAGAGAATGCCTACCGAGTACGAAGTCGCCAAGGGTTATCTGGCTAAGAAATCAGAAGATGAAAATTTTCACAGTTATTTTAAACTGCCACTTACATTCATTCTAATGGCAACACTAGCATATATTACTAAGATGTTTACGGTATATATCACAATTGAGTTTTCCAGTGTTCACAACTTACGACTTTAAATTTGTACACTTGCTATTCACTAAAAAAAGAAAAAAAAAAAAATTTAAAAAAAAAAAAAAAGGTGTGATTCTTAACCGCTGGAAGCTACTTTTCCCTAAGACTTTATACAGAACTTTGAACCCTGGCATGCTGATTTTGGCAGATTAAAGCACTGAATTTTCCTATTTCGGCCATTATTGTAATCACCTTTAAACTTATCCACTTACTACACGATAGTGTTGCGAGTTTAGTCAGCATACAGCTAGGCAAGACGCTACCTTTCAAGCAGCTTCTCTGCACACGAGGGGTTTTGTTTAACTCTTCACCTTTCATTCCTCTTTAAACAGTGGAAAAAAAAGTCAGTCGCTACAACATCAGCTGTAAACGAGTTCCCAGTATACATAAACCCTGATCTCTAGCATACAACATCCCATACCCTACTCCAGAACGCACAGATCTGTCAGTATACAGATGTAGGTCTAACCCTGGCAGGGCACGCTGAATTCCGTGCCCCCAGTTCCCACCTGCAAGGCAGAATTCCACGTCTGCACCTGGAATTCCAGGCTCTTCACTTGTGAAGCTAACATCAAGTACTGTGTAGCCATGCATCGATCCTATACTGGGCCTGCCTCAGGAAAACATACCAAGAGAAATGCACAGAAAGTCTGTAATAAAGATTAAGAGAAAGTAACAAGAATGAAAAAAAACAAAACAAAACCAAAAACCCAAACAAAAAAACCCCAAACCTAAGAAGTTGCCCTCAAAAGGAGGCGAGGAAAAAGGGCAAATTAAAAATTCTGATGTGCTCCCTTCTGCCTCCTTCCAACTGCACCCAGAAGACAATTTTTGCCATCCATGTGCTCTGATCTACAATCGAGTATCCTGTAAAAATTAATAGTTTGAAAAGCTTGCTGAATGAATGATTAGTAAGGTCAAGAGACTACAAGCTGGAAACACAAAGTTTACTACAGTAGTACATTCAGTTTTTATCATCAGTGACTAGTCATGACAACAGTATCTGGCTGCACTCATTTCCACTCACACTGACCAAGCACCTCGGCTGCAGACGCGCGCTGCAATGCAAGGCCATCAATGGCAGACACATCATCCGACAAGCCAAATGTTAAATAGGTTAAAAAAAGTTCTAATTTTACAGAAACGCTCATTTTTTCAAAAATAATATTCTCTTATCCTTTTCCTCCTACACTGAGGGACAGGTTAATTTGTCAATTCGTATTCTTTCACTTTGTCAAAACGCTAGTTTCACAACCCCAAAACTGATTTCAAGCAGGAAACCCTCTGCAAATTAAAAACAAAAATACAAAAATTATAATCTCTATATTTATATTGATTGGAATCCTCCAGCATTTGTGAAATCACTTTTAAGAGATGAATTTTGGGACCCTCCACAACTTCTCCACACAAGCCACGCTCCAGTTCAGTATTCCCCTTCACGAATACTTCTTTCTCACAGTCTCCTTTGCTGCTTATTAGTCCACAGCTCAAATTAAATAGAGAATAATTGGCTGGATAAGTGTTACTTTGGTGACCGGGGTGGCACGTACTGCTCCTTGCCGATACGTCGAGGTGCTCCCTGAGGCGATGATCTGCGTCCAAACTGGCGCCTCTGTTCCCTGATTTTCCCAGCAGCTCCCCTGGGAGGCCCGTTGCCTCGGAACCCAGAATAATCCTTCATGCGACCTTCAACCTTGTCATGAGCCTTCTCCGAAGCCTTCTCGGCTGTACCGTTGTCTTCGGTTTTGGCAGGGGGAACGATGTTGGTGCGATGTTCCCTGAGAGGCTGAACAGCAACAGGAGGAGGCTCTTTTGGAGGCTTCTGGCAAACTTCAGCGTAACTTAGCTTGCGTGGCTCCTTTGGGACCAAGGGAAAGAGCACGATTTACACACCGGAACCACCGCGCTCCGCTCTTCCGGACCATCCCAGACACAGCAGCGATCACCACAGCTGTGGCAAACTGCACAAGGTCCCCAATGCTACATCAGCACATCCAAGCGGAAGCTCCCACCGTTCCCCACCCATGCCCTGCTGCTCCAGGCCTTACCTGCGTCGACAAAGCAGCAGCTGCGCTGGCATTAGCCGAAGGTGACGTGGTGTTTGTCCTTGGCGGCTTCGCAGCACTGACGGGAGAGACAGCCAGCGGCGGGGACGTGTGGCTTGTAACATCTTTCTGAGCCGACGCTTCTTCTGGTTTGCTGTCCGGCTGAACCGTGCTGCTAAAGCAAAAGCCGTTTCACATTAAAATCCACTAACACAGAAACTCATGTTTGAGAAAGTATTTTCTTTGAAGTTACAACTGTGTCTTTTGCAGCCGCTACCGCCACAATTCGTTGTTTCCATCTAGTGGCCTCCAGAGAAGCCACCTACTGAAGGAACAACAAGCATTACCGCCACCCTGCCGGACACCAGCTGGAGTCTTTGCTGTAACAAATTTTAACGCTCCCGACTGAAGTAATGTGCGTACCTTAACGCCACAGCTTCGGTCTGACTCGGGGAGCTCACGCTCGTCACCGGCTGCTGGACAGTGCTGTGCGTCGGTTCTTCCTGAGCAGGAGCTGGGCAGCTGGGCAGCAGATCTTTGCTTTCCTGTACAGAAATGAAGTTGCAAACCACTGAAAGGTGGCAGACGGACTTAAATCGCTCCTCAGTGTGCCAGTTTGAGACATCTGAGAAGCGCGGTATTTCCAAAGGCTGCTCAAGTCTCAATGATGGGAATTTTACTTCTTTTGGAACATCGCCTCTAAACCAATCACCCCTTATACAGGCAACACGAATGGCAGATAAAACGAGAAGTAAGGCCGCATGACCCAGACAATCAGTGCTTAGTCTACTGGCTCAAAGAAGAGATTCCCTGGAAGCAGCCCCTGCCTACACCACACCAAACCGATCCTACTCCAACACTCATCTGCCTGCTTTATTCCAAAACACAACCGAGCTTACAACGGTGTAGCTACAGAACTTCAGCTAAATACCAGCAAAAGGCCAAGGAAATCCAAGAGTAAAAAGACAGAAACTGCACTATTATAGTAAGATATACATAATAAACATGGTAGGATGTTTGGGCTTAAAGCGTTCTCACTTGCAGCTCTAACATAAGGCAACTCTAAGCAGGGGATGAGGGAGACACAGCAGACGCGCGTGGCTGCGAGCATCCCAGAGACAAGCGTGGGTACCTTTTCTTTGCAGACTCCTTTAACGATATCGGACATCCTGCTCTCCAGCACAGGCTCTCCCGGTATTTTTGCTGTGCTGCCAGGTAAAGGTGGGAAATTTGATGCTAGCAAGTCAAACTTTGGTGTCTGAGTCTTTGTTTCTGCTGAAGACTGAGGTCTCTAGAGAAGGGAGACAGCTGTTAATAAAGCTGTAACACCCAGCACTGAAAGCACTGAGCGAGTGTCAGGGAATTTCCCAGGAACACTGACAATCCAGAGTGCAACCTGAGAATTTAAGGACTGTGTCGTTCCTTCCACAAACACACAGCCAACACATCGCACTTTGGGCAAAAACCTCGCAGCGAGGGAAGCGGAACTTACTGAAACCCGGTCATCTTCTCGTCTCCTCCGACCTCTGAAAACATTCCTCCTTTAAAGGCAAAAATAAAGTCAGTAAGTGCATTCATCTAGCTGAAGGGCACACTCATCTGCACAAAGGGGAGCCTGTGGCCAAAGATTTACGGCAGCCTGCTGATGCTTCTCAAGATACAGTTCTGGGATGTTCTCCATCTTCAGGAGGGGTCAAAGCTTACGCTCTTGGAACAGAGCCAATACAGAAAACAATTCCTCTTTTCTCTCCCTGTGAAGGAGGTACCCTAGAGCACTGTATCTGGACAAGCGCAGTGAGAATTAGACTATAATATTATAGAACAGTATCCTCTAATTTTATAGTAATAAACTCATTCACCTGATTTCTCACATTATCTGTCTTAGTTATTTAAGTGTCTAAACCCTGAATTAACAGATGAAAGATAAAACCAGTTGATCTTACAACATTTAGGAGCATCGAATTCCCCAGCTAAAGATCTACTTATTATTGACAGCAATACAAATATTAACTTTACTTCAACTGTTTTAATTCCAGGAACAAACCAGACAGTCATTCTGAAATAAAGACACCTCATGACCTTACTGCGAGGCGTTTGTCAGAATGACTAATAGCCGTACGGTCAAGCAGGAAGCTTTTGTGTTCCCAGTGAGGTATTCATCATGCCTGGTTTATTTCAACGTCAAGTTTTCTCCTGGTCAGCCTTTACAGAAATACCAGTTGTGCCAACAGTGGGTGATCCTTGGCTCACGCGAGTCTTTTAAACCTCCAGCACCATGACCCAACTGCACCGATGTGTTACAGCTCTTTACCTGCCCCTGCCAATGCTGTAATCGCCGTTCTGCTCCACCTGGGCGGTCGGAGAATCCTTCTGGGAATATCCTTGCTCTTGGTGCCCAGTTAACGTACTGTTATGACGCTCCATAACAAAATTCCTTGAGTTGGTTCTGTTCAGTGGGCCATCCCCCACGGGCATGGTACTGACGGCAGCTGGACCCTCCGCGGCGTGTTCCGAGCTGTTAGATGATCGGAAGTGAGGCTTCACACTGCAGGACACAGAGCAGCAGCTGTGTAACCCAGAGTTTCAAGAACAGGACCCAAAACTACCACCAACTACAGTTAATTCATAGCTGACAAGGAAGGAGGAGGGCAGCAAGCACTGGGACACCACCAGAGAAATTGTTTCCTACATTTGTCAAGAACAATGACGCTGTTCCTCCTTACCTCCACCTATTCCTTTTGTTAAAAGTTTTCTTGCAACCTCCTCTCCCGTCAAGTGTTGCCACTTGAAGAAAACATTGAGATCACTGCCCAACAGATATCACAGGGACAAAAAAAACCCACCTCAAACAGAAACACCACCACCACCCCAAAAAAAACCAAGCCAAAACAAACCCCAAACCTAGGGGTGGCAGAAGAATCCAGAGGTATTCTTCCATTTCCCTGGGCCTGCAGCACAGGCACGGGGTACTGGGAAGTCATCTGGAGAAATAAGCCAAGCCTGAGGCACAACCTGAGCTGGCCACAAGCGAAAAAGCTGAACTGAAAGAAGCAGCCAAGAGCAGATGACGACTGAACAGGCTGAAGAGAAGAGGGGAGATAAGGCTGGGGTAGCTGGGAGGCCACCTCCCCCCGGTGCTTCAAAAGCCAGGCTCTTCGCCTCTCTGCTCCCGTTAGTTACCACACACCCACAACACCGACTCTGCCGTTTACAATAGCCCAGATACTTTACCCAGTTATCGATTATTCAGCCTTAAAGCTGTATTTCCTCTGAACAGGCGCAGCGGTGCACGCGCAGTGTCTCAGCAAGGTAAGGTTCAGGGTCTTAAACACCGAATTACCCAGAAAAACCCTGACCTGCCATCACACCGAGCAGTTTTCTGGAGCAGCATTCACGTGCTTTGACTATATTCCACTCCTGCACCTCACTGTCTTTTCCACAAGCACCAACCAGTTTCGGCAAGCAAGAAAGCAAGGACCTTAAACTCTTTCTCCTCCGGTCGCCACTCCACATCTCGTAATTTAAGGGCAGAATGAGGATTTTGCACGCTTATTGTTTTTAAACAATCCCATTATAACATTCCATGCAATCAGAAGAAATTCTCCCACTGCCAGCCAAAGTACGATTCCTAGCCGGGAGGAGAAGTTAACGGGGCTACGTGATCTCTTAGAGAGTCACCAAGGAGCAGCCTGTGGCCTGGAGAAGGGTCCTTTCTTCCAACAGACCATCACTCACGCAGCTTTGGGTTTCCCTAAGCTAAGCAAACACAGAAAGGCACATTGTGGATGCCACAGACCCCAGACTGCCTAACAAAGAGGTCGTTTCCTTCCAGCTTCCACCAATAAACTTGTTCCCTCCCACTTGGCCAGAGAATTTAAACTGGGAGGAAGAGAAAGCAAAATCGGAGAATTCAACGCATGATAAATTATAATTTGTCAGCACTAAATCAGAGCAGCAGCAAGTGATGTGGCTGTAGCAGCAGCAGCAGACATCTCCCTCTGCTCGGCCGTTGATCCTGTGGTATTTTAAAAATCAACTCCACCGCTATTTGGCGGGTTTCTCCACAGCCTCGCTACTAACAACTGGAAGTTGTGCAGCATTTCATATGTAACCAGAAAGCAGAACAAAAATCACCTTTTAAGAGCCTAGTTTCCAGTGGTCAAATTAATCTGCTTTACCCGAGACATTTTAAGTTACCGTTTAGATGGCTGGATAGAAAAAAAATCAATTTAACCAATATTAGCAGCCAGGATTCTCTGTTACAAAGACTCCATCTTCCTTTCCCACAAGGATGTTGCAACAAATCAGGGCAAAATAAACATGAGGGGCTTAAACAAATGTTTAGCTACAGAGAAAAATCAAATACTTAACTCGTAACTGCCTGTACAACAGAACACAACAGAACAAATTCACTTCAGCAGCCAGCACAGAAACCCAAAAGCAGCAGCTGGACGAACCACTCCTAACAAGCTCTTCTGCAGTTCAGGAGAAGATACACTGAACAAAGATTAATGCATACCTCACAGCTTCCAGAAGCACTAAGCACCAGTATGAAGGCCCCAGTAAGGTTAAGTTTTCCATCAGCAAAGACCACAGGGAGGAGGGACACTAACTAAATTCTTCCATTTTGTTCAATGTTCTTAAAATGGAAGACAAGTCATAAATTCAGCCCTCAGATCTCATAATCTTACCCGTCACTGAGAAGGCCACAATCTTGCCTGGGCAGAAGAGCAAAGCAGAAAAGACAAGGAAAGATAAGTAAGAAAAAAAGCAGAGAGAGGGAGAGAGAGATGAGATGAGAGAGCAAAAAGAAGGAAAAGCATGAAGTGCAGGCTGCCCAGACAATCGACTGTTGGACCTGTTCTCTCTTAGCGCGATACTTGATCATCACTGGGCCAAACCTTCCAGGTGATGCCTGAGCTGTCACCTTAGCAGGCTCCTGTTCGCAAAGGAATCCTGCCCAAGCGTAACTAATGTCTGCTGCCACAAAATGAAGATTTATTACCACAAAAACAGAGCTTTGTACTAGCACAAAGGCTGAGCAAGATTGGCAGGAAAGATAAGACAACCAAGACAGACCAGCAGAACCTGTAGCATGACGCTAAAGCTGTAACTTCACAGCGGCTGAAGATTTTACAAACAAAAGTCTTAACCAGAAAACTTCTAAAAGCTTAAGGATTATACAGATGTGATCTACGAGGCAGTAGTGAACGTGGGGGCGTCTCAAGATGTTAATGTTTGGGTACACACAATTCTCGTCCAGCTTCAGCATTCGTACTTTTGGGAGGATCCGCATACGTGTGTTACAGGGTTTAACTTTAGGCACAATTTAAGGGGAAAAAAACATTTTTCTAAGATGTTGGTCAGGGGCTGAGCAGCTGTAACCGCAGCAGCTGCCCCATCTTCCAAATCAAGTCACCCTACCAGTTGCACAGCCTGCGTGAAGACTCTGCTGAGTCACCGCAGCCCGAATTCTGAAGTTCACCTTCTGCCAACAGCCACAACCCTTAACTGCATCACAGAACCACTTACGGTACTGGCAGTTGTCAACTGATTTCTCAAACAATATAAGAAGTAATTCCCATGCTACCAGCCCGCATGCTGAATACAGTGAAAGAACTTGCAAATAAAACAATTTCCACCCACACAACCAGATTACTGCTCCTTTGTATTTACAGAGTGCTGTTCCAGTGAATACAAAGCTGTTTCCTTCTCCCCAGTGTTTATATCTGAGCCGAGTCCTTTACAGTTATCAGGAAAGATGAGGATAAACCAAATAAATTATAGTAACAGACACAGCATCCAGCAGTTTTAGCATCCAGCAGTCTGGGCACACGACTTCTCAGCTGCATAAACTGAATGCTCTCTGCAAGGCTAATCACACAACAGGAAAAGCTTACGTTTGTGCTGCAGGAGTTTATAATCTGCATATAACAAACACAATTAGAAGTATTACCTTAAGAGGAAGTTATTTATTTGTCTGCAGAAATTCCTCTGAGGCTTTTAAAGGAGTTACCTTTGCTCTCTCCAGCACATATGTCCATTCTTTTAGGATCTTGAGCTGCCACCTTCATTTTAATTTTATTTTATAGATCAAGTTGAAAAACGTCATACATATTTGATAAAACAAAACAAGTACCCTAGTCCCAGCAGAAGGCACTGCCTTCTACAAGTGCAAGGAACACTTCAGGATCTCAATACTGTAAGTTCTCCGAGAGCAAACAACTGACAGAGCTATCTTACCGATTTCTATGGAATGGGCGACCTATACTCAAAGAAGCAGCATTTGTTTTATATGATCCTGGTGTATTAAAGCCATTCACAAATCCACCGTTAGGAAATGGGGCCTGCAACAGACAGAACAGTCTCAATGGCTGAACTAAAAAGAAAAACGTTTGCAGTTTTATGAGATCAGCTTCAGCAGTTATTCATCTAGTCTGTACTTTTACACCGGGCCGCTGTTACCTAGTATGTTGTAAGCTTACTACTAAAGCCAAAACCCCACCAGGTTAACAGTTTGCACGTCTCCTTGAGCATCAGGGTCCTCCTGGAAGAGCTACAAAGCTGTTCCAGTAACACTAGCTACTGGACAATGGAATTTCACACCATTTCTTGAAATAAATGGCAACCCATGGTGTGACACGCAGCCTCTCCGACAGCCTTGCTTGATCAGGTCCACGATGTAACAGGAACTATTATAAAACAGAGGGATCTGACTAGTCAACCTGCACGTTCTACAGCTGAAAAGCCCACTGCCGTGGCTTAACCCCACTGATTTGTTAACCAAATGACTCCTGCTGTTTTGGGCTAGCTCCTCTTGCTTCCATCAGCTGTTACTTACCAGTGGTGTTTCAAAGTAAGGTGCAGGATTGGGAGACCACGTCTGAGGCACGATGCTGTAAATAGAGTACTGCTGAGGACTATATACAGGCTGCATAAAGAGTGGCGAGGCAAACTGTGCTTGTGTTTGAACTGGCTGAGTATAGACACTGGAATCCACTACCCGGTAACCATTCTTAGCAAAAAAGGTGTTGATGGCTTTTATCCTTGCCTGCAAGAGAGCGCATCGCATCACAGCCGTTAGTTGGGAGAAACGGAGAAGCAGAGCACAAAATCTTTCTTGCCTAGCGAAATTATAACAGAAGGGATGTGAAGGAGGAGGCTGATGACTGCTTCGAAATAAAAGCTCTGATAAAAATCAATACAGATCACGTTCTAACAGCATGCTAAAAGGGGAGGACATCACACGCCGCTTTAGCTAGAGAATCTGTCAAGTTGAAGATAAACGCTGCCTCCTATAGCAGCGACCGCCCAGACTCCAGTTTTGGCAGCTCCTCTCAGTACTAGCGCCTTGCTGCAGCCCTGTTAGTAGAGCAGCTAACTCAACCTAGAGACTCATGATGGCGAGAGTCCCTCTCCTGAGTTCTGCAGACCCAGATTCCGGGGAAAGTAGAGAAGGAAGACGAAACAGGAATGTATTTCACCCCTCATGGGAAGCAGCTCTGTGAATAACCAGCAGCCACTGAACTGTAGTTTTTCGAAGCTACCCACGACCTCATTCAAGTTACCAGCCCACAGAACAAGTGGTGGGAACTATCCCACTGCTAATTCCTTAGTTCCCCCCCACTTAAATGCACACTATCAATCAAACAGAAGCCTTCTATAAAGCAGCCTTACCATTACTGGCTTGCCCTGAAAGGTTTTCACTTCTTCCCTTAAGTATTTAAACGCCTGCAGATACAAAAAAAAATTAACATTAGAATATCTTGATCATAATTATACTTCTCAAAGGATATTACATGACGTTAACACGAGTGTGTAGCCATCTGCTTCCCTGTTAGCCCAGCTACATTCATTAACACTTCGAATTCAGGATATATCCTGTCAGTTATAGCTGGTGAGTACTGAGGCAAGAGGCAGACAAGGGAATTCTAAACCGACAATCCCTTCGCTTTTTCCTCTATTAACCCGAATTTGCCAATAACCTCTTAAAATAACAAAAGGGGGATCAAGAAATAAACATTTCTTTTAGCTACAGGAAGCACGTAGGCAACCCTCTCGAGCAGGGGAAGCATTAGGAAGAAAACTGAGATGTCATTACCAGTTGAAGGCAGCCTTACCTGTTGCGCATCTGTATCTGACTGGAATGTAACGTACCAGTTGTTGTTGTGAGCAAACTCACAGCTTATCACTTTGGGGCAGTTTTCATTTTTGAAGAGAGCCTTAACCTCCTAGGGGAGAGAAGAAGCCAGGTGGTTAAGGGGACCAGCTCCGAGCTCTAAATTGAACACTAAACCAACAAAAGTTTACTCTCTAGCTCCTCAGCTGCAATTTTCCCTTCACCAGGGATGTTCTTTTATTCCCCTGATAGGTCTGTCAGACACCAAATTATTCTCTACTTGTTTGTGAGCACAAGAATACCAGTCCAGTCTAGTGAGCTCCCCAAATAAAAAGCAGCAGACCCATCTGGTAAGAAAATCACAATCCATACAGAACTGGAAATATTTCTGTATGAAAAGGTACCAGAAATGTGCCTTTAGATCAGGAGAGTCATCTAGACAAGAATGATTCTAACAAATATTTCTGAATCAAGGCAACCTGACAGCTTTGCAATAATCAGATTTTGAAGAGAGGGAAAAGCAGCTGTTCAGCATTTGCATTAAAAGAACTAATTAAAAATGCTAATAGACAAACACCCTGTGTTACAACTTTAAAAAACAAAGAACTAAATCATTCTGTTAGCCAAGTATCAGTAGGAATTTTATTATCCTCCCTCCTTGGAACATAATGAGCTCAGCTCACATGGGGTCACAATGAATGAGAAATGTTTAGTAACATTTCTTGCTGCCAAAACAACCGTCTGACTTCAAGTAAAGTTACTGCTGTGACAAAAATTCAGCCTGAATTCCAAGCTATGCCCTGGACTGGTTTTATTTTTGGATCTGAAAAGAAACCAGTTCAAACTTCCTTCCAGAAAAGCCTCACTAGCTTAATTTTCGGTGAAAAAAAAGTTTACTTAAGGGTATTTTAATGTATTAGTGAATAATGGGAAGGGACAACAATGACAACAAATTTCTGCCTTTGCTTTTTTGACAATACATCCAGGCAGAAAAAATTACTTACATGGTTTATGAGAAAAATATCTGTGTTTAATCAAATTAAATACCAGCTGACCTTTTAAGCAATACTTCCTGCTGCTGCCTGAAGCACTGTTGAAGACACCCTCCAAAAACATCAACAGGCTTTTCCACCTTTCTTTTCTACTCATTTACCTCTATAGGTGTTGTTTCAGGGATCTCACGGAGAATGATAATACATCGTTTGTGGTTTGGTCTTACTTTCTCTCCTCTCTCATCCACTTGCACCATAGGAGAAGCTAAAATTAAAAGACAAAAGTTGGCTTAATAATGGCACTGCAAAACACCTCAGCAAGTAAGACTCCCAATTACTGAACTTGCCACAAAGAACTACGACAGACTGCTTAAGAAACCGGATTACTCAAATTCTGAGTAAATAACCATTTGATCAGCTAAGGTCCGTTAGATCTGCAGTATATTTTAGCTCTTTGATGCTGCCTCCATCTACACCTCAGGTAATGAAAAAGCTCAGTCCCTAATTCAGTTCACTCCCAGCTCAAATTCAAGTCCGAGGATATAAAAGCATTCCCAGAGGGAGCCCTAATGGGGAAAGTTCATGTAAAAGTAGGGAAATCAAGTCAGAATAAAGATGTAAAAAGTTGCAGAATCAGCACAGGACAGCTAATCAGAAGAATTCTAGCTAACTTTATCTACTAAGCTGTTTCTAGTTTTATCATTTCCAGTAAACCTCTGCACCGAATCAGAAGTTTATTCCCAGAAAAATACTTGCACTGCTAGCAGCATCTTAGAGCAGCCTCTTACTGGGGCAGATTTAGGCATTTATTATAAAGCACGATGAGAATTCAGGAGCCTGGAACAGCCACTTATTCAAGCACCTCTGCGGAACGAGGCTCCCGTCACCGCTGACCAGAGCAATATGCTATAACCAGCTCAGAGACCAACACATTTCTCTAAAGCAAGGAAAGATTCTTTGTTCTACGGACACCCGACAGCCAGACTTACATCTCAAAACTTCCAGAATAAGGTCCATATCTGTTGTCAGCTTCTTAATACCTTCCATGTTGGCAATTGTCCATATCGGAACAAACTGATCGCTATCCATTTGAGACATCAAGTAGAGATCCTTGGAAAGATTCTCACTAAAAAGACAGGAGTTTGCCGTTTTATAAAAATCCTGAACTTTACTTACAGAAGCCTCAAAACAACAAAATAACTGCAGGCTTAAATATTCGCCAATACCATTCGCAGCTAACTCTAGCCAAAAGGTATGTAGACTTTCCCTCCTGGAAAAAATTCCAGCAGATCAACACAAAGCCAAATCAGATAATTAAAAATCTTCCTGACAGTTACGGTGCTCTGCATGCTAAGCTGCAAAAAGGATCTTGTGAAAGAGTCCTCTTCTAGTAACACACGGCTAAATCATCTCTACATTGTCTGACTGTGAAGCACAGAAGTCACACTCAAATCCTCATTAAAGGGCACGGAGGCATGTGCAGGGCTGGAACAGCTGAAAGGCACCACAGGGCTTCCACTGCATTTTAGCGAACCTTGTTTCATATGGCATGCAACGTAACGTTTTTATGAAGATGACAGCCCATATCAAGCAAAAAAAAAAAAAGGGGGGAATTTATCAACAATTTTAATAAAGGGTTTATACAAAGTTAACTGTACTGTACCGTGAGAAGCAGAATTCAAGTTGTTTTTTCAAACATTCTCTAATATCTTCTGTGGACACAGCGGAGCTGCCTTCACCTAAAAGTTACCACATTTACCGTCAGATCTCAGTTTCACACCGAGAACACAAAAGAACGCGTCTCATACAAGAGAAGAATGACTCCTGGATAAGACCAAGAGGGCAAGCTCATCTGAAGCATGCTTAAAGACCACCACACCGCATGTCCTCAAAATGCCGCGGATCCCCCAGTTTTCACCGATTTGGCCAAGTGCTATGGCTGGTTGGGATCTTCTTGAATACTTTTGGAAAACTTCAAAGCTCCTACTCAGTCACAACGTAACTGCAGCAGACTCTAGAGGGTTACAGACACCGACAGGGGTGTTCTAGCTTGCACACTCACCAGACACTTCATAGATTTGGTATCCAAGATCTTCAGTTGCCAGGACAATTCCATTTGCAGATGCTTCATCAACTCCTGTGCCATTTCTTGTGGCTTCACAGGACGGGGAATACATCACTTCATATTGCTTGCAGCTATCCTCTGAAATCTCTATGTTACCTGCCAAAAGAACGCATCATCAACAAAAAACCTACTACAAGCTTCAGAGTATTTTCCATTTGAAAAATTTTGGCTACCAACATTAAAACAAACACTCAAGAACACCATAACTGAAAGCATCTAGACTTAGCCTATGTTTTTTAGACTTTCAGTGTCTACTTAGTATTGGATGGCACTTTCTACCTCTCCCACTTCACAAAGATCCTCTAGGTTGCACTGGAGTCTCCAGGGTAAGTAAATAATAGGATCAGGAAATCGTAAGATCCCTCAAAGTGACAGAGGTTCTAAAAAACAGGCCTTCCACCTGGAATTTGAAATATTTAAATGGGGTTCCTAAGGACAAAACGCTAAAACAGCTTACATCAATGCACTGCACCACCCTTATTTACATCAAGGACACAGGAGCATTTAGAGGTTGTTATAAAACACGACAGAATGACATTGAAATTGGCAGATCTCATCTTCAGGACACCTCAGCGTAGTCTTCACCACAGCTGCCTGAGATAGAAACAAGTGCCATTTCGGTTGAATCCAGTCAGGTGAAGAAGATCGTTCCCAAAAAATCAACTGCTCCGCTAGATGGCTAGATCTTTGCCACACTAGTGATGAATCCACTAAAAACACACGTTGAGAAGGGATACTGTCTATTAGATACTATTACATTAAAAATTGTTAAAAGCAAAACCACCGTATTTGGAAAAACTGCCTTCAATTTTCCAGCAGCGTAACACTGCCACGACGGCTTTATTCTGAAATGAAGAGACAAACAAGCTTCTGTCATCCAGTGCACAAACTCAGTACTCTCTCTTCACTTCTGCTGACTTTCCAGAAACTCGTAACCTCAGCTATACAATCGGCTTCACATCTCATCTAAACCAAATCAGAAGAGTTCAACCATTTGAGTGTTTTAATTCTGGATGACAGGACCATGTGGGAAGGATCAGAAATGGGGGCTGCAAGGGAATACAGACCAAACCGGCAGAGTTTAACCATAGACGCATTGCAGTTTCTACCCCCCTGCTACAAACGCTACGGCCTAACCGCTCTCAGCAGCACCTCAGTGACTTACTGGGATCGCAGGTGGCCCTCAGATCTTATCTTCCTGTTCACAGGGTCAAGCGTATACTAAAGTGCAGCAACGGTGAACAAGTCACAAATCCATTTCTACACATTTAGCATCTTGTTTCCCTCTTAGCGCGTTACTCAGTCATCACCGGGCCCCTTGGATCCCGTTACCTGCTGAAGTACTCCGTGCCAGCACAGCTCTGGACACCTTGAATCCCTAAACCAAAGCTCGCTGGTCAGACTTATGACGTCTACAAACTGTCTAGTGTTTTCTCAAGTTTAGTTCACACTTGTTATCTCAGCACTAACAACCTCAAGGGCAAGAGCAAGAGGTTGCTTCTCACTGCTGAACTCTCCGCAGAGAACACCCAGCGCCCTGTGGCAGGGGACGTATCATGGCCAGTGCCCGAACACGGGCCCGCGACATCTCACCCTCGGTGTGAGTCCCTTGTGCAGCCGCTGTTTCTTGCCATGTGTGCTCTGCGCCATTTGTTGGTGGCACAGCCTCACCACTCCCTTGGGGTACTTCTTGCCACACCTTGGCGTTAGGGTTTAAGCCAGCACCTTTCGATGTTACCTGCTGAAGAGAGCAGAACACTTCTGTTACGAAAAACGACCCGAAGATGCTTTACAAGTCAAGCCAGACAATACAGGTGAATTTAGTGATTTTCTATAGAGTTCCACATCTCAAGTGTCTAACCAGCTATTAAGCGCCTATTTGATTTTTCATTAATCAAAACAGGAAAATCCTTGGTATTTTCCAAGTATTTCATTTCTACCTCCATTAGAAGTGTTGCCTTCAACCTCTCTTTATTGACATCCGACAACATCAGCAGAGGAAGCGGCTAGCCGTCAAGGACTCTGGTAACTCATAAGCTTTTAAAGACTCGACTGTCATAATGCTCCAGTCCCCTTTCACCAGAAAGGGAAATTTTCCCTCCTCCAGACCCCTTCCTAGAAAGGAAGGTAGAAAAAACATATGTCAAGGAGAAGAAACTAATGACTTACTGAATTAGTGACATCTATGCTAACCAAGCATCACCTGTGCTATGCCAGGATTCCTCGTGAACTTACCGGAGTACTACCTGAGTTCCCCACGAGTTTACCTACATCTTATCCGCATCAATGTACACTAGTAATTCCCTTAAATTTGTAAGCAAGGAGATTAAAAGTTTCTGAAGTGCCAAGATAAAATACACACCATCACAGCCTGTTGGGAGAGGGGAACAGGATCATCTCGCTTCGAGACTCGGCAACAAAGACCATCATTAGAGTGAGAGGGTAAACAATGAGACAGACAAGAGAAACTGCTGGATTCCCGTCTGGAACCTAACATGGATAAACGCTTATTCTGACAGCAAAAGACTGTGCCCTCCGAGGTCCCTTCCCGAGAGCTGCTCACAAGCTCAAAGGCATTTGGGTAAGGAGTCCCAGAACCCAGCAGCAGCACAGAGGATAAGCACTGTCATGGCTTTTGCTCTATCATGATAAATCAAACTCCTTCCACACAGGCAATTCTCCTCCCAAGAATTCCTAGCACGCTACAAGCAACTAATAGTTTCCTCCAAACCGGTTTCTTCAGACATTTAACGACAGGTCACTTTACTCAAGCCACGTGCATGAATGTAAAAGGCAAAAGCCATTAACCCTACCTCGTATCTCACAAATGAGGAAGTCTGATATTTCAGAGGCGAGCCTCCTGTTTCTGAAATTAAGGAGTGACATACTACCAGGCCTCAAACATAAAGCAAAAGGATAAGGAAGCAGTTGCATAGCTTTAGAGATAATTCCTCTGCCAAGGTCACACCTAGCGCCAAAGCTATTTGCTACAAGGACAAGCCCAAATCCAGTAATAAAATCCTCCAAAAACCAGAGGAGCAAGACAATCACAAGAGGAGGCAAAACAAAAATCACTGGTTTTGCAAGGCCCTCTCTGAGATTCAAAATCCCACAAACACAACCAATTTAATCCACGCAGCGATGGGAGTCTTCCCCCTTTCATTAACTTTAGCAGAAGAATACAGCTGTAAACAGAAAGAACTAGAACCAGTTCTGTGTGGAAGGCCACATGCATTTCCCTTCTTTGTTTTCCGAGTAGCTGCTCTCCAAAAAAACCACCTTAGAAGAAAAACCCATTAAACTGCTGCACCCGTGTATTCCGTGAACGCAGTTCAGAACTTACTGCTGGTCACTCCTGTGCACACACAGCGTACCTGTCAGCACGGGCGCCTGCTGGAGAACTGAACACCAGCAGTTCCCATTGCCTGGAATTTACTTTTCATCAAAGCAAAAAAAAAGACAAGACACATCTAGGAGATGATTCATTATTTTATAAAAATAAACACTGCCTCACTACCTGACGTCTTTGAGGTTAACATTTAGCTCAAGCTGAAAGTAACTGGAAGGAACAAGTATGACAAAATGAAATTGAAAGACTTGAGGGAGAGTTTTACACGGCTGGAGCTGATGAGAAGTAAAAAGCAACTCCGAGTATGACAGACGACGTCACGCGCTTTAGCCAAGACCGAAAGGCATGTGTGGTAACGCCAAGTTCAGAAACCACACGTCCAAGCGAAGGGCGCTGAGGAACTACAGAAGATTCAGGCTGATAAAGCGATGAATGGACTTATTAATTGTAATGGCTGAAATACACACCTGAAACACAGCGTGGGCTACTTCCCCTTTGTTCCAGAGACACTTAATGCCACGTAACACAGTTCTGCAAGGCCCATCCCTGATGTCACGCATCTCAATAACAAGACATCATGGACTCTGAGAGGATAAAAAGTCCCTAATTTACATAAGCTTTTTGAAAATACAGTCTGCTGTGCTCCAGGAGCAGCACCACTCTGCTCTGGCAAGCAGCTCTTCTGAAGAGAGGGCCAAAATATCAATTCTTGCTTATTTAACTGAGGCTAACAAATACTGAGCCCATTCGATTGGCTGCAGAACAACCCTCCCAGCTGCTATCGGGAACTTTCATGATCAGGTTAAAGCTTTACAGAGTTACAAAGGTTAGGAACACTCGCTGGTATCCACAAGCTGACAAAGCTGTCCTCCTCAACACAGCTCCCCTCTAGCTTAGATGACTTTTGGCAAAAGTGGATCAAAGATTCTCCTCCAGTGATTCCTCAAAATGGACCATCGAAGCATCTATCCCATTCCGAAAGGATGGCAAAGCGTACTTCCCTTATTGCAAGAGTCTAAATTACATTTAACAGATTCAATTAAGCCACCAAAAATGGAAGTACTCCCGAGTTCCTTTTAAAGCACTCTCTTTTAATATTAATTCAAACCACCCTGCAACCAAAACCTTAACCCTGAGCACATGACAGATTTCCCAGAGCAGACTGACTCTCTAAAATCCAAGTGAAAAATCTAGAAGAGAATTTAACAGAACTTGTGAGATGAGATTCTAAACATTTTCCAGAAGTGGAAATGTAAGTGCCAAGGTCAGCAAACTCATGGGAACTGCAAAGAGAAGCCTTGTGCTGGCGGGGGACATGACAGGCAGGGAACACAAATCTGCAGCAGGCTCTGACATGGGCCGGCATAGCTGCCTGTCACCTGCTCAAAGCATCCCCAGGCTGTGAAGCAAATTGAAGAAAAAAAAAAGAGAGAAAGGTGGTGTCAAACCAAAAGCAGCACGCAGAACTCCTCTGGAACTGACTGCAGGCTGTAACAACAGCTCAGTACGCCGAACAGCCCAGGTAATTGTCAATACACATGTTCACTTCAACAGCTACAAGAGTTACTTCCACTGAGCGCGGCGTGTGTTTCAAGTTAGCCACTATGAGCACCCCATTAGTAGAGGCACCTCCTTCACCCCTGGGGAAAGCAAACCTACAGTCGTGGTGTAAGAAGGTGGCACCCCCCTCACCTGTGTCAATGGTGTCCAGCACTTCTGCGTGAACAGGGACAACTGGGGGGGGGAGGTTGTCACCTGGGGGAAGCAGGAAGCCTCACCTGCCAGAAAAGAGGGCCAGCAATACTCAGCGCTTCACACAGTCCTGGTTTTCTAGCTAGGAAGCATCACTGGCAGCAATTAGGGCAGCGCTTCACCCACCTGAAATGCAGATTTCAATTTTCCCAATAAATTACTAGGAACTAGTAATTTCCTAGTTAGTTCCGAGTACGTGAACTAGGAACACATAACCGACCACAACCCAAAGCAGGCACAGCAAGCCATTATCAATTACATTTTTCACAGTGCATTTAATAATATTCCCAATGCACCTTCATTATCAAGCGTGAACAGCATTCTGGTCCTGGCTGCAAGTGAAAAACAAGGCACGCACCAAACATTAATGCACGAAAACCAGCCCGAGCCTTACACCACTCCCTCAGCGAGCCAATTTTTTGAGCTAGAAGATATGAGAACACAATTCCACCGTGCACACTGCGAAGGGATCAACTCGCCACGTGCACACTTCACTTAAGTCTAAAATGTAACTGACAGCTAAAGCAAGTCAGCTGATGCTCCTGAGAGCTTCACGATTTCTAACACAACCCTATTCTATACCTTATTTTTCAGGCAACCCCAAAGATCCTGCGATAAAAGCTGCTGTCTGCTTCTACGCATCTGACTACGGCGTTTCAGGGCACCTGGTGAAGAGCTCAAGTTCCCTGTCCTGGCAGTGGAAAGGCACCTTCAAGAAGTCAAATTTATCTTCAGGAACATAAAATTAAACGTCATTGATGCTTCTTCCTGAACGAAGATCAGAGTAACTAACTCGCAACACTAGCAGTGGAGGAGAAAGATCAAACAAAGCAACCAAAGTCAGGTTTGTGCCGGAAAAGGATTCACCGAACACCCAGGCGCACGCTGCCTGGCTGATTTGCTTCAGCTCCCCCTGAGCAGCCCCCACCCCATCTGCATCATAACCACTCCATGGCACCGCTGCGGGTTCCAGAACCTGCCTCGCATGCCCACTGCTCAGAGGGGCCACCTCCATCTCACAGGCTCTGCTCCTCTCCACCGCGCTCAGCCTCGGACAAGGTTGGCTGCTCACAGCTCCAGGCTGCGGCTCCCATTAGCTTCAACAGTTCCTCTTCCAGTTAAATACTGTAAAATCAAATTCTGAAGACCTGTCATTCCACGTTCAGGACATCCTTTTTTCCTCCCTCCCAGTGCAAGTAACATTTTCAGAACTGAGGCAATTACTTTAAGAAAGACAAGGAGTTTCCCAAACCCTTTTATTTAGAGCTGCTTATTCACAGAATATATATCTGTATTCATGTAAAAGACCACCACTAGCACCACACTCGAAGGGAATACACCACTAACAATTGCCTGGCTTACATCTTAACCTCATTTATGTTTTATATATAACACCCATTACCCAACCCGGCAGCTGTTTGCTTTGCACGCTTTTTGGACAAAACTTATCACGGAGTTTCAGGGAGCAGCGCTGTTGCCCGTTTTACCCAGCAAACACTGAAACGGCTTCATAAAATCAAGTGAAACTCCGTAAAGAGGTGAAGCACCGGCCCGGGCCGCGGCTGCAGACCCAGGCCCGGGCCACCACGCTGCCCACCGCCCCTCCCCCACCCCGTGTGGCGCAGGGAGGGACACACCGGCCCGGCCGCCCCCCCCCGGGGTGACCTCCATGCCCGGGGACGGGCCGCCCGCGCTCGCAGTGGGCTGCTGGCCCCCACACGGGCCCGGCGCGCCCAGGACCGACCGGGCCACCCCACCGCCCCAGCCTTCCCCGCCAGAAATTACCCCCCACCCCCCAATCAATGCCGGCTGTTTAATTAAGGCAGGCGCCACGCACGGGCCGCGCCGCCGCCGCCAGTGGGGCAGCCGCGGCCCGCCCCGAGCGCTACCAGCCGGCGGCCGCCCGCAGCGCTGGGAGCCGCCCCCCCGGTGGGCTGCGGGCCCTGGGGCAGCTCCCCACCCCCCGGGCTGGGCGCTTCCCGCTGCTGTGCGGTGCGGATGGCGGAGCTGGCCCGCAGCGGAGGGGTGCCCCGGCCGGACAGCCGCCCCCGGGGGGCAGCGGGGGGCGGGGGGGTCCAGGGCAGGGTCAGTCCCTGCTCCAGAAATTGGGCTTCGGGCCCGTTTTGGGGAGGGGGAGATGGGCACAGTGGTGTAGCGCACATGGCTGCGTGATCCCCAGCAGGGACGCGGGGTGGGGGGCTCAGGTGATGGATGCGCTGGTTAGATAGCGAAGGGAGCAACAGCCCAGGCTGGGGGGCATTCTGCTAGTGCTGGGAAACCACAGGAGGGACTAACATGATGCCCGAGCTCCTGCCTGCTGTACGCATAATGCACCACAGTCGGAAGGCAGGCCTGGACAATTCAGCGCGTTTTGTTGATTACCTGGTTCACATTTGCAACTTGGAGCACATTTTTGAGACCACACATGGGTTCTTTCAGCTAAATCCCTGCCCTTCAAATCCAGTTCCTTCATTAAATGAATGTCCTAGGCAGCTGCGTTTGAGGGAGAATGGTATTGAAGGGTGTCCTCATTTGCAAGGGGTAACCAAACACTTGTTTTTCAAATCACCCAGCAAACAGCAGTTTGTTAGTCCAAGTCCATTCTCAGCTTTAAAAATCCAGGTAATCTGTCGTGACTGAAGCACCGACCTAATTTATGTAGTCACTGTTTAAATATTTTTAGATGTTGAGCACAGGACCGGATGAAACTGAGGGCAACCCGAGTAGCCAGGCACATTGGTGCATCACGTGTTCCAGCCATAAGGTACAGGAGCCCCGAAACATCTCCCTTTTCAGAGGAGCTGACATGCCAAATGGCTTTACCAAAGGGTGGTGGAAACCAGCAAGGGGCAATGGTAACAACTCTCCAAAAGCCCAGCCATAGCTAATGTAGGGGCATGCACCATCAAAGTTCTCATGTGTTTGTTTGTTTGTTTTTTTAACAGACCATCTAGTCTGAGTTTGTTAGTTCTGGTCTTCATTTTGTGGTGGGTTTTTCTTCTGTGAGATCTCTGGACCAGCTAGCAGACAGGAGCAGGTTACTGGGGGAGTTCTGTGTTACTCACAGAGAAACCAAGTGTTACTATCCATTTGCACGTCAGCCCTCCCATGGCAGTGGTCTTACTACCTGAATTTTTGCCTTATTTTGGAAAGGAAACTCATTTTCTTGCCTCCTGCTTCTGTTTCCCACTGCTGTTTTGGCACAGGTGCCCCAGATCTTTCTGGCTGTACAGTAAACACTAAGTTGTTCAGGCAAGACATCTGGAGAGGAAATCTACAGTTCATGGCTGACCTCTGCTGTTGGCTCAGCTCTTCTCTCTGCACATTGCTTTTTTGGCAACTGCCTCAGCCCGGGTGATGGAGGCAGGGGCAGCAGTGAAAGCACTGTAGAGGCATGAACAGCCCAAGGTCCTCAGGGATCTGTTGTGGGACTCAAAAGGTGAGCCCTGTGCTGAAACCCCACATTTCAGTAGTATAAGCACTGAAAGAATAGTTTGTAGCTACTTCTTTCCTTGAGAAATCTTGCCTTTTTTTTTTTTTTTTTTTTTCTGGTGTGTGTGTGGCAGTCTCATTTGGTTTTGATATTAGCAAAAATTCTGTAGGCACTTCAGAAATTCTCCTCTTTAGCTATTCTTTAATAGCACTCAGCAGCCCTACTCCTTGATTAAACTGTGTTCAGTCAGGTGCACTAATGTGTTTGGTCAGGTGCACACCTTCTACGGAGTTTACCTTTTTAGTTAGAGAATCTCTTTCTGGTGCCAATGCACACAAGGGCAGGAGGGGGTTTCCTTTGCTTTCTCTAGACATCCTGGCTAATAAAGATTAAGTCACAAGTATTTATATGGGTTGGTTGTCAAGATACTAGCAAAGAAAGGTTAACAAAGACTGTACTGAAGTCCTCTAAAAGCCTTCATTTTTGGCACAAGTTATCTTTGTAAAAGCCCGTTGTTTACTACTCAAAAGCAAGCTGTATGGTCTGTGGCCGGCAGAGGCTCTTCTCTTTGCCTCCAGTGCCCACCAGAGATAAGACCCACTCTTCTAGGAGCGTTAATTCTTCTCCCTGTTGTGTGCTACCCAGCCAGGTGATTTGGAGGGAGCCCTTTCCCCTCCCCAGACAATAACTTCTTAGGCACAAGGATGAATGCAAGCTCATTTGACAATTACAGGCTGGAGAAACCATTGAGGGTCCCCCAGCCCACCTCCCACAGCTGGGTGTTTGCCAGAAGACAAACAAGCCCTCAGTATCCGTCACTTTCTCACATACATTGGGCATAATTAGACACTGGGCATAATTAGACACGGCCGATTGCGTGCGTCCATCTATTTGTGAACACCCAGTATATCAATGGAGATAACAGTATGCACAGATCATAGATCTTCACATGAAGGTCAGGCATAACAAAATCTTTGTGGTAATAGTATGTATCTAATACCAGCATGCTGTCTATTGTTCCTTTGTCTGGTAAGCAAACAAGTTAATATAGCCTTGTGCAGAAGGTGAAAGTCCTCGCTCAAGTACTATTTCAGATCTATTTTGAGAGTCTGAGTGAGGCACAGAGCTATTAAACAGCTCCAGGATCCTGAATTTATGTATCTATATAAAAGACCCTCATCATAATTGTAAGATGTTTGTTTATACCTGGCTGAAGAACATTCGGAATGACTCATGCAGTCATTACAAATGTTGCAGTTGACAAAAGGGCTGGAATATCCTGGAGGGGTAGGAATAGCCTCTTTTTCTCTTTGCACAAATCTATAGATGAGCAAAAGCATGCACCTTCCTAATGTGACAGCAGATGCTCAGATAGCCCTGAAATCAGGCCGGCAGTGAAGAAGTGACCATCTTATACTATATGCAACTAAAGTGACTGCAGTGCTTCCTGAGTTTGATCTAATTATTGTGAAACTGCAATGACCCAGGACTTCCATATCAGAAAAAGAATCTGCTTTCCCTTCTTTTTAGAGAAGCTAGAATAGGCCAGGATTTTTAATGGTAACTTACAGTATATGTTAGATGAGACATGCCAACATTTATTTGAATATTATTTGAGATAAATTACCTTTTTAATTGTTACCTTTTTTAAAATTATTTTTATAATTGCACCTCATGTTATTAGTTATTCTCTGTTGTTTATTTTGCATGGCTAGCAGTCTCCATGATGGAGAATGTATATGTGATAACCTCGATTTTTTTCTGTGAAATGTCCTGAAGCAATATATTGCTTCTTCCTTGCAAGAGGTAGCAGGTAGTTTTGATGCTGGGTTTTCTATTGAAGGACAAATTAGTGATCTGAAATCTGATTAATTTTGAAATTAAACTTTATATTCTATACATCCAGTCTTCTTAGTTCCTACACCAGTATGTGATTTCCAGAAAATGATCGATTCCTCAAATAGTCTTTTGATGGGAATGATAAAGAAAAGCACAAACTATTCTGTTGCTTAAAAATAACAAAGTTGCTTCCCTCCCTCCCACTTTGTAAGGAGTAATTGGAGAGAGAGCATTTCCGAGCAGTGCACTGATGTGAAGAATAAGGATTTGTAAAATTTCCCTAATGAATTGGCGTAACTAATGAATAGGGCCCATGGTCATTCCTATAATGCCAGCATCTTTCAAAATGCATTCTTGTCTATTATTACTGTTAGCATACACTCACCTTGAAGTATGAGCATGGTTATTGAACAACGGGAGCAGCACCACTGTGGTGTTGTAAATGAAGTACCTTGAGTGAAATAACTGCAGAGGTTTCTCAGCGTATCTACCCTGCAGGTGCTTTTCTCTGTCAAAAAATATCACAGGTTTGCATTGACATCGTGCTTAGCACATCTGCACTTTGATTTCTGTATAAGGAATTACTTGTTCCTCTCATTTCAGCCTCTCTCAGGTCCTTCTGAGTCATTTTGTGATGCCGGGGCTTGGGATTTCATTTCTCACTGACACAGAATTCACAGCATTGCAGAGTCCCTTTGCCACCTTTTTGCATGAGAGTGAACAACAGAAAATTGGCAAAACTGCTTTTCTTCGCCCTGACTGATTTTAAATAACTACTTCATTTAGGGTTCACAGAAGCTAATTAAAGTTGACAAGAAATCTGCATTTTAGGCCTAAAGCTTTAACAGATCCTCATCTATAAGCATCTGAAAATCAACCTTATTTATCTTGTCCTAAAGCAACACACTCAAAATTTTTCTCTGCTGAAAAAATTACCATCTGCTGCAATTTAAATAACATGAATTCCACAAAAATGGTCATTTGATCTGTAAAGACCCTGCTATTAAGGCCTTTGACCATAAAGCTAAGTGTTAATCCTTTGAACGACAGAAATGTTTGAAACATTACTTTTTTCCCTGGAAATGCTAAATAATGTTGAATCAAAACTGAGAGCAAATTCACTCAAACTTTGGAGTTGTAATTGAGGCAGGGGATATGGACCAGGTAAGTCTTACAAAGCCAAATTTCTACAGATAAGAGTTCTAAAAAGAAAAGTAGTCGGGGTGTGCTCCTCTGCTAGAGAATACTGAATTTTGCCCTTTAGGATTCCAATGGTTAAGTTTCATCAAATACATGTGGCTAAAGGGAGAAAGACTTTTATTTTTTCAGGTTTCTGCATTTTGTCTTGGAGTACATGGATTGCAAATGTACAAGTATTTCTTCCATTGCATAAAACCAGCATTCCCTAATATTCCCTCTCCGCTTCTTCTGCAAAGTCGTAGGATCACTGCTAAAGTAAATCGGTGCAGCCCATGTATGATTGATTTTAATTAATCACTGGTGAAGGTGAAACATGTAGAAAAACCACCATCATGTATCACCTTCTATGTTAAAGGAGATCTTGTCCTGCCTCTGTAATTGCATCCTTCACATTTATATTGCGTGGCGCACTGGTACCAACCGCCGGCTGTGGTGGGTGGCTGGAGACGGGAGGGGGGCTCCTGGCTCAGTGGCAGATGCTGTCTGTGGCCACAAATGGCTGGTGACAGCTCCGTCGAGGGAAGTGTCAGTAATGGTACATTCAGAGAACAGAAATGAAAACGAATCGTTTGTTGTCAGAATGCAGCATGTTTGGAGGCCACGGATCCTTCAGAGACAGGGGGATTTTTGAAATGAGATTCCGCACTGGACTCAAAGGAGCTCTCAAAAACTAGCAGATTGTTTCACCAGCGAAAAGCTGTGGCCCTCCCCAGGGAGGAACTGAAACTGCTTTAAATACATGTTCGGATGGAAAATTCAATACAGGTAATTCAAACCACTAGATGCGGTCTGTTTGATCTGGATCCCCTAGACAGAGAGTTGCAGACTGCGGGACCGCATGTCCAAAGCGCTGACGGTGACCAGCTGTGGGCTTGCCGTGTCCAGAGATGCCGGCCAGGTTTTCCCAGCTGGACCGTGCTCTGGGTCCCCCAGCGTGGCCAGTGGAAGCGGGAGAACGCGCCTGCTGGCTCCTAGGCTGGCTGCTGCTGCCAGGTGCGTGGGAGCAGTGAGCCCCTCTTCCAGCTGGGCTTGTGATGTTACTGGTTGTGACGGAGCGAGCCAGACTTTTCCCTACTCATTCCCGCTCGGACAGAAGACCAGCCAGTCTACTCATCACACCAACTGCAAAGCCAGTGGCGCTCGGTGGGTGTACTAGGTGTCAGCAGCGTAAATCAGGAGGCAGAGGAGTGCACTCTGCCTGCTGTAAATGGAAGGGAAAAGCAGGTGTGAAGCCCCTGTATGTGCCCCAGCAGGAGCGATACAGGCTGCACAGCTAGGGCCAGAGCGGGGCTGATGGCCGGGCTGGGGACACCGTGCTCTTATGAATGGATGTCTCAAAATCAGGTACTTCAGTAATGCATAGAAAAACACAGCCCTCACTCACACGCGATTCACCTCCTCAGCACTGGAGAAACTGACAGAATAAATGACTGACCGATGATCCCAGTGTGGATACCTGAAGTGACCCTTTGATGAGCATGCCAGGCGGTCGCAATGGAAACGGACACATGCACAGAGGAAGGGCTTTTCCAGCAATAAACCTGCCTTTGATTTTAGTGAGAGTTACTTCTCAAAGTAAAACTGCTCTGTTTTCCAGTAACATTGAAAGGGTTGTGTTGAGTGAATGCAAATTGCTTTCGGTGTGTTTTTCTTGAACTAGATTTAAAAGGCCACGGTTAGTTCATACAGTTATTGACTACTTTTAATAAAACTCTGTTTTAATGTGACAGAGAGGGTGAAAAGAGGGGAGAGTGGGACCATAAATTACAGAGGAAGGAACTGTCTGGTTTTTTTCAGTGATTTTAATTAGGTTGGGGAATTAGTCAAGCTTGGATAAGCTTTCAGGTATTTCCTTTAGCATTTGTTTTGCAGGAGGAATTTTAGACTGCTGGTTGTTTTAATGACTAATTATAAGATAAAAGATATAAAAATGAAGTAAAAACCTGACCTAAAATTTGTCTACCAATTAAACCAACATGCTTGGAATGTCTTCTTACATTCAGAGATAACCTTGCTTCACACAGCTCTAGGACTTTCTTCTTGCATGCCTTGCTAGTGCAGAGACAAGAAGCCAAATCCCTTGTTTTGTAACTCTGTAGGTATTGAATTTGATCCATGTTTTTTGCGATGTTATTAGAGCATGGGAAAAATTGCCACGGTTACCTGAGCCAGGCAAATAAAGCCAGAATTTTATGGGAGTTTATGGAAAGCTTTCTGGTTTTGTATTTCAAGTTTATTTTCTAGCCAGAGATGTTTAATACCAAGACTTCTTTTAATGAAACTAAAATTGCAGAGATTTGTCTATTTTTGCTTTATATGTAGAATATCTACCTAACTAAAACAGTATACCCGCTTTTGCTAATTTACATAAGTGAGTCTTAATTTTTAATTGAAGTTATTCCTCCTAATAAATCCTCTGGGATGCTTAAATAAAAACGCCATGAGTCTCTTTAATGGCTGTAATTCAAGGCTGTATTTTTATCATGGTCAATTTTTTTTATTCTGGATTCCCAAATAATTATGAAGATAATGCAGTGTGGCAGGGCAGAGGCAACAATGGCATCACTAATGCCAGGCTGCAAAGATAGCTTCTAAGTAGCTGAGATGGCTTGAATATTTTAAACAAAAATTTGATCTATCAGTTTGCTGAGGGATTGTCAGTAGTACTGTTTTTTATAACCATTTGCACATTTTCACGTGATGATCAGAAGATAGAATATGTTAATAATAGTGCAGTTTGCAAAAGCACTGCAGTGGTTTAGAGCCTATGTCATACTTTTTAAAGAGATTCTGATCACCTGGGAGCTTAAGTCTCCTGGGAACCCCATGGGTTTGTATGCCTAAGAGCAGGTTTTCTAAGCAGACAGCTGCATTTTATTCTTAGGAATAAATAAGGATTATTTATTTTATTATATTATTAAAATTTTTATTAATTATTAATTATTAAAATTAGGATAAATCACCAGGATGAAATTGTTTCCTTATCATTTGTTTTAATTTTAATATTTGAAGTTTAAATATTGCATAACAAAGCCATTTAAACTGTTAATTTTGAAAGCCATGAACAACAAAGCCCAGAAATCCCCAATGAAATGTGTTTACAGTAACACAATTTCCCCAAATGTCTCTCGCAGGGTGGGGATGGGCTGCACAGGTCTCCTGTAAGGCAAGCAGAGGTGCTGCCTCCCTGCTGACTGGTGACTGGCTTGTCAGCCTGATGCTGACGGTGCACACGAGCAGCTTGGCACTCACACAGTCTTCCTCACTGTTGACCTGGTTTGAAGTTGACTCGCTCCAGTAGATCATTTTGTTGCTCTAATGGGTTCTGAGCTGCTCCAGTTTTTCTGCTGCTTTTTTATCCCTGTGTAGCAGTGTGTCTGGTTCATGCCTTACATGCCAGATTCGGCCCAAAATGCCAGTTGCATTGTGTCATTTTTTCTGGTTTTTAGGAGGAAGCGGTAGGATTCCTTCAAGGAGGAAGAAACAGAGTTGTTCTGTGAATGTGGCAGCACCCAGGTGATAAAGAGCAGGATGCTGATAGGGTTCACACCTGAGAATGGGTTTCAGGATTAAGGACAAGAATAGGAGAGACAAAGATGCTCTCTAGAGAGCATCGGCTTTATCAGAGCGGTTGCATGCGTGCACATGCTCTCTTCCCCTCCACCCCTCCCTTCTTTTTACATTAACTGTAAATCTGCTTAGCCAATGTGTCTTACCTTTAGTGTCAGGATTAACTGAATTTTGGATGAAATTTTATGATATTTGCTTTGTTAAGAAAGTGAGTAGTTGTAGAATTGCTGGTTTGGAGGGTTTTTTTCCTCTTTTTAATGAAGTCTGGGGGTTCATAGAACATCTTACTGTTGGTGCTAGCACACATTCAGGTTAGTTATTTAAGAAATGTACTTCTGTAATTCATAACCCAGTGAAGACAGATCTTTTCAAAGCATCCAATTTCTTCAACAGGGACTGCATAGACCATGGAGAAAACAAGAGTATCATTGTTGACCTGATGAGACTGAGACACAAAGCAAGTTGGAAGAAGGTGACAGCTAAGTAAGTTTTGAATTTGTCTCTTTGAACATCTTGCTACAGCTCTGTGATTCTAGAGAGTCTTCCTTTAGGAAAAGACCAATAAATTCAAACAAAATAAGATTAAAATGAAGTATAGCTAAATATTCAGCAGGGCTCTGCTTCTGAATCTTCACTTTCTTAAGCCTGCAAGGCTTAACTGCATCTCTCCAGTGTTACCTTGAGCTATGCAATTAACTGAAAGTCCGTTGCTTTAATGACCAAGAGCTAACAAAAGGAACTCAGATTCATAGAGAGCTGGGTACTAACCTGAGGTCCATGGTTTCACTCAGGTGCCTAGTAGGTACATGTGGACAACTGGGACTGGCTCTGTGAACAGCAGTATGTGGGTAGAGAGCCACCCCAGGCAAAGCAGTGGAGAAATACGGGGAGTACAGGCAGGTCTTAAATGTGTTTCTCTCTCTCTGCATGGTTGCTAAAGGCATTCATGTCCTATCTGTCTGGAGTACCTTACAGAAAAGAATTCAAACTTCATTAGGAAAAATGAGTTTGATTTTTTAAATTGATGCTTGCATTACTGGTGGAATTGAGTCTTAATTACAAGGCATGTTTATGTGTATGACATAAACCATCACTCGTTAAATGATGCCATTGCTAAGGCAGTAATATCTTTTGTGTTGCTTCAAACTGCAACATCTTATGTAGCATCAAATCTTATGTAGAACCATTTTCCTGACACTTCTGAGGGACTTCTGTAAGGGCTAGCCATCCAGGACAGAAGAGTTTCCCTCCCTGAGTACACTCTTTGTAAGACAGACCGAAGAACCTGTTCTTTTGAGACATTAAAAAAAAAAAATACAGTCTTTAAAACCCATTCTTTCCCCTGGAAGCCAGAAGATTTCCTCGTCATAAGTTGTTCCTTGGTTTGTTTTGGTTTGGTTTTTTAACATAGTGCTATTTATGAAAAATCTTGACATGAATCACTGAATCCTGAGCTTTGAAATTCTTTGCAAATAGCAGCAATGAAACTTCCCTAAAGTGTAAACGAGCAGCAATTTAAATATTAACTCTCAGTTGATGTTTCACAATGCTTCCCACATACTCATCTATAAAACACTGGAGCTGCAAGCTTTGTGTAAGTAGCATTTATTTACTGCCATGGTATAATTGAAAGTTTGATGTTTAAGGAAAGCTAGCATTGGTAAGTGGGATCTAGTAATGACTGTTACTATTTGCTGTGGTATAGCTTGGCTGTGTTATCTTGAGAGGTGACTTAAATCAATGGTGTGCCATTTCCTCTAACTTGAATTGTTATAATCCCTATCTAACTAGGATATTGTAAAACTGATAATTATTTTGTTATACAACAAAATGGCATTGGTGTGCTTAGATGTAATTAATGTGCAGCAAGAACATCTGTCGACAAGCGAGTCCTTCAGCTTCTGGGAACTTGAAACCATCAGGTTCAGTAAGTGAATTAAAGATACATCATCAGACTCCATTAATATATTAATTTAATTGTCTTGAGTGAAGGAAAAAAAAAAATCAGCACAGAAAGGCAGGCCATTACTTCTCTGGAACACCAGTTTGTGATGGTTTTCTATTGATACCAAACTAGGAGTGAGCTCAAACTGGTTGTAGTTTGCGTTACTTGTGGTTGTTTATGATTTGCCTGATAACAGATTGTCACAAAAAGCTTTAGCATGAGTACAAACTGTTCTGTGACTGTGGGGTGTGGGCTAATAGTATAACTGAAAGCACAGTCACAGAAAGGTGTCTGACACATCCCACAGGAGCCAAGCTTTTAAATGTGACTTACACTCATGTGAAGACCAGCTTCATCATGCATGAGGCTTCGGATTTGTTTAGATGCGGAACAGAAGATGTATTTTAGGTGCCACATATAAATATTTCAGTATTAACTGTTCATGTTTCTATGAGCAGGAGTCTGAGTAACAGTTGAGCTCGTTTATCATTTGCAATTAATCATGCCCCGTGGCTTGGGGCTGCGAAGACCCTGAGAGCCAGACCTGTGCTGCTGTTCCAGCTGGCCTTTCCCGGTGTCTCTGACCTCTTAGGAAGTGAAAGGCTCTCAAATGAGCATAGCTGCACTCTATTTATTTCTCCTTCTCAAATGGCTAAATAATGATTACAATATCTTCTTAGTGAAAATCTTGCTGTTCTGTTTTTAATACTTTTAATACTGTTTTAATATTTTAATACATAATATTCCTTTGCCTTTGCCAGATGTGAGCACAGATGATTACCTGTCCGTGGCACAGATGGCTCCATT
>JAVJGJ010000039.1:4215086-4226154 GCA_035590215.1 Microhierax caerulescens | reverse complement strand
CCCCCCCCCCCCCCGGGGGGGGGGGGGGGGGGGAGCAGCGGAACCATTCCGCCAGGGGGCGCAGCGGCTGCGCTGCGCGGAGGGAGCCGGCGTGCCCCGCGGGAGGGAGTGGGCTGGCCTGCAGCGCCCGGGGGGGCACGGGGGAAATCGGGGCTGCATTATATAAATTTATATCATTTAGGGTTTGGTTTGATTTTTAAATTACACAACGCAAAATACTTTTTTTTTTTCTCTTACACAACAGGAAGGGGGACCTCCCCTGCGGAGCCTGCCGGGGGGGGGGGGCAGCGCCCTGCCAGGCATCGCACCCACCACACCCACCCGCTTTTTCCCATTTTTTTCCCTGATTTTTCCTCATTTCAGTTGCACCCCCACAGCCCACTTCAGGGCTCCACCGCTGACCCGGCCACTGACCCCCTGCCCGCCTTGCCTTTGCTGCACCACCACAGCCTGTGGCATGGGCCTGGCGAAGCCGAGTGGTGGGCCAAGAGCAGGGAAGATTCCCAGAAAATTCCCCAAGGCTGAGTCCCCCACCGGCACTGCCAGGGTGGGATTTTCCCCCGCCAGCACTCAGTGTGCCCTGCACATCCAGCTCATTTATAGACCCTATATCCACCCAGCCCTGGGAACGTGGCCATGGGCACAGAAGGGGCCGGGGCGGCTGCCTGGGCTCCCACCACCGGGAAGGGGTGGGGAGACGCCGGGAAGCGGAGAGAAGCCTCGGCTCTGGTGAAGAACGTCACAGGACGCAGGATTTCCTCCAGACAGTGCCAGCACGGAAAGGGCAGCCACCAGCTGCAGCATCCCTGCAAAGCTGGGCCCACGATACCCGCTGCCTCCATGGGAAGGACCCGCTCGAGCCCAGCGGAGCCGAAATCATTTATTCCATGCGGTGCCTGTTTAATATTCACGTGGCAGAGGTGGCGCACCCAGGATCAGAGCATGGGGCTGACAGAAAAAGGGCCAGATCTCACCTACAGAAACTCCGAACACTGGACTCCTGCTTGCGTGTGCCTCGGCTCGCTGGCGTTACTCAGCCCCACAGGGAGCAGCGGCAGCAAACGGTGCCACGGAGGGGATTCCTGCAAGGAAAAAAACACTCTGAAACCATTTTGCTTTAGAGCAACAGAGAAAGAACCACCAAACTTATTACAGCAGGGAGCCAGGCCCAGCTGGGAATCTTAGGTGATCAAGAAGTATTCTGTTAAAGAATTAAAATACTCTGTGGTGGGTTTGGGTTGGGTGAAGGATACGGCTCTGAGCCCTCAGCGTCTTGCTGGCAGGGTGCTGCCATGGCTCGCTCTGCTGCTTGCCCTGCGAGGGAACCCGCGCCCTGCTTAACGCTATTACCCGCAATTACGGTCCAGCAAATCGGGGTTTGTTTAAGTTAGAGCCAGTGAAATAATCAGGGTCCGCTGAAGAGATTAGAAAATTGCAAATTGACAGTCCAGCTGGCAGGTTCTGTGGGCATTTCACTGACCAGCATCTCGAGGCGCACATGAAACGAAGGAAAAGCAAATTAAAGTAGTAGAAACCGAGTAAGTAATTGAGAAGTGACTATTTACAGATTGAGGAATCCATTCTGGAAACCAACCCTCTGCCAGGGGCTACCTGGCAACAGACCACCAGGGACAGCACAAGCGCAAACCATCTCCTGATCATTATTTATTACGATGCTTAGGGAGACCTTGCAGTTACAGTATGGACTTGAGACCCTCTTCTTCATTCTCATCTACTTCACCCACCAGATGTAATCAGACTTAGCACCTGTCATCTTCAAAGCACTTTGCAAACATTAACTCATTAGTCTTTATGCCCCCTGTGAAGCCGTTAAGTGTTATCCCTGTTTTACAGGCCTCTTTATCTCCAAATCTGCTCATTAATTTTTAGTGCGCCCATCGCTTTAAACCGAGCTATCAAAGGAAGAGAGAAATCGCAGCACGGAACAGTTCTGAGTCTCATTTTCAAACCTGCCGAGCACCTGGACAGCCACAGGAGCTGAGGACTTCCGAAACCAGGCCTTGACAGGATGGCAGTGATTGCTAATCATCAGATTTGATTTTTTTTTTTTCCCTGAAGTCGGTTCTGCCCTGCTTCTGCAGGATCTCCCCATTTAATTGAAGCGCCTGGCTGGTAAAGTGGGCAGCACCGTGGACGTCAGTCAAGACACTTCCAGTCTCAGCTGAGTCCTTTCACACTCACAACCTCACTGGCTTCAAGTGCAGATGGGGTGGAAACCCAGGCCCAGCCTCCAGAGCTAGTAAATAATTCACACTTTGTGTGAATATTTATTGTTGTAATTCTCTGCCTTCTAAGCAAGTGATGCAGAAGCACCATGATTTGAGACCCAGAACACACTACGATCAGATAACATTAATACCTATCTGGAAGGCAAATACAAACATTTTTCTGTTTACACCGTGGTGAAGTTTCTTTCCTGTTAGTCACTACCTACTGTTAACTTACAGGAGGGTGGCGAGGCGAACGCTTTTCCTTGAGCTCCATCCAGCGCTGCCCAGGAGCTGCTGGCCCCCTGCTCTTCTCCCAAAGGCACTCCTCTCGACAGTTGGTTTTGGAATCACAGCAGAAACAATTGTGCCTTCTGTCCATGAGGTGACAGAGCAGAATGAACTGATGAACACACTGAAATGAGATGTCATATTGTGAGAACAAATGAAGGTAACGGCAGAAAGCTGTTTTTTGCTTTTTTTTTTTAATCGCAGTCATTTGTTGTGGAATTGGACTACAGAAGGATTTATTTTTTGTTATAGGTCAAATTATCTGATATGAGCGGGTGCCAGTAAAAACTGGGATTTCCTGCCACCTAACTTTCCTCTGCTCTATTTATTTTTCTCGTGTTTCGGGTGCACCTCCTGAACGTATGATTTATTCCCCAGCAGAAGACAGCGATCCAGCGGCACGCCGCGTCTGAAGAGCGTCTTACCTGCCACTCTAGCGCAGTAAGCATCCCAGCAGCCAGGATGGCGCGGGGCGGCAGAAAGATGAGGACCGTGACACATACATCTAAAACGGCGAGCGAAGCCCTTCCCAGTCATCGCAGCCAACAGGCCATTTTCAGCACCCGTCGATTTCGCAAGAGGAAACTCCACCTCGAGGTAGCGCTGAGGGCACAGCATCAGGAATTTGTCCTTAAGAGGCCAGAAGCAGAATGTTATAACCACCAGGCAGGCTGATGAATGCAAAAGAGCAATACCTATTGTAGTCAGGAGCCTGGAGCAGCTACGCTGGCAAAAAGATTAATTACTCCTGGGTGTGAGCTGGAACCACACACCCAGCAGTCCTGAGGTTTTGGTTACTCCCTTGTGAACTGCTCTCTGCCCGACTACACTCAGGCGAGGATTCAGTTTCCCTTTTCCTGGTATTTTACCCCTGTTCTGCCCACCCTGGAATGGTCATTAGCTTCAAGCACAGCCAAATATAAATGCCACATGTGAGAGGCAAGAATAAAATGCTTTCTCCCTGGTTCTGATGAAGTCCCTGCGCAGCAAAAGCTCTTACCTGTGCATGAGACTGAACATCAGCCTATCCGAGGGGGGTCTAAGGTCAGTCACTGGGACAGGGATGATGTTCTGGGCTCTGTTAACCACAACCTTGCAGGTGCAAGCCCTTAGCTGAAACGAAAGCCGATGCCAGCACAGCTAAGACCCCCTTTTGCCCCAGTGTTTTGTCCACAGGTGCTAAATTTGGTCTGGTTACTACACCCTTGCTATCATCACCATTATCAGCAAGGAATAAATAAGTTTAATCACTGAATAAATATTGAGCTGGCAGCACTATCTCTGCCTCAGCTCCAGACAGCCAGGGTGCCTCCAGCAACTGCAGCAGAGCCTCTGGGATTACAGGGTGTTCCCAACATGGAGCTCTGCAGGCGCTGGCTGGGCCTCCTTGGTGGCTTGGTAAATATGTCAGAAAAGGCTGGTCTCAGCAGGCCTGCTGGAAACATCTGGTTTTAATTCTTCTTTAAAGCCACGACATTCATTTGGACACCAAACCACTTTCCTTTCATCTCTCCGGAGGACCAAGCCTGTGGCAGAGCTGACTTTCTGCCTGCCATTACCCTGCGCTACCCCGCAGGAAGAAAGAGGTCACGGAAGAGCCAGGGCTGTGCTCTTCACAGGAGGAGAGATCTCAGGAGAGGGCGGCAGCTCACAACTGACGCTGCGCTCCTCTTCTCCCTCCCCTAGAGTTCTTTTCAAGTTGTTTCAAGGCATGCATTTCTCTGTCAACATGTCTCAAAAGGGCCGAGAGTACAGCTTAGACCTGATTTCCCCCTTAACTCACTGGGCTGAGAACACAAGCGCTTGAGGAATAGACAGACACGGCACGCTGTCCCATGCAGCAAAGAGAGCGCCTTTGTGCTGGAGGGAGAAGCTGTATTTATTTAGAAATCCCTTCACTGAGGATGCTGAAGGCTTTGAGGATGGACCAGCATGCTGGGAAGAAGCCTGGCACAATCAGGAACACAAGCAGAGGAGTTTTCTCGCCAACACTTGACCAATAATTTGACTATCAATAAAGGACAGCCCTAGCGAGGAGATGATGCTTTGAACTTTAAACATGTTATTGTGCAGCAGCAGAGGCCTAAAGCGAGATTGCTGGCTGTTGGAAAGATCAGCTGCACCATCACATGATCCCATGATGCCTGTAACCACAGCGAAGTTTTAGCCGAAGCCAGCGAGACTCTTGGCTCAGTTTCTAGGTCTGAGCTCAGCAGAGGTTGTGCCGTTGCATTTTCACAAACTTCCATCGATGCTGAAGTAAACTATTTGCTTTCCAGGCAAAACCAAGTCCCACCAGCGTGGGATAGGTGCCTCGGGCAGCCTCTGAGCTAACGAGCAGCAATCGCTGGGGCTTATTCCAACACACTTCAGCGCGAGGCAAACAGCACTGAGCTCCAGCTCCAAGAGGCAGCCAGCACTGAACAATCAATTTCCCATGTCAGACTCCGGCTACGCCCAAAGACTTGGCAGGGCTGGGGTGTATATACTGTGGCAATAACATGAAATAAAACCTCTCTTCTCATCTGCCTCCCCTCCTTCCCTGCTACCAGGCCACTCTCTTGAAACCGCCACAGTTAAAAGGATTTACCTTTTTATTTAAAGCGCCTGTATAAAAGCAATCCATGCAGGGAACAGCAAGAGAACAAGCTGCCCTGGGAATTCCCAGCCCACTGCCCAGAAGGAGCGCAGCCTGCCGTGTGGCACCAGCGTGGCGCTGCCAACAGCTGAAGGCAATTCTTCTGCAGCTCAGGTGGGTCTTTTGGTACCCCCGACCTTCCCTAATTGTTTCTTCAAAATTACTTGTAGGCCAACCAGGGAACACACCAGGTATCAGGTTATCAGGAGCTGATCTCCAGCGGTACGGTGCAAGAGCTGAAGTGTCCCTCTGCCTTTGTCTTACTGTTTCAACCAGGACTAAGACTTCCCGACAGAGAGGAGCAGAGAGTGAATCATGCAGCAGGGAGCTGGAGCAGGAAACACAGCTGCCAGGCTGACTCAGCATGGTTTCCCTCTTGAACCTTGAACACATGGGATGTTAATGTTTAACTCCACCAAAAGTCCCCTGCGCAGCAAAAGGCATCTGGGACAGCTTCTGGCAGGAGACATTTTGCTTTGCCAGGAGCTGTGCTGGTGACAGTAGCTCGGTAGTCTGGTCTGCAACTGCGCCTTTCAAAAGGCAATTAAGTTCAAAGGGCTTTGCAACATCTGATAAACTCCAGAAAAGAGGGCTAAAACCAATGGCATTAATCAGTTCATCTCTCCAGCCCTGGACTTCGCTGGGTGAAGATACTGACACTATAAATAAGGAAATACTCATTAGTTGTTTGGGGAATATTGTTATCGATGATCTCCAAAGGAGCACTGCAGAGCTGCCTGCTTTTCTAGTCTCCTCTCTTTCTCCATCTCTCATTCTTCTTCCCAAGGGCATTTGAATCTTTACATACCTGTAGGAAAGAACATATCATCCCTAAAAGTTAGGGCTAGACTTTAATCCCAGCTCTGGTACTGGTTACTCAATAGCCATTTCAGATTCCTGTTCCTCACTTCACCCATTGTAAAGTGGGGATGGTGCTTCCTGAAGTACTCATAATGCAGGAGTCACCTAATGAGTGCTAATTAGAAAGATCCAAAACCAAATCACTAGAATAGTGACTATGAAATACTCACTTGTTAAGAGGACTGCTTCGTGGAGCCTCTCAGATGGGAACCCAGGCTTCCACGCCACAAAGGCTGGAGCTCCAACCGCTGATGCCAAAACCAGCTGGAAGCTGCCAGGAAAGGGCTCTACAAGAGCTATTCAGCAGCCCCGGCTTTGTCCCGCAGAGAACATACACCCTGCGGCGAATCCCTCCATCCCTTCCATTTGCTGCCTTTGCAATAACCTGCAACGTGTACAAAAGGGAAGAAATCCATAACTGTGTTCAGCAGGTAGATCCAATATCTTTCTCAATCCCCGAGAGGGCTGAGCGAGAATGAATTCTGCAATTCAAGAAAAAGAAGCAACTCTGTCCAAGAATGAAAGAGCTCACAGTAAGCAAGTGCGTGGTTAGAGTTACCTGCGGACAAAAAGGGACTCGCAGCACACTGGGGGAGAGATCAGGCTGGCCTGTCGGTACTGCTAGGAAACGGCATTGTGCTACCAGAGGTAGGTTGGGATTCTTTCATCGTGAAGTAACAGCAGCTTTTGCTTTATAAGCCTCCGATGTGCAGCACTATAATAAAACACGCATCTGCACCGAGGCCCAAATGGTACAATATAGTCATCGATGAGCTGAGAAAAGAGGTAAACAACAAAGCGTCAAAGTTTACCGAAGATACTGAGTTATTTAGGATATCCAAACTGCCTGGAAAGGGCCAGACAACAGTCTCATGATACCAAGTACAAGGGCATTCAAACTGCAGGCAAAATGAAATGCTAATGAAGACGAAGGTGCAGGAGCAAAGCATGCCTAACTGTAATTAGACAACGATGGGGTCTAAGTTAACTATTCCCTAATATACTAACTCAGTAAAGAGTTCAGGGAATCACTTGGGGTATTCAACTCTGCACACATGGATGGCTGGAAAGCAAGACAATTTTTAAAAGGAAAGCAACACTGAAAAAACCACGCTGATCTTGTAGCATACCATCCCGCTTTTTTTACGGGACTTCACTGGTGGAGTTAAGGGTTGTTCTTGGTCCAGGTGACATGTGTGCTATTGCAAACAGCAATCCTGGAGTCCTAAACCATCTGCCTGAATGGCAGCTTAGAAAGGGCTCCAGGACCTGGCAGGGGCACTTGTACAGTCACTTAAATCAAAGAGATACTATACAAGACCATATCTTCTCACTTTCTGGAATAGCAACTTTCCATAGGGCTTAAAGCTTCTGCTCATCAGCCCTAAGTCACCACATTAATACAGATGTGCAACGCCTCCTTCATAAAGTTACACCACAGTCCTTCAACGACTGTTGCATTCTATGGCCTTGGCTTTATTAAAAAACAAAAAGGGAATGCAAGGCCTGACAGTATGTTTGGAAATGGAAGTAAAATTCCACTTTAATCACTGATTAAACAAACCAGTGGTGCTGTTGGGAGGGGTCACTTGAAGTTCACTGGTTGGGTGGAGATCTCAAAAGCCAAAAAAGCCACGTGGGTGTCTGAGTGTTGTCCATACCACTGGGTGTTTCTTCAGCAGCTGCCTTACCCTATCTGCTAGTGCTGGGCCTCTTCTCTAGGAAGCTCAGCAGCCTCAGCAATCAGAGGATCAGTCAGGGAATGCAGACTCCCTCAGGAAGCACTGCTATGCCAAAAGTGAGACACTTCAGTGAAATATCAAAAAGGGAGGACTGAGAAGACAGAAAGTATTTCTTTGGATTCTCCTCTCTGATATAAATCTACTAGTGAAGTTGCATTCTAGTGCTCTAACACTGAGGAAGATGCCACCCCTTGAAAGAAGCAAGCACCATAAACACGTTAATAATTACACCTGAGATGATTTTCCCGGAACAGGTTATTCATAACTTATTGACTTGTCACCTTTTATACCTGCAAGTCACAACAACCTCTTACCAGGACACCAGAAAACACATTTTAAATCAACGCTCAGCTTAGAGCTGTCAGCTGCAGCTCAGGAAAGAGACTGCAGCATTGTCATTGACAGTGCTCTGAAGCCACGGGCTTAGGGTCCAAGTGCAGCCAAAAAAGCCGCCTGAATGTTGGCTGCTTTCAGGAAGGAGACTGAGGTGATGCCAAAGCCCTTGGTTTGCTTTTGTAGAAATCCTCGGTGCACTGAGTTCAGTTCTGGTCTCAGCTGCTCAGGAGGAATGCGACAGAGTTACGGAGGGTCCAGAGGAGGGGAGGGACGAGCTGCCTTAGTAAGAAGCAACTGAGATGGCTGGAACACTTCAATTTAAAGAGGAGGCAGCTGAGAGGGATCTTATTGAAGTTTACAAAGTCCTGAAGGCAACAAGGGAATGCAGACTTGATATTCACAGAATCCTGCCATAGAAGAGCAAGCAGGCATGCTTTGAAACTACAAGATTAGTTTAAAACAGAAGAAAGTATTATTTTTTTTCATGCAAGTCCAGTATCTGGTGCCACAGAAGACTGGAGACAGTATCAGAAAGGTTAAAAGGGACTACGTGAGTTCAGAAGCAACAGGTCCATAAATGGCTACTAAAAGGGCAAGGATGCACCCTTTAACTGGGGAGGGAAACCAACAGCATCAGGTACCCTGTTCACATGCTTGCCCAAAGAGCATCTCCAGTTGCCACCACTGGAGACAGGCTATGGGGGGCTAGAGGTATCACTGGCCTGACCCAGGAGGATGTTTTTAACATTCTAAATTAAATCCTGAAAACCTTACACACAAATAATTAAGGCAACATGGTATTTTCTAACTGCTACTCTCACCGGCCCCTCAGCCCATCCTTGCTGTTGTGTGCAATGCCTCACTTTACAGCCTGGCCTCATTTAGCCACTAATCCCACAGGCAGATCCCTTTGCCACATGGAGCTCTCCTGAATCCAGCACAGCCAGGCACTGCTGCGGGGAGGAAGCTGCACATGTGGCACAAGCACAGAGGCTGAGGCTTTAGACTATCTTTGATGCAGAGGTTGACTTTTTTTTCTTAATGTTATTATTCATCACTGATTTTGATTAGCAATCTGCGAACTGCTGTAATGTAAGTAGCGAGATGCATCATTTTATCCTTAATACTCAGATAATTAAACTTACAGGCACTACTGCAGTGTATCTTGTATTCCCAACATTTCCAAAGAACTGCTCCATCACACGTACGTATTTCTTAAAATGATCACTTCTGTAGGTGTGCAGTCATAGAGAAGGATGGCAATTTCTCACTTGCAAAACCTTAAGTCTATTGAAATAAAATTTTCTGTATAACCCCTTAGTCAACCCTAATCACTACAGCATCTCTACAGATGAGGCCACACAGAGGTGAAGTGGGAATGGCTTGCTAAAAGTGCCGAAGCATTGGCATCTGGTGTCATTTGAGATGCACACGGTGTTGCCGTCACCAGAAAAAGGGGGGGAAGCCAGTCCAGAGGGGTCCAAGCCTGTAGTGGCCCCGTGCTACAGCTTCCAGCCCTATGCCGATGTCTTGGGCAGTTGAGGGTGCCTGAAATGGCAGCAGATACCTCTGCACCGGCAACTGATTCAAGCCTGACACGTCCCGCTCACATAGTCTAGATAAACATGCAATTTCCTGTACAAGTCATCCATTAATAACAGCACATTTAAGTTTATCTGACTTGCTCTAGTAACACTGTCACATCTGCTCCACCAGGACATCCCTTCAATGGACCAGGACACAGATCGCAACGCCGTTTAAGCTACAAAGCCTGTAATTTACAAAGCATATGCATTTTCTGGGCCATAATTCAGGCTTTTTACTGGAATGAGTAAATTTCACATGGCAAAGCTGAGACTGCCATAAAAGTAATAGCAGCATATTAATTTTAATTAGTCACTTCCTGTCATATATATAGGTCAGGCGATCTGGTGGAGGCTCACAAACTGCTCCACGAGTGCAGAACAAGGCGGCTGGGAATCTGGAACAGCTCAAAGGAGACACGAGCTGCCGGTATTGATGTAGTGGAAAACCTGTAGCAGACAGAGGCTACATAGATAACAGAAACATTAACACCTGAGATAGAGCAAAGGGCGGGAGCTTAGCACTTAGCACATGACCAAGGCCCCATTAAACTCTTGGCCTGATTAACAGCAGCAGTGGGGAGACTGAGCTATAGCACTGATTACATGCAATTATTATTTTTTTAATCTCAAGAATTCAGTACTTTACACATTATGTCTGTGTTTATTAATTTATAATTACATATAAATATATATTAATTACAAATAATAAAATGGGAAGGGAAAGAAACAACTGAAGCTACTCCTGAAAGTATGTTGTTCAGACAAACACCTTGAGGAGCTGCTGTGCTGGCTGGAAAGCGAGCGCTCCTGTCCTGCTAAGGAAGACACACAAACTTGCCAGTATCTCTGGAATGCAGGTTATCTAGTTTGGCTGCTGAAAACCCTTCTTGTTTTTAAACAAACCAAGTCTGCAGGGGACTCTCAACACCTCACACAGGTGCTCCTCCCCCTCAGCATACAGCACACAGCCCAGCGCCCTTCAGCCACCTGCAAAGCCACCAAGCATAGGGCTGTGTCTGGAGGACGCTGCAGGTTGTGGCGCCCAGGCCCTTCACCCTCACCTCACCTCACCAAGCCGCAGGCCTCACCTCGACCAGGCCACGGGCCTCACCTCACCCTTGCGGGGCTGGGGGCTGTACGTACCCACCACCGGGTGCCACCAGCATGGACAGCAGGCCTGGAGGGGAGTCAGCAAGTGCAGAGACCCCCGGCTCCCCCTCAGCGCCAGAGGCCGTCGAGCAGCTCCCTCAGCGCGCCCGGCCAAAGGCGGGAATCGCCAGCTGAGGTGCGGGGGGCGGGGGGGGGGTGCGCGCTGCGCATGCGCGGGGGAGAGGGCGAACCAGGGGGGAGAGGGCGGGGCCTGCGCGCCGAGATCGGACGAGCGGC
>JAVJGJ010000039.1:4189183-4214986 GCA_035590215.1 Microhierax caerulescens | reverse complement strand
ATAAACTTATCGCTAACATCAAAATCCTCTCTGGAGCATGAAAGAAGGAGGTTTCCATTCCTCCATGGAGGTTTATAGTTTACTACAATGTGATTTGTCTTACAAAAGCACAGGTGTATCCTGGACGTCTGTGCAGACTATATATATTTTAACTTTCAAATCCTGTCTCAAAATCTTAAAGACAGGAGTTCACGTCAGTGAAACAGTCATGACAGCTGGATATTACCTGCTCTTCCCAGTGACAAAATTTTAACTGGAATTCTTTCAGAGTCCCCAGAAAACTCAGCCTCAGGCATGGGTGAATAGGTACCTAGCAAGGAAAGATTCAACACAAATATTTAAGGAAAATAAAAGGTGTTGGAATCTAAAAGCATGGTTTGGATACAGAGTGAGCTATTAGCTCTATCTACAGAAACTGTTTAGATGCCATTAATGTGATAAGCAAAATTACACTCTTAGTTGGGAGTATACTAACACAATATGAAATTGGGTAAATCAGCTTTTAAAAGTCTATCAGGTAACTTGGCTTGCAGAAAGAATGTGCTAAAAGAATGGCAGGGGTATTGTTCAGAATTTGACACTGCTGTTCAAGAGGGAATCTAGAAATATAACAGCTGCCATCAAAGCCAAAAAAAGGAGGAAGAAAGAAAGACTCAACAGAAGGGGGAAAAGACTATAAATAAGCAAAGAACAACAATCCATAGCTAGAGATCCTACGATGAAAAGCAAAAAAAGAAACCCCAAATGTATTCTTTATTCTGAAGCTGCTCTAACCCAAACATCTTTCATACAAGCACAGATGGTTGTAATGGAATTGAAATGGCGTGCCCTGTCACTGAAGCCAACAGGATGCCTACAAAGAGAAACTAGCAGACAGGAAGCTAAGGAAAAATTTACTATGTAATCACTCTTCCAAGCTAGTGCCTTAGTGACACTTTCAGTGTGTGCAGAGAATGCCTTTGTGCCAGGTAACTTATTGTGCTTGCCTTTTGCATGGTCTAAACAAGTCTCGGAGGAAATCGCTGTGTCTAAAGAAGTGAATATTCAGCACAACAGCTACTTCAGAGGGACTCCGCTGCATGATGGGCACAAAATGTCAATTTCCAGGCAGCATCACATACCATTATGTCTCTTAGAAATTATGAAAAGAAGTGTTTTGATTTAATCCCAAAGTTATGAAGCAACAAAATGGTGATTGATGAACATATTCTGTTCCCAGTGAACTCAGTGTTAGACTGGGCATGGGCTTTAGGGTAATCAAGACTGGAGAGACTGGCTATATAGCCTCAGTTTGAGATCTGGTAGTAAATTACAAGAACTGTCACTGATACAATGCCTAGTTCTATTATTTTAAGGAAAAAAAGAAGCATCATTTAAATCAACTGAACAAATTTTCATTGTGTGCTAGCTCTATATGAAGCTTAAAAATGTTCATTCATTTTGGAATATACAATTCTAAAGAAATATTGTATTGTAAAATATCTTTAAAATCTTTGAATACTGTTAAAGTAGGTTGGCTGAGGCACTGGGAACTGTGCTTTTCTTGTATTTTGAGGTGGGTTTTTTGTTTGTTCGTTTGGTTTCCTTTTCACAAATGCATATACCTGAAACAATCAATAAGTTCAAAAAACTTGAAAAAATGTCCTAGTGGACTTTGTACTAGGCAACAATACCTAAAAAAGGACGAAATTCCATCAACCTAGAGTGTGGCACAGGGTAAAGATAACAAGATTTCTTTCTTCCCCAGTCTTCCTTCTCAATGTGGTATTTTGTCCAGTTCCCTATCTACTATTTATATTCGTCACAAACTATGAAATTAGCAACTTCAGTATTTGTTTGCTACAACTCTTCTTTCAGTTACATAGCTAATTAGCTAACTAGTTAGCTAGTAAAGCATGTTTGTCTAAATGCTCACCAATAAGTTGGTAAGATATATCCAGTTTCTTATCAGAAAACTTCAACCAACTTTGTCCTCTGTTTCCTAGAAATAACAATATCGGTACTCAAAAGTATAGCAAACTTCTGCTCAGCATTTCTGTATTCATTCTGCTCTACAGATGTAAAGGAACTGCAGAAGTTATGTTCTTGAGCAAACACTCTCAGTAGGGTACTTAAATCCATTTTTAGGCAACTAAATAAGTGCCCTGTTTTTCAGAGGTTATCTATCCTTGATGTCAATGAAAGTTTCACTGTAATTTTACTAAGATATCCCAGTTAGATGTTTTTTGTTTTGTTCCACTAGGTTGATGGCTATATCCTTCTCGGCCACTCTGCATTTGAAGAACACCCTTATGGTAAGTTGCTGAATCAAAAGGTAATTTCCTGCCCTGAATGTTGTGAACTCAGAGGAAGAAACCCTTTCCAACAGACTGTAGATATGGTCCCACTATACAAACCTCCAATATTTGGGTTTCTTTATTGTCTGAACTAAACACATTCTTACAGTAAGAAAGTTCATCTTGATATAATGGCCTTCCTCTAGGCACAAAGATCTCAAGCAGCTTCATAATAGCTACCAAAAAAAAAAATCAAAAAAAAAAATCTCTAGTCTCTTCTTTTAATCATTTCTGCATTCTCAACCTTGTTCCGAAAAAACTCAAAATATACAGCAACAGCAGCAAAAAGAGCAAAGTCCTTCACCTTACAGGGAAAAGCCTTCTTGAATCTTGAACAGCTGAAAGAATATCTCATGAACAATTTATAGGCTGTACTGGAAAGTAAAATGGACTTATAGTAAGAAACTCAGCCCACTGAACGTCATGTGCATATTGTTATTAAACGACATATACTGGTGATGTGTGACTGAAGTTATTTTGGGAAGAAATGAATTATATCCCGTCTGACTTTCCTTGAGAGGGATTGGGAACACCTTTAAATTCATCTGCTAGACCTTTAATAAGAACTGTGTCATCTGGAACATATTTCATAACACACATCATCTGATACCCTTGCAAGGTGCTGCAAATAGCAACATTTTTCACAATGTTCGCAAATGGTTCCGTTTTCATTATGGTTGAATAAATATGGAAATAATATTAGTGTTAAACACTTTATTTGGCTATGAAAACTTACTGACCACCCATTTCCAACTCAGCTTCTAAGGACCAATGTTGTAGAGACATGCATTGAGTCGGTTTCAATGCCTCAAAAAAAATCATTAATCATCATCCAATATCAAAATCTGGATGAGTAAATCACTGGGAAAAATAATCTCCAAGCCTATAACCACATATAAGCAAAGCAAGTTCAGTAAAGTCACATTCAGATACATGATGTCAACCTGCACAAAGGATCAGGATTTGCCTTGGACTGACATACATTCAACTGGCCCCACCACATCCCAAATGTTGCCCTTGGAATTCACCCTCTGTAGAAAGAGTGTATGGAAATTCTAACTATTGAGTTCATACCATGTGCTCAAACTGTGACCAGAAATTTTAAGCATATTTCTTTCAATTTTTCATCTGTGATTTGTAGCCTCCTTTGAGTACTCAGCTATCACTGATCACACTTAGCTTGTGTTCACGGTTCAGTTGGTGAGATTTAACTGGACAACAAACAGATCAATAATATTACTAGAATAAAGATGTAGCTGTGTACATGTGTGTGCCTGAGTGGTGTGGAAAGAGGTGAGAGTTCCTGGTATACTTGCTGCCTGAGTTTGAACGATTTTCAAACTCCTTTGTAAAACTACAAGTTAAGTGATAAAAACCAGGCTATAACAGATTTGAAAAGATGAACCTTGTTAAACCCCTATGAGGTGAAGTACAAGTCAGAACATAACAGTACTAAAAACCATGCCATATTTTCATTTTTAGTACACAGCAGCATAAGGTAACATTTAAAAGAGATTTCAGTTTTTAAAAATGCATTAAAAAAATCCCACAGGAAATTATGACAGAAGATTTATTTTCCAATGGCAATTTATTGGCCGAGGCTTTTTTTATTTATGTACAGATTTCAGATCTTTCACTTACTGGTATCTGACAAAAACCTTGGAATCTTTTGCCAAATTTCTTCTACAACCAAGGTCCAGAACACAAACAGAAAAGATGCTGTGGGCCAGGACTGAAATTTATTGGCAGCTCTCTGACTGAAAATTTCCAATACTCTTACTTCTCAATATATGGCAATAGCTAAAATGAGTGGTTTGGACTTTCCAAGGTGACAGCTCCTGCATCTCCTTCCTTTCCAACTGTTTTTTTTCCCCCCTTGGGAATAACAGTGTGTGCAAAACCAGAAAGCTGGGTAGCATTTTAGACATGACTACCTGCAAAGACTTCATGATGATAAGAGCAACTAAAGAGAATGTTGTGCCTCAAAGCCATAGAATGTATCTAGAATAGGAATAGAAAAAGTGGCAGAGAAAAGGAGGTTCTTCTGGGAGATCTTGTTACATTTTAATGTCTGGAAGCTCTAGAGCCAGACACCTCTCTGCACTGTCTCTACATCTGTTTTAATTGGCTGAAGAAGGACCAGCCTTACAGGGCTTTTTTAGAAATACAGCACTGACTAGGAGCTCTGCATGTGATTTCACTTATGTATCAGGAGGAAAGGAGATGCAATTAAGGTAGACCTCAGAGGCACAACTGGGTCTGCGATACAAAGTGAATCATGAGGTTCAGATGAAGGTGAGCAACAATTCTACACTCAGACATTTCCCTCAAGATTTGTGTTCTGTGATTTGCAGCTCTCTCTGAGCATTCGACCCTCGGTGACTGCGTTTAGTTTCTGTTAAAAGTTTGCCTGGCAAGATTTAAATCGGCAGCTGTTACAGGAAAACCAGTGTCAAAGATAATGAATCAGTAACGTTGCTGGAATAAATGTGTACTTCTGCTTGTGTGCATGTGCAAATAGAAATGGGAGGAGAATGAGAAGGTGAATGTTACCAGAATCAACACGATAAGCATACATCTTATCTCTGTAGTGCCTTCCTGCTAGTTCCCTTTTCCAGGCTAGCATTTGTCTGCAATGCATACAATCTTCTACTTGTTGTGTCATCAGAACCTAAATTTAAGTCCTTTGAGTTGCAAACATGTCTTTAATGTGTGCTGTATATTTACAGATCTACTCATAATTGGGCTCCACATTCCTTACAGGAAGGTTTGCTATAAAAGTAGTAGCTGATCTTCTCATGCTAATCAGACTCTCTAACATGGGTTATAATTATGATGCTGGATAAAATGCTGAAATTTAGTCCCTATTCCACAGATTCCTTACAGACTGCAAAGTCAAGAAGAAGCAAAGACTACAAGAAAATACAGACATATCTGCTCAAAACCGTCTGAACTTTTGCCTCTTCAACAGCTGCACTGTCTCTCAATATTGAATAAAGGTGGTTAACGATTTGAAATGTATTCTGCTAATTTCATCTTTCCTTAAAAGAGCTATGAAAAATCCATTAGATTTCTTCTCCACTGTGTCTCTGTGATACTGATCATCAACTATAAAGGCAGCTGAAACATTTCCCAGTGTTCCTATATGATATGGTATTATGGCAAACTATGTATCAGGTATCTCCCTTCACATTGCTCAAGTATATGCATGCATATATAGTCCTAAGACTCAAGTAGGCATTTTATTGATCAGAGGCAGTACTGTCTCCCCTAAAGTTTACGATTGATGCCTCTATTCTGCAAAGATTTCTGTAGCTGAGTAAGTAAACGTCAGTCACTCCTGCTGCTGTAGGAAACTTTCACACCCAACATAAGGAGATTCCTATAGACCACTTGTTTGGAAGGGCATGACTTCATTTTAGACATGTCAAATTGAATTACAAACAAATAAGGATAATGAGAATGATTAAGACTACACTTACCGCCAAGAGCTGGGGCTTAGTCAGTTACATGCCCATGACAGTTACACTTGCCAGGTGATGTGACTTTTTAAAATAATGCGCAGGTCAGACTTACAAACATAATAAAAATTTCTGTCTAGCAGAATAAGATTTGAGGTAAAATTTACTTTTGTTCACAGAACCAATGAGATTACAGCACTGATTTAGTTTTATTTAAAACATACCTTGAGGGGATAAGTAAAGCCTGAATGATACACAAGCCCTGGGCCATTCTTACAAAGATACAAAATTTTGTCTGTATAAAAGTATATAGATGAGTCTTGAGTATTAATAGATTCTTGCATTGCCTGTAACTCCAAATAATAAGAAATTTCTCATATTAAAAATACATTAGTGAATCGATTATTGATGGGACCTTATGTTTGATTTATGGAATATGCCTGTTGGTGCTTTGTAGAAATTTTGTAGGGCTCTTGGAATAGTTTCCAGAGAAGATTCGTATAATCTACAATATTTTCTGATTTATATACTGTACATACACCAGAGAAGACATTTCTAGCAGCTGATAGTTATTTAGTTCTCCTGAAAAGCTCTTCTTTTTGATGTTTGGCTGAGGTTCTCTCTAGAATCATGTACAGCTACACACTGGCTTAGCAACACCTGGGGTATCAACTTCTGAGTGAAGCCAGAAAATACCTGCTGATTCTGAGAGAATCAGGCGCTCACTCTTTGGAAACATCCCCATTGCCTAGGTTTTCATTATCATGTTTACTTTTCCTTTCCTTCCTCTGAGCAAATAAAGTCCATTGTGCTACCAATATGTGTAATTTCTGAGTGCTCTGCTAATGAAAGCATATATTGCTAACTCCTAAGTTAAAATGTCTTCTACAGAAAATTAAATACAGTATAAATACTAGCAACTGAAATGTCTATATTTAGGAATTTATTCATTTTTCCTTGTTCTTTGAAAACATGAATACAACTAATGTTTCTGTATTTTTCATTTCCTATTTTTGGGGGTTTTTTTGTGTTTCCTAATTACTGAACTCCTAATTTTCTTAAAAAGAAAAAACTTTCTCTTTTAGAGGCATGTTTCTTTTTTCTCACACCAAAATGATTTGGAGATCCTCTAAGGATGTGCTGAAATGTGAACTGAAGAATCAATATTTGGACATATTAAATAACATATATTAATTAGAAATTTAAGTGAAGTGGCAACTGTAATTACCCATGCTTTTTTTGTACATTAAGAAACTAATTAAAATTATTGTACATTAAGCAACTGATTGAAATAAATCTATTATGACATTAAAACAATTTGTACATCATCCTAATGGGTTCTTCAATGTTGGATAAACATTGAGTCTTGATTTTCAGGTTTCTACAAACAAAGCTAAGATAAAATTGAGCACAATCCATTAATTTTGAAAAGGGCTCTCTTAAAAACACAGTTACTTCTTGAATGATTTGATGGCTTCTGGGATTAGAAATGAAACACACACAAAATTTCTATTACAGTTATCTGTGACCCTAATGGTGTCCTCCTGAGACTTCCACCAGGTTGTTTCCCAATCATGCTATTTCTTCTCTCAGAATATTTCTAAAAGTAAATGCTCTTGTGTGTCCAAATCATTAGAGGAATTATCCAGACATGCATTCTTTTCCATTTTTTCTCATGCTTTAGTCTAACTTTTCTTTTGGTCTCTCTAATATGTAGTATTTCTATCAAATCTTCAAAAATGCTGTTCCTGAGACCTTCTTTCTCCATCCGTCCTAACTGGAAGCGTTAGAGCTTTGAGTTGGAGGAAGATTCATAGAGGCTACAATGGCAGCAGAAACATCAGCACTGTAGCATAGCCAGAATTAACCCTTACTCAATCACAGTCATTCTCATATTTCAAGAGAAAACACTTGTGCTAAAACTAATGGCAAATTCCTCCTTTTTTTATCCTGAACTGGATTAGGCTGAATTTATCACCATTTTTGTTTACATGCTGTCTTTTACTCCTTCATTTTGTCATACAATTTAAGAATGTAGCCCTTAATCAAAGGCTACAGCATGCCTACATAGTCTTCTGCAGACAGTTCAACGCTCACTCTTCCTATGCTTCAAACAAACTAAATCTGAACAAGCCTTACCTGAAGATACTGTGCTCCAAGTAGTCCTATGGCGTACATGATGCCATGTAGGAAAGACATAAAAGGTGTGACTGGAGATAGTTCACCTTCACACAGCTCATAATACAGGCATCTACAAAAGATTGTTGAAATCACAGAATGGTCATGGCTGGAAGGAACCTCTGGAGATCATCTAGGCCAACCCCCTGCTAAAGCAGAATCACCCAGACACAGAGTTGTGACCAGGCAGGTTTTTAATATCTCCAAAGAAGGAGACCCCACAACTTCTCTGGGCAGCCTGTTCCACTGCTCTGTCACCCTCAAGATAAAGAAGTTCTTCCACATATTCAGAAAGAACTTCTTGCGTTTCAGTTTGTGCCCCTTGCCCTTGTCCTGTCACTGGGCACCACTGAAAAGAGCCTGGCCCCATCCTCTTGACACCCACCCTTAAGGTATTTGCATGCATAGATAAGATTGCCTTTCAGCCCTCTCTTCCTCAGGCTAAGCAGGCCCAGCCCTCTCAGCCTTTCCTCATAAGGGAGATGCTCCAGTGCCCTCATCGTCTCTGCAGCCCTCCGCTGGAGAAGTGGAGGAAATATCTCTGCCCAGTTCATGGGAAGTTTGTAGGTCCAGCTGGGAACTTGGATTTTTATTTTTAATTCTGCACCTGACAAACAAAATTAGGGTGGTGCCTGTTTTGCAAGTGTCATCCTTACTTGTAGTAGCATTAAAGGCAGACAAAATATACTTAGGAAAAAAAAAAGATGGTGAAAATGGGACAATCTACAGAAATGCACAACTTCCCATACTATATGGAAACACCTTTTCCTTCATAACAGAATGAAACCACTAAAATCTTGGAACTGGATTTTGACTTTTTTAACTTTTCACGTATGAAGCAACACTAAAATCTCACAACATAGAGTGGCTGAAGCCACCTCTTTTGTGCAGAAGTAACAGTGTTGTAATGACTCTAGAGCACAAACAAAAAGAAAACTATCAAGGTACAGTTAATAGTTTTCAGTGGTTATTTATGGGCCTCATGAGTATTTCACACACATGCCAAATAGTAACTACTCGTGCTTGCAGTCCTATGGGACATAATGGAATTGCTTATAGCAGAACAAATCAGAAAGTGTTGCTTCTGTGTGCAAGGTAATGGTTAACAAAATGGGAGTTTATAAAAAAATCCACCCAAACCTTAGAAAAGCTATTTCCAGATCATGGGATGACAGATTTATACTTCAGCAGATGAATGCTACTCAGTAAGAAAACAGAGCAACATAAAACCTGTTTTGAAATAAGTATAAAAACAGTCATTGAGAATGTGATGCTTTCCAATCATAGAATGAACAGTATTAGCCAGACAACACACAAAAAACCTAAATGGGTGGACCATGATAGAAACCACTGGTAAACAGCCCATCACCTGCCTTCACGTAGTTCAGCTGCTTTCTTTATCTTTTAAAGCAATCTGTACTTATATGGTGACCCACTCACTCACCTCCCTTCCAAAACCTCTGGAAAAGAAAACATTCCAGGCTATCAGGCATGAAAAAAGCTATTTTCCCCTCTTTCACTTACTGCTGCAGTGACAGGAAGGGGGATTCTCCCACTCTCCCTAGGATTCAGCTTAGGGTTTTGTTTCTCAGCAGTTCCTCTTTCACAAACATGTCAAGCACGCACAACCATGACTCAGCCAAGCCCACCTAAGGGCAGCTGGAGTATGAAAGGGGGACGACCACAGCTGGCTGGTCTGTAGGGGTGCTGCTCCCTAACTTCACTGTTCCTTCCAGTGAAAGCTCTGAACAGTGAAGTAATTGTGGCATTATGAGAGCTTATAAAAAGCAGCTTCCATTGAATCTCCCTGCTGCCCCAAGCGTAAAGGGTGAAACCTATAGTGAAAGTTTAAATCTTAAAGGGATGATGATTTACATCAGTATTCCTTGAGTGTCTCATCTTTGATTACATACACCACCACCACCCCGTATATCCTAAGGAGGATGAATTTCTTTGATGGTACTATCTAGACGAATCCTTTTAAAAAGCTGCTGGAAGAAGGCACAAGAGGTTCTTTTTTCTTGCAACTTTGTGTGTGCCCAGCCCAGCACATCCTTCTCAGCACTAAGCTCCCTTGCTTCCCTCCCACCCTCCTCAGCATGGCTCAAACTATGTGGAAGCAAGTAGAAAGGCAGTCGGATGGCTCTGCATGCAGGTTTCTATGAGAAGGGCAAGCTGTAAAATTAGACTGTAGTCTTTAAGGAAAAGTTGTAGGTGGAAGAAAAACACTTGAGAACCACCTCAACAGGAGCTAACTTTCCATTCAGAAGCAAGCCAGATGACTTAAAAGCCAGTATCAAAGTTCCTTTTATTTGACGGCAGCAATGCCCATCGCTTAGAAAGACGAAAGAGAGCTATTCTTAGCCGGGTGGTGGTACCTTTTGAGCAAGTTTGCCTCCTGACTCCATCTGCTGGGAAAACACCCTACTACCTGCTGTCCGCACTGCCACGTTTGGCAGGAGCGTAGAGGTGAATCACCGTGCATTCCTCGCTCTCCCAGCCTTACAGTGGCCCTCTGGATATTTAAATATTGGGTAGTTTGCAGCAGTCACAGCAAAGAACAAGTCCTCCTCTGCAACACTTCATGCAGAATCACTTAACGCTGTCCTGCAACGTGCGGGGTGTTGGCTCAGTTGCCTCTGGATGCCCGTGTGGCAAGGGGATGCTCTTCTGAGGAGACCAGAGGCGCTCGGAAGAGGGTCTTCCTCGGCCTCTCCCTTTACTTTAAAACGGAAATTTAGATGACTTTGCCGTCCGGTGAATGCTGCGGCCACCTCTTCTTGTTCGTCCTCCCCGGCTCGGTGGACGGTAGGTAAATGGTTCATGCAAGCTGGAGGAGGAGCAGAGGAGACGGGGCTGGCGGGAGGACGCGGGGCTGGAGCCCCGGGGGCCGTCCCGGGGGCGGGCTCGAGGAGGGGCTTCTCCTCCGGTACCCGGCGGGGGGCATGGGGGGCTCTGCCGGTTCGTACGGGCTGGGCAGAGCGGGACCCCGGCGGAGGGGGGGGACACACTCCGCGGCTCAGCCCAGCGCCAGCTGTGGGGCGGGAGCACCCCTGTCGTGCCGCGGCTCATGTCGCCGACAAGGAGCGGTGTATGTAGTGGGCTTCCAGGGGCGTGCGGGTAGTCGGGGACCCCGACGGGAGGGGGGCGCCCCCGGGACGCCCCCTTCACCGGGCCGCGGTGGTTCGGTGCCCGGCCCCGGCTGCTCCGGGCCAGCGAGCCGCCCCGCAGGCACCTGTAACGCGCCCGTCCCACCGCGGGGCGAGCGGCCATGAAAACTCCCATTAGCGCCTTCCCACAAATACGGGATTTTTTTATTCTCCTGGAAAACTCTTACTTAAAGGTACTGGAGCTAATTTGGCACGTCACAGCGGCCAAACCCTCGTCCTCCGCTTCCTTAACTTCCCGCGCCACTCTCCACCTCCCTCTGGACTCCGAGCTCTCTCCTGCAACAAGCAGAATACTCACGATCTTGTTTAAATTTTAATACCTACAATAAAGGGCTATTTCCTGAAATGACTTGGAATACATTATTAGGGAGGAATAGCAAAAAAAAAAAAAAAAAAAAAGCACAGAGATGCCTGAATGTGATGAAAGTATAAACATACGGGCAAGCGCTAAGAATGTGGGGTGGCATTAAAAATGTGGGAGCGCAGGTTTCGGGGCATCTTAAGAGTTCTGATTTATGGCTCTTCTAGTGACCTGAGATTCCAAATATGCTGTTTAACTTTCCATTGGAATGGCCTAGCAATAGGTGCTGCCTTTATAAAGAGATTTTTTTTTCTTTTGCCAAAACAGGCCAGATTGTCTTAATGTAGCTGTGGTTTTCATAGAGAAAACAGTAGGGAATTGAACAAAAACATGAGAGGGGAGAAGATGCATCTGCAAAGAGCACCACTGCAAGCTGCAATGCAATGCTTGGGCAACAAACCCAGGTGTTATTTTCTGAAACAATTAAACTAGATTTTGTTTTCTCAGTATTTTACTGAAACTGGCTGCCTGTGGAAGGTGCGTGTCAATGACCACCCTGTTATCCCTGCCAAGGGAGGCTCCTGATGAATGCCCCGCTACTGTTCCCTGGGCAAAACCCACTCTGTTTTCTGAAAGGCGATTTAAACTGTGAAGCAAGGCTTCAGGTGATCTCCTTTTGGCTCAGGATTAATTAGAAAACAAAGTTTGAACTGTAGCATTACGTGGCTGATTCAGAATGATACGGACAGAATTCTTTTTTAACATTTTTCAGCAGTGAATCCTATCTGTAAATGTATTCTTGTGGCTTTAGTAAATCTATATGTTTGCTACTGGGCATCAGCACTAGGGTCTACAGCCTGTAATCACAGAAGTGCTTGTTTCTTTGCACGTGCAATGTGCTTTTTAAAAAGGGAGAAAACTGAGCACTCCTCTTATATCCTAATTAGATCCTTTGTGGATGGTAATTAGCACAGTTGGCAAAGGTTGGTGACTGTTTTAAGCCAGCCAAGCGGAGAGCATCATTCTCGTGGTCCAGTCTGGACACAAGTTCGCAGGTTAACCGAAGAGGGTAACTTGGTGATGCAAAAGGTTTTCAAGAAAGCCTGAATTTCGGAAAGCAACTCTGCAGTCTGCGTTTCTCTTGCCAGATGGAGGAGGAGGTGGATGCATTTCAGAGACTGCCTTAAGTGGGAGTTGCAAGCCTGAAGCTGCAGGTAGCTGCAGCTGGAAACATAACATTGATAAGTAGTTTCAGTGTGTTTCAACACCACAAAAATAGAATTTTTATTGTTTGCCGTGGTAGCTCAACCTGTACATCTAAAAGCAGCATCAAAAGCGCTACCTTGAAAAAACAGGTGGTGGGACGGTGCATCGTTCTCTCCATTCCATCAGGGAATTAAGGAATGTTAGAGAAAGTCCCATTCTCCTTGACTCGATCCACCGAGAGCGCGACGTGCTCATCTGCTGCCTGTTTTATCTCTGCGCAGCAGCAGGGTGCAGCACCAGAGAGGTTCCTCTGGTGCCAGCACCAGCTGGGCACTTGGCAGACCCAGAGCTCCCAGTTCAGCACTGGAAACTGGTGAGACTCACACCTCAGGATCAGTGAGACCCTGCTTTTGCAGCAGAATTCTTCTGAGGTGTTACAGAACCCCCCGTCTTTGTCAGTTTTGAGCAGTCGCATTATATATCTATAAGGATTTCAGAATCGTCATCTTTCCCAGGTTTGATTGACTGCTTATATCAACTTGTATTAAGGTGCTTCCATTTACAGCATGGCCAAGCACACCTGTAATCACACTTCCAGAGTTCTGAGACCTAATGGTGCAAATCGATGGAAGAAATCAGTGGAAAATGTGAGAAAGAGATTTGCCATTGTAGGATTAGTGTGCTTACCACAAGCATTGTGTGACATGAGACCAGGGGTAAAAGAAAAAAGGAAAAAAGGAAAGGCGTTGCCCTACAAGCTTTATTTTTGTCTTATCAGAGAAAATTTTAAATTAATCTCCCCTCCTTTCCTCCTGCACAAAAGAAAACTATGTAACAAAAAAAAAAAAAAAAAAATCTGATATAGTCTTGTTGGCTTCAGTGGTGAAAAGCTGTACAAAAGTCTCTTCCCCTTTATAGCAGGACAGGGGAGTTAAAACTATTCCTTGAGGTAACCAGTAGCTGTTGTGACGTGAGGTTTACAGCTGCCTGCGCAAACAGAAGACTCGGTTTAGCTCACAGAGGCAACGGCTGCTGCATTGAGAATGAACACCGCTAGAGTGAATGAAAAATGTTTGCAGAGGAATTACACCCTCTTAGGTTTCATAACTCAAGCCTTCTTACATAAATACCAGCACATTCGGCTTAGAAACCAGAACAAGAGAGGGCATACTGGGGCTTCCTGGAGCCTGTGTGTGTAGGAAATACAGAGCTTCCCATTAACATCCTCATTAATCACAGCTTGCTCCTTACTCCTGTTTTGGCTCATGGTTTATCTCTCGCCCCTCTCATTGTGGCTAGCGTTTTTATCAAGGGCACCACCTCACTGGCATGTGCAGAGGAAATTATAATTTTAATCTGATGCCTGTTTTTAAGTCAGTTGGTGGACAAGATTCTGAATGATCAGGACTTAGCAGCACTAGAACACCGGGAGCACCCGAGTGGTGACTTAGCATCGAATCACTTTGCCAAACTGCTTTTCTGCTCACATAATTCATATTGCTGACACTGTGCTTTCCTCCTGAGCAGGTATTTGTGGTGCTAAGATGGAGCCTTCCCCGTTTAATAGAAAACAATGGACTTCACAGTCTTTGAAAATCACCGCGAAAGAGCTTTCTCTAGTCAACAAGAACAAGTCATCGGCTCTTGTGGAAAGGTTCTCCAAGTAAGTGCTGTGAGGATGCTGAACACAAGCTGTGTGTGTAGCTTGAGAGCTGGTCCTTTGAATGATGACCACGTCACTGACAGTTGCTCTCCTTCTTAAAAACATTATAGATCTGTAGCCATTTACGTTTCTGGTTTAATATGTGCTGGGCAAACATTTTTCTAGTTCCGACATACTGTTTCAGCAGTCAGATTTATATCATCTTCTTTCTGCTGTCAGAAAATAAAGTAGAATGTTTCCTGTCAAACCACAAATTACTCCAATCTACAAATTCAAAAAGGGCAGAGTATTGGAATGTAGGTGGCTATTGCCATTAAGGTTTTACTGCATCGGAAACTGTCTTTAACTGCTTAAGCATGAACTGCACAGGTTTTTCTGCTAACATGGCATTTCCTGCCTGGTACTATAAAAAGTAGCAGAAATGCGTTATCAGTTAATTGGAGACCAGTTAGAAATGGTAGCACTGTTGACTGGTGGCGATAGATGTGACCCCTCCAGTATGAGTTCCGTCAGAGATTTTCACAGCAGCTATGTTCTTCACCGATGTCTCGCAGAACTTGCGTAGAAAAGAAGCATTACCCTTCTGTTTTCTCTGAGAGCTGATTGACAGGTGACAGTCAAATCATAAAGCAGTATTTTATATGCTGAGAAAGATGAGTGGTGATAGCCTATACATGTTTTCTGGAAAAGCTTTTATTTCCGTAGGCTACCGCTTGGATTTTCCGTGGGATTTGGGCAACCAGATCTCCTAGGTTATTGCATTAATAGTGTAGCAAGGTTTCGGAGTATTTAAATCTGGAGTGTGGGAGAAACTTTACAGAGTCTACAGGGGAAGGATAATTGCAATCTGGACTTTACACAAGCATAGCTCTTTATGTTGCTCTGTAAGTACTCTGTCCTAGGGAGAAGCCGCTTGCTTTGACTGCTCTTGTTAAGGTAATTTATTCACTTGTAGAAGCTTGATGACGGAACCTGGTCATCTTGCTAAATGTTGATAATCCTTTGAAAAGGGCTTACTGGAAGTAATCCAAACTGCTATTCCTTAATCCAAACTGCTATTCCTTAATCAAGTCGGGTCCCCCTACATGAGCGGAGTCAGTTCCTTGGAAAAACACAGTGCTGCTTCCCGATGTCCCTCTTCGCTGCTTCTTCCAGTATTGATCTCTCTTCCTCCATAAACTGACTTTCTCAGCACGTCTTATTCAAATTTTGGAACCTTCATAGTACAGAGATGTAGTTTAATATGTTTGCATCGATTAGAGGGCCAGCTACGCTCCTTTAACAGCTTTCAGTCCGTACAGTAAATGCCACTTGTAGAGCAGAAGTAAGGAAGGGTGTAATTTGTCTACCCTCCAGTGTAACGAGAGGAGAAATCTACATAGGAGCACACTATTCACAGCAGGAAAAAAAACCCGTTATAAAGAAAAAATGAGTAATAGAGCAGGTATCTGCATGTAAGAATTTTTTTTCCTAGAAGGAATTGAGCTTGTGATACCTATCTGCTATTGGTTTGATACTGGCTGTTATTTAAAGTCTGAAGCTGACAACTGTTACAATGCTAGCGTCTCACTGCCTGTAACATACTCCCAGTTGTATCCAAAGTAGAATTCCACAGATAAGAAAGACAGAAACATCCTTTGCCCTGGCAGACGTTGGGTGACGTTTCTTCTCTTTGAAAAGCAGAGCTCTGCTGGCAAATGGCAAAAGTTGTCACGTCTGACTAATTTGTGCATTTCAAAAGCCAAGTGCAGTTGCCTCGCGTGGAGTAGTTACCCCGTGATCTGCATGTTTCTGGCTGTGGAGGTACTTATGCCCAGTGGAGTGGTGTGCAGATTGCTGTGGGTTTTCTATAGCTTCTTAAAGGACTTTGATTCATGATCCAGGGTGGCTTATCTTGGGAGGGCTGTGATTACTGTTTCCACTGCTGGGATGGTTCAGCTGCTCATGAAGCAACTGCTGAATTGGTGCAGTTTACAGCCAGCATAGTAAAATAAACTGGCACTTATGTAGATTTTCTGCATATGCCAAGCTGTAATTTGTTACGGTTCAGCAGCTGCTGTATAAATAGATGAGTTATTTCTGCAAGGGGGCAAAGCAGACAGCTGGGTGGCGGAAACAATACAGCTATTCCAAGGTAAACCATCTATATTTGAGAATCAGAGTGCTTAGGTAATGAAAAACATTAATGTATGTTATTATTGTAAACTGAATGACTTAAAATGTATCTGTCATTTTGTATGGGTCTGGTACTATTTGCTACTATTTTTTCAGCCTCTGGTTTTATTTGATAAGTCTGGGAAGCACACAGAATTCCTGGTGGGGGGAAAAAAATCTCTGCTGTCTTCAAGAGCATTCAGTATTCTGGTTAAAAACCAGTGTTTGTGGGTTTTTTTTTCTCTCTTTGCTCTCTCAAAGGTATCAGAAAGCAGCTGAAGAAGCCACTGCTGAGAAGAAAAGAAGCGTAAGTATTTGTTTTCTAGGCAGTAAGCAACAGCCTGCAGTCAGAATGGATCACCTACATGCAATGTTTCTGTCACAGTTGATTTTTGGAATATCGAAGTTGCTGCCGTGTGTCCTACAGAAACCTTGGCTTAGACATAGCGCTTGCGCGTGACTCATTCCCTCTACCTTTCCCTGTGAATGAAAGGAAAGAAAACCAAGTTCCTTGCCCAAAGCTATATGTTGAATCACAATTCGCTCCTAAGCAGAAGGCAAAACGAGTTAACCACAGCACGTGAGCATCCACCTCTTTGTTCTTAGCTGTAGGCAGTTGTGTGGTACCTCATCCTTTCTTACCTAGACTTAAAAGTCTGCTTAAAGTGAGCTGCCAGCCTCTCTGAAATCTAACGTGTATCTTTGATAGCTGTAGAATCCATTAAGGGGGATCTTCTCTGAAATGGCTTACAGGGTTCAGAATGCCCCCGAATGCCCCCTCTTTGGCTCTGTTACAGCCTCACATTCCCTCCTGTAAAACTGTTCTGAGGTCAGGGGACCCTGGCTGAAATACCAGGCACTGATGGCAGGTCTGTGTATAAGCAGATCCTCAGTTTAATTTTTTTTTTAAAAAGACCGGCAGTATTTCCAGGATGTATGGGTAAGTCTTTGTTAGACCATGCTGCCTTGATCTCTTTCATGCTTGGGGAGTCATTCTTTTTCTGTTTGGGATATAGGTAGGATAACATAAGCATTCTGAAAATCACTCTCCAATCTGAAATTTTCTTCATTGCTTGTGTGAGCAGGGAACAGGCAAGTCCCAAGTGAGAAAGATTTGTTTTACTGGGTATGTATGGGACTCCATATGTCCAGAGGCATTCCTGTGGCAACCTGCTGCATAATTTTCAGTACTTCTGCTACATTACAACATTTGCCTTTATAATTTTAATCCTTTCTTTTAAATACGGTCAGCAAGCAAGCTGATCTTTTTTTGAAGTGTTGGTATATTCAAGTTAATTTGCAAAGCAGCGTTCAAAATGCGACCAGAAGAGTAATAGGGCGAGAGATTTAAATCCTAATATAGCTGCTAATCCGGTTTAATTCCTGTAAGCCTCGCAGACCTGTTCTACTTGCAATGAGTTTGATACATAGTGGTCTCCACGAGGGAGACAGCAAAAATGTGATGGTGGCAGGTTTTAGATTGGAATGAACCAAACACAGGCCGGTCTGTTACCCTGGGGAGAGGTAACTACCTGTAAGTAAAACTAGTGTGAAAAGTACTCAAATATGAGGGGTGCTGCTGCTCCGTGTGTTCCCATCTAACTCAGAGTGGTAAGGCAGCGCTTCTGACTTGCGTGCATGTTTCCTGCTGGGAGCTTTCGGTGTGTTGAGTGAAAAGAGAAGGAGAAATTCCAGCAAATGATCTGGTATTTATAGATGGGAGCACAAAGATGCTTGTTGTCAGTGCTTAGCTTGAGTCTTACACCGCATGGTATAAAATACTGAAGACAGATCTCCTGTAACTAAAATGCTGCTGTTAAGTGCTAGTAGAAACACCTATGTCCAAAAAAGTAGTGGTTTCTGAAAGCTAATTTGTAGCTTTTTGGCAGGCCTACTAATTGTTGTCTTCTGAACCAGCTGGAAGGCATTGCAAGGTCTGGCACGCCACCCACCCCTCACACGGCTGCTTCAGCTATTGTTTGCCGGCTGTAGGACTAGAGACCCAGGTTGTGTGAATTTGGGTCCCTTCTCCCTATGGATTGAAGCCTTTTGTGTGTCATTTAACTCATTAGGGCTCGACTCCCTTTCTCCTTATAAGGCCATCCTGTTTGCTCACTTCCTGCTTTAGCTCCTGACTTTTCTCTTCTCCCCCCTCCTTCCTTTCCTGTCCTGGATGCTTTCTCCATGTGGCACAGTTGTAACTATTCACAGCTGTCTGAAAAAGCAGAGGGCTGAGATCAGTGCTGAGCCTTCAGCTTCCTTTCGCCTAGAAAGGAAGCGCTCTAATGCTTCATCAGGCATACAACTGGAATTAACTTCTCGTTCTTTGTAGAACGCAGAAAATCTTCCCCCTCATTTTAAAAGGGGAAATCTGAGTGTGCTAAAGAAGAAGTGGGAGAATCCAGAGCGGGGAGCGGAGCCTCGGAAGGAAACGCTGGGAAGCAGCTGTGCTGAGCTTAGGCACAAGGTCGGAGCTGCTGCTCCAGCCACGGAGCGACCCCCGGGGGCTGGTGCTGCCCCTGACACCCGCCCCCCCCCGGGCTCCCCCGGCCGCCTGCAGTGTCCTGGTGGGGACAGCAGAAAGCTGGAAAGCCACCCACCGGCGAGTGATAACATGGAAAACTGTCTGAGGGAGCCCAGAGAAGCGGAAAAGCCCGAAGCCAGCGAAAACACGGATTCACCAGGGAAAATAGAGAAGTACAGCGTCCCGCTGAACAAGCTCAAGATGATGTTTGAGAAGGGTGAAGCGACGCAGAGCAAGGTAAGGATCGGGCCCTTCCCATCCTAAAAGAAACTTAAAAACTCTCAGGCATCAGGAAAAGTCCCTGGAGGGGAGTGGCTCGCAACTATTGACTCCGCAAATAAGCCTATGCATTGTTTTAGTTGAAACTTCACATAGCTCAAAGAAGTTATTAACACCAGCTACACAAATATGTGCGGGGTGCTCGGGATTGTTGGCTATTGGTGATCGCGCCTTGGAGGTGTAAAGTGAATTTGCTTGTGGGAGGGGTGTGATTTAAGAAAATTATTGGATTTATTAAGATTTTTGTTTTCAAGCAAGTTGGGATCGTTTATCTATGGTCTGAAGGTTAAGGTGCGTTTTGTAAACATGAATTGTGTAAAAAAAAAAAAACCCATATGTGTGTATATTTATATATCGATAAAAGAAAACGTAACTGAAGTGAGCTGAACAATCTTGGGCAGTGGCGGTTGAGATGGAAGTGCTGCCAGAGCTAGGAGGGTTTTTTTTTTGTATACGTATCAGTATGTGAGTCACATAAATGCACATATGTATAAAGAGATAGAGATGTACTTCGAAATACTCCCATCTTTTCCTTGCTGTTCCCTCATCTCTGCATCTTAACAAAATGCTTCTTATCGAAAAGCAATCCTCACGGGGAGGAAAAAAATAAGCAGAGATAGCCAGACAAGCTCCTGCCTTCACTAGTTTTGACTTGCAAATGCACAGGGCTTGCATTTTTCCTACAACTGCTCATGAAATCTGATCCTGCATGTGGACTGCAGACTGTGTGTCCCGGGGGAGAATTGCTTAACTAGAAAATGAGTTGCATATGCTAGTGACTTGCAACATAGTCCTGAGGCCTTGATGCTGGTGGATTTTCCAGTTTTCTCATAGTTTCCTAGACTCCTGGCTTTGTTTTACTGCGGGTGGTTTTCTTGCAGTATTGAGTAAAACAAACAAATATTGTAGAAAAGTCGTTTAAATATTCCAACAATTAAGGGCTTCAGAGGAGCACCCCCGCGTTAAAGCGAGTTTGGGGTCTGGATGGAGTAATTTCACAATTTAGATTTTTTTTGTAGTCTTTGTCATGAAGTAAAGAGCTGCCCTTACTACCTCCCCCAGTGGAAGGGTGGACTGGGGAGGGTGATCTCCTGATGGCACTTCTTTGAACTCTTGCTGCAGGATTAATCAGTCGGGATTCCACAGGAAAGTACCGTTTTGCAGCTGGGCTTCAAGTAACTTTATCTTAGCCTGGGGAATAAATTGTTTGGGAGCTGACTGAATCTGGAACTGATATTTCTGTCAAGCTTAGTAATGCAAATATTGTTGAAAGCCAACTGAACACAGTGAATACCATACAGCAGGTATGAAACTATTCAGGTTAGGTTCAAATTATGTATTCCAGGTTCATCTGGTTGCCTTCTAATTTTCGAAGGGAAAAGACACAAAGAGTTCTGAAGTCTGGGGAGGGGGGGAAGGGGTGTCTTTGTAATTAGAAAGCACTATAGTGAGATTTCTGGATTGGGGAATTTATCTGAGGACTGGGGGATGATGTCATGCAGTTGCATACAGTGAAGGTGGGTGTTGCAGGGACATAGATCTTTTTCACTAAGGTGGGAAGCAGCTACAGCAATGGAGTAAGTTTGGCTGACTGCTGGCTCCCCTGTCGCCTCTTCCTTCTCTTTATGCTTTCCCTGAACTCTGTCCATGGATAACCTCCTGGTTTAAGTACAAGCAAGGCTTCATTGAATCACTTGGGGTGGAAAAGACCTTTATGACGATCATCAAGTCCAACCATAAATTCAGCTGAGAGATGGCAATTTTCATTGGTATTTACTTAAGACTTAAGATATAAGTGTTGCTGGAGCTTTACTGACAAAATATCTGTATAAGCTAAGTAGGAACGTGGCTGTAACTTCATAGCAGTAAAGATGAAGTGACTTGCCTGGTTGCTGGGTAAGTGTGTGGCAAGAATCCAAATTAGAGCCTGGATTTCCTGACTCAATCACGCACTCTAAACAAACCTATTCTTATTTTCAGGGTTATAAGCAAAACTTCCTAGTCTATTCGTTCAGATCTTGCCCTGTCTTCTGTAATTTAGATACAAGGCAGATCTCTTGTTGTATCTTCATAGAAAAAGAAACAGGTTCAGCATGAAGCGAAGACTGAACATCAGGTCTTTTATCAATTTCAAAGAATTCTTCCTGTAAGTGGTAGCGAAAGCCTACACAAGGAAGATCAGAAAAAAAGGAAGAGCAAGCAGACCTGCAGTTATTTCTCAAAAAGTTAAGTTTGTGCTTTTCCTTTAAAGCAAAATCTTAACTGTCTTGTGACCCTGCACATGAGGTTAGCTCTATACATTTGACACAGTTAGTATATAATGAAATAGGTGTAACACGGATTTGGTCTTTTGCCCAACAGCTCTGCGTGCCTCAGGCAAAATGCTGGTAACTCTGTTTGTGATACCTCTGCACTCACATCTTTTGTCTTAGAACCCTGGGGCTTTCCAGACACGAATGGTTTATCTCATTTTACAAGTAGCAGAAGCTGTGGCATGGGAATTGTGGCCAAGCCAGGGCTGTAAAGGGAACTGAGTGACATGTGCATAAGGCTGGGAGCTGGGGATTCCTTCTTGCAGAAGGTGTTACCTTCCCTGAGCCATAATCACCCTAATTACTTGTGGTTGGTCAGTCTGTTGATTGCATTGGGGAAAGTCCCTCATCTTCCCTTTGTTAATTCCGCTCCCCCCCTCCCCCTTACTCTGCTTTTCCCCCCCAATATAAAACTGTTGATATAAAATCTACACAACATTGACTCTGTAGGTTTTAGTACCAAGATGCGTACAGAAAGATCTCTGAACTCTTAACTAAACCTTTTGTATTTTGGCGCGTTGAATTTTTACTCTCAAGACCTAGGCTAATTTTGTTATACAGCTTATCTACAGAAAAGTTCTTCAGCAATACCTGTAGATACCTGAGGTGGCAAAGAGGACAGGAGGAGAGGAGCTGGCAGGACTCTGGAAGTGATTCAGTTGCGAGTTGGGAGTACTCATTAACTTGGTCGGTTTAGGTGGTCATGAGATGGCTACTTCTGATAATTGAACTTTTCCTGCTGCGGTGGATTCCACAGCAAGGCGGTACAGTGCGGGGAGAGCTCTTGCTCTTGAGTCAGAGCTCACCAGCCTTCATGAAGGTCCTTCACAGCCAAGTGGAAGAGTGTTCCTGATGTATGTTCAGTCCTTTGCTGCTAGTGAAGATAGGGAAAATACAAAGCTTTTGGGTTGCTTGGAAGAAAACCTCGATTTTGTGCATGCGTCTAGATGAGGTGCTGACCCTGAATTTCTGTTGGTGGTAGCTGACTTGAACGCTTGTCAAAATTGTTTGACAACATGCTGACCCTTTGCCAACTCTTATTTAGAGGTTTAACTTGTTTAATAATTAATTTCAGTGATAATTGAGAATTCTTTGTCCCTTCAACATGAGGGCAGTTCAGCATGATGTCACTGGAGAAAGACTACTGTGAAAATAAATGTAAATGAGATTCTGAAACAAAGGAGAATGAGAAGAGGTAACCTGAACGAGTTTCCAGTCTTGATTTCTAACTGTCTTTTTCTCCTGAAAAGTGCTGATGGTTTCTTTCAGTGAGCTTGGGATCCCAGATGCTGGATCTAAATGGCATGAATTAAGACCTTTGTTCCCTAGTAAAGGAAACTTCTTTATGCACTCAGCTGAGTCTTTTTGTCATGGGAAGACAACATTCCCATGTGCCTATATTGCAAACTTGGTTTTTCATTTGTAGCTTTGTCACTCCTGCTGTGTACAAGAAAATGTGGGTGCCATGTTATTAAACCCCCCCGAACAACTAAATAAACCAACCAACCAAAAAAAACCAACCCCAAAACCAGGGCAGTGATAAAATAGGGGTTCAAGTGGGCTAATACATACGTTTTCCCTTCTGCGTCCTCAAAGGATCTTGTCTTCAAGTGTATCTGCCTCTAGTGATCTTTGTGTAGTAATCAAAAGCTAGACCCTTTTGAATGACAGATTTCTCAGTTGTAAAGAACTTCAGATTTGTGGACTTAAGGTGACATGAAGGTGGACATAGGCTGAGTAAGAATCGTCCAAGAATAGTTTGCACAGAACGAGGAATCTGCAAGTCCTCACAAGTGTGCAGACACTCCCCAACTGAACCTATCAACACACTCAGTGGAAGGAAAAGACTTGTCATACCTAAGCTTTTTTCCAGTAAGAAAAGTTACCGAAGTCTTAAACCACAGAAAGAGAAAATATTTCCCATGCTAATGGAAAAAGAGGTTTTCCAGCTGCATTTTCCTTTCCTGGTAAAGTTGCTCTTTTGTATGCCAAAGCAGCCTGATTTTTCACAGTGATTGTCTTACAGTGCAGTTCTGTTGAAATAAAACCTTGGAATTTCCTTCAGTTTGGTGACCAGCAAATAAGAATCTTCTTGGAAGTTGGGAGTGGGGTGGGGTTGGGTTGGGGGGGAAGATGTGGTTGCAGCATCTTGCCAGACCTGCCTTTTTCCCTACGTTAGCCTCAATCTTAATTTCGAACTGGCTCTGTGATTTAACTCTTCCTAGGGAGAGAACAAAGATCTATCATCTTCTAGTGTTTTGTAGATTGACTTTCAGCTGTGAAAACATCTTATCTTGATGGAGTCAGATTTAATTCTGCACTTCATGAGCATTTATCAAAGCTGCTGAAATTCCTTCTCACAGTTTCTTTCATTGAGCATTAGATTTTTGGGGAATTGGTCTCAACAAATGGGTATTAGCGCAGATTGAGCCAGCCAGAGCATCTGTGTGGTAGTGCTATAAAACACCCTTGTCCAGAACTTGCAGTCTTGCAGATAGCGATTATCCTGGATATCTGAGAATATTTATCTCTAGCACTCTCCTGCTTAAGCTTCAGCTTTATCAGACCTAATTAGGGAATTATTTGCTACCAAATGCATGGGCTATCCAAATCAAAACAAGTAACTTTAGATAAACTTTTTTAACCTCTTAGTTATGCTTCTCTCTGTTGCTGAAAATCAGTGCAAATTTCTGATAGCTCATTCCTTTCATCCTTTTTCTGATTTTAAATCTTCATAAAATGACTTTGAACATTAGCTTCAAAAGAAAGTGTATGAAATGCAAAGATCTAGACTGAGGTTTTGTATTTGCAGCGGTAAATACCTAACAACCTAATTGTTGTGGTTCTCTGACTTTTTATTGAAGCTAACTAGTCAAAAGTCTACTGACCTCTTCAAGAAGGGGTTCCCCAGGTGACAGAGGGTCAGGTATTCTGTGATCAAACTTGATATTGGTTAAATAAGATGTCACCTGCTAGACTTGTTTATTCCAGTAAAGCAGATTTGCTAGTGACACCTGTGCATCTTAAAGGATTATACGCAGCAGTCTTGGTTTGTCCAGGCAGCTGATAGGTGGGTCTTGTCTCTAACAGGTCCCCAGGGACCAGCGGAGGACGGCAGTCGGGAGGAGGATTTCTGAAAACAGCCTCTCTTCGGAGGACTTCGATGTTGCCCCAGGAGAGAAGAGCCACGGTACATCAGGTCAGGAAACCTCATGGGTTGGGGTTTGGTTTTGGGGGTGGGTTTAGTTTATAAAACAAAACTGCTTCGTACAATACAATGCAAATAACTTTTGCCGCTCAGAAAGTGCAGCCACCGTCCATCTGTAAAGTCCCTGTGAGCATCGCGTGGAATGAATTAAGTCTTGTTGTGAATTTTAAACCATTGTACCCTTCAGCGTGGGAAGCCGAGGCACAAGAGATAACTAGCAAGTTTAAGGAATGGAACTCATTTTTTCCGTGTCTGAAACCTAGAACTACTTTTAACTATCAAACTAATTTAGGAAGCAGTGAACAGACAAGACAATATGTCTTCTTCCTCTTGCTTTAATTGTCATCCCTCCTGCCTTGTCCAGCCACAGGTAACTATAGCCAGCCTCATGACTTGAGCAAAATTATGGATTTTTCATATGTTTGGAGACTTTTTTTTTTTTTTTTCCTAGCAAGGCATTTACAGTCTTTCATGTTTTCAGCCTGTGGCTAATGTATCTTACTAATTAGTGATGTACATTGTGTCATTATTTGAGGAGTACTGGAGAGAATGGCAAGAGCTACTTACATTTGTTTATTGTCCCCAAGAGGGACTTTAATAATTCATATAAATTTTTAGTCATTCAAGGCCACTAGCTAGTGAAAGGGTGGGTTTTTTTTTTAATCATCCTTTATTGAACAATTAAGCTATTACTGAAGACCTGACCACTATACAAGGAAGCTAGATTGCAGAGCAGTCACAGGAGCTGGTTTTTTAAACCTGTTTGGCTAACGTGTGACAGCAGAAATGAAAGATGGGAGGCAAGTAACGCAGCATAGTTCTGAGCATCAGGAGATCTATGTAAAGGCTTAAGCTCCCAAATGTTTCTTCCCTCTCAAGATAAACACAGATGCTTCAAATTGGCCTGCGAGACTACACTGAATTATTTCATAACGTGTTTGTTCTCAAGGTCCTTACCTATAACATGTCATGCGCTAAATTATTTTCATGGAGAAGGTGGAAGTGGCAGGT
>JAVJGJ010000039.1:4175076-4189140 GCA_035590215.1 Microhierax caerulescens | reverse complement strand
GGACAAGGATTCCATGACAGGAATGATGTATAATTTCCATTTAGCCACCGTAGCAGCTGCTTTCATTTGACAATAACAGCAATTTTCAATGCTAAAACTGTTCGCTCTCGTCACTTCTGTGACTGCTGGCTGGACACTGCATCTGGTGAATACGCTACTTTTGAAACTAGCTGGATTAATTACGAGACTTGGAGTGTAAACCTGTGACTGAAGCATTTCTGTGCTCTTCAGATGTGGAATTTCTGCGGTCTTGGGAGTGGGGAAGGGTGGGATTGGTAGATCTTTCTGTAGACAGCTCTCCTGGTCTTCCTGCAAGCTACCCTTGATTTATTTAGTTCTTTTTTTCAGGGCATCTTGTAGACATGAGTCCAGCACTCAGCCCAGATAAGGCAGAGAGCAAGAAAAGCCTGGAGATGCCTCGCCTAACAGAAACCTCCATAAAGGACAGGCTGGCGAAGTATCAGGCAGCTGTGTCCAAGCAGGGTAGTTCCACAGGCCTCATTACCATGGTAAGTCTGTTCTTTGCCTTCCGTAAAAGTGACTTTTTATCTCAACCTGAGACTGGAAAGATATTACAGAACCCAGGCTTTTTTGAAGATAATGCCATTGTCCATTAAAAATTATTTGTGCCTGTAGGAGTCATTTCTAATGAAGAGTTGCCTCTACATATTGCAGGAAGAAATAAGTATTTGCATATTCCTGGAATAATCTTGAAAGTTTTCCAAGGAATTAATTGCTGGCACCCTGACTGAAGTCCTTCTGAAACATAGCTGACATTCTTTTTTCTTTCTGCATGTCTGTAGCTCTCTGCTTTCTTTGTTTTGTTGGTTTTGTGTTTAGTTTGTTTGGTTGTTGTGGTTTTTTTTTTTTAAAAAAAAAAGCAAACTCAGTTCTGCATTGTACATAAGCTGTAAGCTAGGGGAAACTGAGGCACAAGACAGAGCAACATTCAGTGTTGTACAGTGCACAGAACGTGAGTCTCTTTGCCTGCAGCTTTGGGATCTCTGGCCAGTTTTTCTCCTTCTTGTTTTTCACCTCCCTTCAAGTCTCCTCACCCATTGTCTGAATCCAATTAGACTCTTGCAGTGAATGAACCTTTGCCAATTTTGCAGATATTTGATGAGGAAATGAGCAATTAATGAATCATGGTGAAGTAGTGCAGCTGATGAGGCTGCAAGAATCTCAGCTTTTGTTAAAAAAGTGCTTGAGTATGTTTGCTGGAACTATCTGATACTTAAGCAATAAAAGTTCCCATCATTAAAGGAAAAGTATTACTTTTGTTAACCAGAGTCATAAAAGTAAAGAAGATAGGCCTTTTAAGTTAGGAAGCTTGCACTGAAAATAAAAACCAAAAATGGTGGTTCTAAACTTTGGAAGAGTGCGTGCTTCCTGGGTGTATCTGTAGAAAGGCAAAAGTTTCTACCTAGCTGAAATGATTCCTGAATTTCATAGGCAGTGTGGGTCTAATTCTCCAACTGTTGGGAGGAAAGTGGAGTAAACTTCACTACATGAATGGAAAGTAATTGCAGCCAGTGCAGCAAATCTGATTACTGCTAATTGCTGATTTCTGCATCCCATTTCTCGCCTGGATTCGGTTTGCTAGATTGCTGTTTCCCGGTTGTGGCTCAGTGTGGTAGCAGATCCACTAAATTACGTCCTAATGGCAAGAGGTTTCCCATAGATGTCTGTTAAGACACTGATTTGCAAACCCCCAGCTATCAGCATGTCCGTCCAGCCTGATGCTCTTAGGGGGTCCCGATCTGTTGATTTTGGCCTGGCACGTCCATGAGGGCAGCGCATAAGATGGAGCAAACCAATGTTTGCAGTGGTTCTGTGTTCCAGCAGCAGCCATAACTCTCAGATATTCTCCTTCCCTGCTGACAAAGCAGCTAGGGCTCTTTTGATATGGTAGTGTGGTATGTGTACTTCCCTTCTCCCAAAATGTGTCACATCTGTGCTACAAAGGAAAGCCATAATCTCTCTTGGGAACAACTGTTTTGAGGGCATTGTGGTGTAATTAGGCCTGGATTAAAAATGATAGACTCTTTCAGAGTTGGTTAGAGTAAGGCTGAGAAGCAATTTCTTTACATTGCAAGTGATACAGGAAGGTGGGAGAGACATGGACAGCATATTTAGAGGTCTATACATTAAAATTCTAATATTTAACCCTAAATTTCATTTTAACTTTAAAATTCAAACCTATTAGACACGGCTGGGTTTGTGCAGACTTGTTTACCAAATCCGGTAGGATGCTGGTGCTGGCATTTAGCCGTTTCTCTTTCATGTTACAGAGAAGATGTCTTGTGAAAGGCACGAGTCTTTCTCCAATTATCTTGTATCCTGTGGCAATGAAAGAAACACGAGGTTTCACTGGATTTTATGTTTTTGAAGTCTGAAAGATTCTTTTGTGAAAATCTTAAACAACTCAGTTTGTCAAGGACAAAAATTTTGGTAAATAACAATTAGGTTTTTGACTAGTATTGAAGCAAGGGTCGGATTTGCTTTTATGTCAAACTGTATTTTGCAATTACACAGTGGTTTAAGATAGTGCTTGTCTTGAAATACTTGTAATTTAACATTTCTGGAACAGGAGGATGTGGATTGAACAGGGGAAATGAGAGTCAGTTTTAAGAAGGAATCTGAAAGTAGAGAAAAGTGGTTGTATAGAAAAATGCTGGCATTACCTCCGTAAAAAACAGTAAAATTCTACAGCCCCATCTTTTTTCTTCATTAGAATGTATCACTTAAGTTTGTATAGAGTTTTTTTTTTTATGCTTCTTTAATTATCACTGTATATGGTAGGAAAAGAGTTTTAAAAGATCTTAAGAAAAATAGAAAGCAAGTACTTTCCTAGGGGAAAAGAACCTGTCAACTTTCAAGTGCTTTATTCTATAGAATGAGATTCAAGCCAGTGAAAGTGAACTCAAGAATTACAAATCTGAGCAGAAGGAGAATATGCCACCAAGTCTTGAGGACTCCATTTCCTATCAGGATGGGGAGAAGGTAAGATGCTCATGCTGGTGAAGATCAATGACTTCACTTGAAGTGGAACTAGCTGTAGAAGCACAGCCGATCTAGTTGTTCCACATGCCATCTAGAAACTGAATATGAGCAGTTGATACAGATTATTTACATGCTGCAGAATTCCTGATATTTTTGTACATGATTTTTTTAGACTGTATCTGAATTACACACTAGCAAGTCTCTGTGGAAGACTTGTGAGCAGTTGTAGAGAATATCTAGAGGTGAATTTTATGTGTTATTGGAGAGTTGCCCTGTCTTCTCAGTAGTGACGTGCCTTTAGCGTGGCAGAACCCTTCCATGTCATAACTCACGTATTTTCTGATGGCTTCAGTAGCTGACTAGGACTCAAACCTCTGATGGTCTTGGGTTTTTTTGTTCTGGGTTGGTGGTTTTTTCCTTACTCTGCCATTAATTTTAGATGACTGTGATGAAACCACCTAAACTTTTTTTTGTGTCATGTTCCCTAACTGTAAAAAGATGATTCACAGCTAGGTAGTTGTTTTGCTTGTGTGTGGGTTTGTATCTTTTTTTTTTTTTTTTTTTAATAAAACAAAAAAGAAACCACACCAGAAAAAGAACTCATGAGAAGCTTTATGTGACACAAGTAAAAGGAGTTTGTCGCTGTTTCTTCTGCATTTAGTGGCTAAATTTTGATTAAAGTAACTGAGAATGCCAGTTTGGGTTTGTTCCTGGATTTGAGCTCCCGCTGTAAATTGAGACTAAATTACTCTGTGAATTAGAGATAATAAAGCATGCTCAAGCATTTGTATACTAAACTGGGGACAGCAGACGGGATAAAAGTAGCTGAATAATAATTGGGGTACTGTGTATTCCAGCCATTCTGAACACGTGGCAGCCTAATGCCAGGAGGGCTTTTAGAGCTTTCCAGCCTTCCTTGGGCAAGGGGCCAAATTGTTGCTTTCAGCTGTTCCGCAGTGACAGCTGAGCAGCTTCGTGTTCAACTGGTTGAGGCTGCTTTTTGCTAAAAGGTGAGTTAATTAAAAGACCACCTGTTAAATCAGAATATATCCCTGTTGTTGAATGGGAAGATCTGAATAAAATTTCTTGTATTCAGTTGTAATTGTGAGGTTCCTTGTTGAGGTGTCCAGGTGCAATAAAGGACCTGAATAGAACATTGTTCGAGAGCCAGGATTGTCCTTTTGAACCAACGTGATGAACTTTGGAAATAAGCCTAATTAAAACTGCTAGTGGTAAATATCAGAAACAGGAATCCTCTGGTAAAAAGGAAACAAAAGAAACTTGCTAACCTTCGCTGTCATTTTTCACACTGAATCTATTAAAGATTCAGTAGCCAGATATATGTGACTAACAGCCACAGAACATGCTGATGTACTTCCCAGTATACTAGTGTTATTTTTTCAGTAGACCAGAGTGCGTTAATATATTAACTTGCTTCCTTATTACCTCATTAATTTGCAAACTTCAGTTGCTTGCAATGGGCCTTTCAATCATTAAAGGGAATTAGTGATGATTTGTACTTAATCTTGTTACAGTACTTTAGTTTCTCAGTGTGGCTACTTACAACTATTTGATTTAATAGCAATACTGCCAGGTTTAATAAAGAAATATACATCAAGAGCCTTATCTGTAACATGTTTAGTATCTGAAACTGGTTTGTATCCAACACTGTAGAAGAGTTGGTGGCTTTTTGTTTGGAGTTTGGGTTTGTTTTGTTTTTTTTGTTTAAATAAGAATCTGTTTCTGAAGGAGGAACAACAGGATAGGTCCAGGCATGTTCATCCCAACCTCGAAACAGCAGACTTCTAGTTCTAAAAAGCTTTTATTTAAAATTCAGCTGTTTTTTCCTTCACACCTCCCCCCCTACCCCAAGCAATGTCTTTGCTGAATGTTAAAATGTTATAGGTTTGTCAAATATTGGAGGGAGATGTGAGATTTCCAGTAAATGTGTACTGCTTGGTGCCAAGGGATTTCTAAGTAAGAAAGCCTGGGAGGTACGTCAACGAGATCAACAGGGACTTCTGAAGACTAATAGCTAAAGGTGTACAAGCTGCAGGTGTTTGGGAAAAAAATATAATGTTTGTGTGTGTCAACGCTATGGCAGATGACCTGAATATTGCAAGAGCTGTAAAATTCTGAAGATGTCTACCTTGTAGCAAGGACTAACATTCTTGGCAGTCAGCTGGACTCTGCCTTGTGCCTTACAAAACAAAAAGTAGCTTCATGCACACCTCAGTGTGGCCAGTCTCTGCCTGTTGTGTTACTCAGGTCATGATTATTCAGACTTTAGAATGTCAAAGGTGCTCATTGACTAATATTCTCTTGCAGGCTTCTGTAGGTGAGAACAGCTTGTCTTTCCACTCTGGTCTTCTAGAGGATGGCAATGGTAAGCACTTGTTCTCCTGCCTCAACAAGAGTAAAGCACGTGACTGAGGAAAAGCCCTAACCGCCCAGTCGTGTGTAGGATGCTTCAGATCAGTCCTGTCAAATGATGAATTTGATCCAACAAAAACCTGTCTTGTACTAAAAATGTGTCCTGTGCCCAACTCAAACTTTGTAAGAATTTCTTTCAGGTTTAGAAGTTCATTTCATTTGCAATTGTAATTGTGAGACATCTGTAATTCTTGTTTGTTCTGATTGAAAACATTAAAGTGTAGCTTCCTCACCATTTGGACTTAAACTAATAGCTCTGGCAACTACTACATCAGTCAGTAGGCTGAAATACTTATTAATGCAGGATAATTACCAGGTGTCTTTGGTGTGGTCCAGAGATTGACAGGTTCCTGTTCAGCAAAGCACTTCAGCACATTCTCCTGTTGCCTTAGCTTTACACCTAAATTCAAGCCCACACACGAGCGCTTTGCAGAAATGAAGAACAGCTCCTGGAAGTTATATGTTGGATCCCCATATTAGTTTCCTTTACATATCAGCTTAACTTCCCTGGTAAATCAGAAAAGCAGAATGATCATGTTGGAACATCTAGAACAAGAGGTTTAATAGCAGATGTTCAAGAAAAAAAGTTTTAGCCCTTAGTTGGGAGGGTTGCTGTTGGGTCTTAAGAGCATAAGCTTTCTGTGGTTTTAAACTCACCACAATTGCCTTTCCTTCTTCGTTTGCTCCCCATAGCTGGACAAAACTTGGAGAGCGAGACAGAAGTTCAGAAACCTGTCAGCACAAAGCAGCAAAACTTTGGTTCTAAACCAGTTGGCCAGACAGATGCATCTCTGCCAAAAGCAGTGAAGGTAAAGTGGCTATTTAGTCTCAAACGTTGGTGATGGCTAAAACCAGCTAACTTCTCTGTGTAAAATATTGAGAAGCCTTAATGCAATCAATGTGGTCATGAAAGGTCTGGCAGTCACTGTATCGATATCTGATCTGTCTTCATTAGACTGTCTTCATGAGGGAACTTTAATTCAGAATGGAAAAGCATCTCAGAACTGTCAGTTTTTCTTCAAAGGCTAAGTCTGAGTTGCTTGCTGGGAGTTGCCCCTCTGCTGTTACAACAGCGTGCCCCTGCGACAGAGGCAGCCTGCTTCTCTTCAGTGCGGGAAAGGGGCTTTGAGCACGGGATCGTATTGGGGCTGGTCTCTGTCTCTTGCGAAGTCAGTGCTCCTAGAGACAGGCACTGAAGTCCTGATACTGATCTTCAGAGCCTTTAGTAGGCTGGGACTTGGCTTTCCACCCTCCTCTTCCAACTGTTCCCAAGATAACAGTACCAACTTTATAGCAAGGGCACTGTGGTGACTTGACTCGCCAAAGACTGAGTTTGGCATTCTGAGTAAAAACCTTTAATGTTACATTTTCTTTAGCAGGAGCGATAAAGCATAAAGCAGATGGAGAGCTTCTTGGATAGGAATGTATTTGCTAATCTTATTAGACACAGAAATGGCAGCGCTGAACATTTTGATCACGCTGTACTTTCTCGTCACGTGTGCTGTCTGGAGTTAGGATGCCTGTTCCCTGGGCTGCCACAGACTTCCTGGCTCGCTCCTGAGGAAACAACTGTGCTTTTGTTGTTTTCCCCATCTTTGAGAGGAACAGCACTGACCTCATGAAGACCAGTGAGATGTGGCTTCCTAGCATGTTCTGGAGTATAAATGCCAGTATGCAAAATCAGGGTTGCCTATAATGTTTTTGTAATCTCTGTCTGTTACAGCATACGAGATGCGTACAGCCTGCGTGTCTTGGTCCTCTGTGCTATCTCTTGATATGATTAGAATAATTTTAGTCCTCTACCTTGTTACTGCTTTAGATGCTGCACTGCTAAGATAGAAACCCAGATGCTGTTTATTCATGTAAGGTTCCTATTTGTCTCTTCCAGCTTCTGTTTCCTGTTCTTGGTTCCTAACCTCTACTCCTGCCTTCTGCTTCCCTCCTAATGTGAGCTCAACTCTCAGCTTTCTCTCAAGTTTTTTCATATTTATTGGGCCTCACCTTCCTCCTGTAGCTCCTATTTGTAGTATGCCTGGAAAGGAATTTCTTTCTCTTCACACCCCAAAACGCCTCTCCATCAGACATAGGGCTCACTTTATGCAAGTAAGTTTCTCTTCTTAGACGGGGATGTGCATTGCAGAAGCACATGCCAGCACTGTCACATCATTTTGCAAAACTAAGTTTTCAGGGAGAGTTACTTTTTGATGGGCAAGCAAACTGTTGCTGCCTTGTTCCCTGTAGCAAGCATAGATGATTAGATTTTTTTGTTTCCATTGTTAAAATTTCATTTTTTGAGATTTCATTTAGTGACTCAAAATTCAGAATTCATACGCAGTTTTGGCAGCACCTAGAAATTGTGGATTTTTTTTTTTTAAAAAAAAAGGAACTCTGAAGTTTTGTTGGTCAAGCTGTTGTCATAATTAAACTTTACTATAACTTCAAGCAATGCCTTAAAAAATGAAATACCTATTCAAACTGGAATTGAATTGGCAGCAAACTTTATGGTTGCAACAAACTGACTTCAGCTGGCTCTGTCTTCAGCAATCTGTCCCTCACATACTGTAACTTTCATTGCCTAGCCATTGTTTCTAGTCTGTTATAAATAAATTGCTGTAATTATGTCTTCCTGTGACCTTCCTGGTTTTTCTTTAGCCATGCTATTTTTCCTTAAAGCTTTTGAGTAAGTTTGTAGCAGGTAATTTGTCAAAGAAAAGCTAAAATAGCAATGTGTCTATGCAGACCCAGGGTATAGAGCCTGGGTACGCTTTATGCTGCTGCTCAAGTAGTTGTCATCAACATGCAGCCCGAGACTGCTAATTTTTAAACTGTAGTTATTTATTTTTTCCTTTAAAGTGTCTTCCCCATTGGCCAATCCTAATAGATTCCAACAAGTGAATGGCATCAAGCGACCTTTTCTTTTTTTTTTTTTTTTTTTGTGGACAATGTACTTGCTTCCTTGATGCTGTCAGAAGGCAAAATCTGAGATCAATGCCATACAGCACAGCAGGGACACTCGACTCCTTAGTGTTTAACTTTACCCTTTAAACTCTCAGAGAATTTGCTTAGTGAGCACAGAAACAATTTTAGCTGTTTAACCTCAAAGCCCTGCTGACTTCAAGTTTTGAGTGAGTTTGAGGGCTGCCTGTCCTGAAATCTGAGTATAGTTTCTTTGCTGGAATTGCTTACAAATGAAGTCAGAAGTGTTTTCTGCTGCCTCTGTCTGTGCTGAGACTATTTCCTCCTCTTTAAGAGAGGGGAGCATTTAGAAAAAGTGGATCAATGTAAAACTGTTGAGCAGTCTGTTCCACTTCTTTCACCTCCCACCCTCTACGTTTTATTCTGAGGGGTTTTCAGCTCTTTTTCTGCACATGGTTTTTATTGAGTTTTTTTGAGGGGGTAAGCCTCATACTGACTGTAATCTACCTTGAATGTTTCTTCATCGTTTTCCTATCAAGAAAAACTGAAGTTGCAGAAATAGATTAGATAGCTTTTTGGGAACTGGCTCGGTCAAAGTTATAACTGAGTTCTAGTATTTTCATTGTTCCTTCTCAACCATTGCTCAACTTGTGATGCTTCAGCTGTGGAATTTGCTGGGGCAAACTCTTGGCTCACTCTCAAGCCACAGCAATCCTGTGGGCCTGCCATAGCCTCTTCCTCTCTCATTGCCCACCAGAACCCACTCCTACCACAATTAGCATTGAATTGCAGAAAGTGAATCGCTGCAATTTTTCTGAGAACTCTGGAAAGCCGTGCATGAACCCAAGCCAAGTCCCCTAGCAGCTGATTCATTTTCCAGTTAACAGGCTTTCTCTTCTTCCTGTAGAAATTCCAGTTGCCAATGAAGGAAACCTGTGTTGGGTGTCAGAAGACCGTGTACCCGATGGAAAGGCTTTTTGCCAACCAGCAGGTGTTTCACATCAGCTGTTTCCGCTGTTCCTATTGCAACAGTAAACTCAGGTAAACACTCTGCTCCCTTTGGCTGCCTTCTAGGAAGCGTAGCTTTCCTCTTCAGCAGCTGAGCAAGATGCTGTTTGGGCTTAGCTCAGCCAAAGGCAACTGTAATCCAGCGGGCTGGAGAGGAGCGTAGGAGTGGTACTACAGTCCTAGTTTTGCCAGTGGCTTTTGCACTTGATGCAGTCTGGTCTTAAGCTCTTAATATAATTTTACATGGGGGAAAAACATAATGTGCAACTCTGTAAAGAACTCCTGACATTTGAAAAGAGGGCTGTACAAACTCATGAGGGTTGTAAGCCTGTTGTAAAGATGTTGGAAGACTGAAATTGAATCTCTTCAGTAACAAATCTATAATATACACCTGTCTCAGGGGCTGAGACACGGAATGCTAATGTTTGACTTTGTATTTTCCCGAACAGTCTTGGGACGTACGCATCTCTGCGTGGGAATATTTACTGCAAGCCTCACTTTAATCAGCTCTTCAAATCTAAAGGCAATTATGATGAAGGCTTTGGACACAAACAGCATAAGGAATTATGGGCAGGCAAAACTGAATGTGAAGAATCCCTGGAGAAAACTCTCCATGGGGTAAATACAACAGAAAGTCCACAAAGCCCAGGAGTAGAGGATGCCCCAATTGCAAAAGTAGGAGTTCTGGCAGCCAGTATGGAAGCAAAAGCTTCAGCTTTGCCTGAAAGAGAAGAGAGACCAGCAGAAACGAAAAAGCTGAGGATTGCCTGGCCACCTCCATCTGACCAAAGTATTCAAGGAAGTGCCTTAGATGAGGGCATCAAAGTATTCAAACCCAAATGGCCCCCAGAAGAGGAGACTTCCAAGCCAGATGTGCTGGAGGATGTGGATCTGGATCTCAAAAAGCTAAGAAGATCCTCCTCGCTGAAGGAAAGAAGTCGTCCCTTTACAGTCGCAGCCTCGTTTAGAACAATATCTGTTAAAGGCCATAAAACTGAGAATTCATCTTCTCCTCCTAAGGCAGAGAGAGACATCTTGAAAAGAAGTGAGGAACTAGAGAGACAGGTTGTTGCAGACAAAAAGCAAAAAGAAAAGAAGGTTGAGAATAGGAACATCCAGAGTGCTGGCAAGAAAAATGTAGAGGAAGAACGGGAATTGTCTGGTATCAAAACAGTAGAGCATAACTTTGTTGAAAATGGCCAGGTGAATGCAGAGACGGATGAGGAAGAACATGCTATGGAAGAGCAGGAAATTCCAAATGAAGAATTCCTTGAACCAAATTCTCCTAAACATTCCAGCTTAGCCAATGTTGTGACTGCTAAAGAATCATCTCCGAACCAGAATCGCAAATCCCAGGATGTTGGGTTTTGGGAGGGTGAAGACATGGAAGATCTATCTGTGGAAGAACAGATCAAAAGGAACCGTTACTATGAAGAAGATGATGACGAATAAATGGGCCTTTTACTAGAAAACTTGCTGCAAGGTGCTGGTCCTTTTTAAATTGGTGTTTTTAGCTTTAACAAACAGCTGTTCTCCACAGAAGCGATGCTATACTGCACATCGACATTAAGGGAATCCTATGAACAAATTCTCTCAACTAGAAAAATATGCTGGAAGCCCACAAAGAGTGTATTTAGGAGCATGGAAACAAGGATCTGGCTGTGGGATAGCTTCAACAGGTAACCCCTGTCCCCACAGCGTGAGACCAGAGCTGTTTTGTACTGCTACTGTCATATCCTTTCTGAGCTTCAGTACGTATCTCACTAACAATGTATGGAATGTCACTGTACTCAAAACGGTGGTGTGAAACAGGCTTTCTGTAATACACTACTTCTACCACTACAGATGCTACTGCAGTGCTTTAGGGACCAATTTCAAAGGGACTTTCTGGCCTGCTTTAAAACTGGTAACTTCATGCACTTTAATACATGTAAAGGGCACAACTGGATTTTTTTATTATTATTATGAAAACACTTAAGTGCTTAGTATCCAACAACTAAAGCATCTTAAACTGAGTGCAATGTGATTTTTCTTTCTCAAAACTGCCTGTGATCAGTTTTGAGACTCCCTACTCCATTTTTCTCTGTGCAACTGGAACTACGTGCCCGTTGCTGGAACGTATGTATTTTAGTGCTTAGCCAGAAGCTGTGCTGACAGCCAGATCTCCTTGAGGACAAGTCAACATTTTTGCAGTAGCCTGCAGGGCATTAGCATGACTTCAGCATTTTATATGCATTTGAAGTGGGGGCTTTTTGGGTTTTTTTTTTGTGGTTTTTGTTTTTTGTTTTTTTTACTTGGCATTCATAAATCATTTTAAACTGTAGATAATATTTCTAAGGCCTTTTGAAAACTTTGAAATCCTACTCATATCAAGCTGCCATAAACCTTTTCGTTATGGCTGTGAAATTATGCTACATTGCAAAACAGTCTCTGGAATAAAACCATCTGAATGGTGAAACTTTCTGATTGCTAGCATTGAAGCTTAGTACATTGTTAAACTTGACTTCATTTATTTTACAAATAATGAAATCTTGAATGGTGGCAGGAGGATACCCTTTTATATTAGCTTTTATTTGTACTGTATTCTCATGAGAATTAGCTTTTAACTATACTTGAGGTGTAAAATATTCTGCTTTCTTTTAACAGTCCTGCTAACTACACAACTTTCAATAAAGTTCGGTCATTTACATTAAAATTTAAATCCGAAGACTGGATGCGTACTCATTTCATGAAGAGGTGGCATTTTAAAAAGACCATGGGAGAAGATGGGGGAAATACGGGTGTTCTTACTGGAAGCTGGAGACCAGACAGTGACTTTTCTGGTGCCACTAGGTGACACTGTGCGTCCGCTTTTTTTCTGGTTGACAGTCAAATGTGCTCTCATGCAAGAAGCTGTGGAAGAGGGATTAAAGCAGGATGGGTGAAAGAAATAAGGACGTGCAGATAATTTACACTGCCATTTCTGGCTTCAGGTGGTTCTCAGGTATGCTGAGGACAAAGGAAAGTTCTCCCCCTTTCCTGTAAGTTTCTTTTGTATTGCAGTTATCTTCACTAAAGCCTGAGGTGGGTCTAGTTGGGATAGACGGAGGCTAAGACCTAGAAGAAAAGCAGTAAGTGTCCTGCAGCAGCATGAGAAAATGCATGTGTGTGTGACATATATAGGGGAAGGAGGGCGAGAGAAAGAGAACAGAAGCCTGCTGTCTAGCTGGAAAGTGTTGGCAGGTGTATGTCATGAGGTGTACAACATACAGTTAATTTTTCTTTTTAAGGGAGCAGTGAGACTTTTGATTTGTACAGACAGATGTACAGCAAAACTAGGAAAGGTGATGTGCGAGCACGTGCTGCTTTCTGTAACCTTTATCTCTTCCTAACAAAATCCATCTGGTATTGGATTTCCTCAAATTACTAAGCAGTTGGAGATCTTTGACTGGAAATTGCACTAAGTGTATTTGAAAAAGAAGGGAAGAGGATTATACGCTGTGGACTCAGATTTATTGAATATGCTCACTGCTTGTTTCTTAGGAAACACAACTGAATTTTCCAATGCATCCCTGGTTACATGACACTAAAGCAATACTGCTTGCAGTTACCAGAGACTTCGATGTTACACATTGTTAGTTCTAGTTAAATCTGAGGCATCTGTGAGTCTCTGAGATACAAGGAGCCTTACTGTTCACGGGGACTGGCTGACCATCTTCAAGGAGAAATTAGTATAAGTGGTACTTTTAAACAGAGTCGTTGATTATAAGAAAGGTGAACAGATCACGAACTAGCCTGTCCTCCGATCTATTAGTTATTGTAGTATTTGAGTGCTTAATGGGCCGTTTGATTTGTTCTCAACTGGACAGATGCCAGAAGAGCTATTACATGAAAGATGGATCATTTGCTACAGTGTACAAGGAGGTTGATGCTGACGACCTGCGTGGAGAGATGGAAAACCTAGTTACACAAAAGCTAGGCTTTGTTACTTGGTAACCCACATCCCAAGACTGTCAAGCTAAACCACCATTTTTTATCTGAATGTTTTAAAAGCTGTAGGGAATATCTAAAGCTTTGTCAATCGGCGTACCTCTCGTTCTCTTGTTTGGTGCCAAGATGTTAAACCACATTGCTATTAATACTGGTAATATAGTAAAGATAGTGATGCTAATAAAACTGATCCTTGGTGTCTTACCGTAAACTCTTCTCCTGAGAAGTCCCTGCTGGAAGCTCTAGGGCCCTTCAGAGGTGAGTGGGATGGTTGGAAGCCCCCCGTGAGGGGTCCTGCCTCTTGGGGGTGTGTGGGAGATGGTTTAATTAACGGAGTTGAGCAGTTTTAGTCTCCTCCACAGTTGTTGGGCTGGGCCCAGCACCTGCCTCCGCTGAGGCGTTACTGAGGGGAAGAGGCCGCACTCCCCTCAGGATCCACTAAAGACTGTCTGGAGGACTTAATTTTATTTTCAGTCACAACAATTTGTCTCTGTTCGTGGAAAGAAAAAACATACACGCACACACACATACCGAGGCTGTGAAGGTGGTGAGGGGCCGCCTTCGCGCCTCCTCCCCATAGCGAGTGCTGAGGGGGCAGAGCGCGGGCGCCACACTGCGCGTGCCCCGAGCTAACGGTCCGCGGTGGGCGGAACCAAGGGAAGCCCCGCCTATCCGCAACGACACCCCCCGCGCATGCGCGCTCGCCGCCGGGAGGGGAAGGGGCGGGGCCGCGCG
>JAVJGJ010000039.1:4159664-4174674 GCA_035590215.1 Microhierax caerulescens | reverse complement strand
GCCGCCGGCGCCCCCCGGGGGGCGGCGGGGCCCGCGGCGCGGCGGGGCGGGCTGGGCCCCCCCCAGGGCCAGGGCGGCTCGGCCGGGCCCCCCTCGCCCCTCAGGCCTCGCCGAGGCCTTTCCGCGGAGGCCGTGGCGGGCTCTGCGCCCGCGGCTTTTTTTTTTTTGTGTGGAAAAAAAATATTGTATAACGCTGGAAAACCTGTCCCGAGAACCCGTCTGCCTCTGTCACGACATACCGAGCACGTCGGGCTCCTCTCTGCCTTACCTTTGGCTCCTGAGAGGCTCCCTGTTGCTGGCAGTACCTCACGCTAAGGCAGCGCCAGCAAAAACTCTGGGAAATTCAACTTTTCTCTCTCCCCCCCGGCCAGGAGAAGTTCGACGGGGCGAGGGGGCGGCCTGGGGCCCCTCGGTGGGCTCCCTCGCCTTACTGGGCTCGGCCTTGGTCGTGCTTTCCTCGCCCGTTCCTCCATGAGGAAACAGGATTTGCTCACATGGCTTGGTATATTATTAAACAATTTGTGGATCCCCAGCATCTCGGGCACGATGGAAGCATGTGTGGACCATCATCTCTGCCCTGAACAGGTGTAATACGGTATCTGTCATTTTCTTACATCCATATATCCATAAACATAACGATACTCACTGTTCCCTGGGGCAGGAGTTTATCCTTCCCGCGATGTGTATCTCTTACAGCCGCATGCCGCGCAGACTGTGTGGGTGACATAGATACTAATTAGTAAAGCGGCTTATTTAGGAAAACCATTAGGTGAAGTAGACCAAGACACCTTGTGTTGCTATTCAGGTTGTTCATTAAAGATTGATTTAATCTTAAATTTCGGCTTTGAAAGGACAGAAGCGCTTCTGAGCGTGAAAAGGGCTGTAGGACTAAAGTGAGTAGGAAGCAAGTTGGGTTTGTTCTGTGGGTTTTCTGTAAGAATTTTGTTGAGTTTTTAGAAATTAAAACGAGGGGCCTGGGGTGAAGTAAAAAGATAAGCATTAAGTGTAGAGAAAAATGAAGCAGATCAGCAGAACAGAGAAATTTGAGAGGCTTTTTTTTTTTTTCTCTCCCATCTTATATTTCTTCCCTTCAAAAAAAAACCCCAAACATAAAAGCTTCAGAAAACTACTGGAAGCTCAAACCACCACAGAGGACCCAGGAATACACGTGGCAGTGCTAAAATTGCATCTCAGCTCGGTGCGCTGCTGCTCGTCTTGGCCAAACGTTCGCACTCACTAGCAGACAAGGAAAGGGAGTTGTGAGACAGAGCAGTGCTCATGAAAGGGATGTTGTAGGAAGGGCTCCTCACTTCCCAAGTCCTGTTTAGTCCAGGTGTCTAGGGAAGAAGCACAAAAGATGCTTTTTTCTCTGGAGCATGAGATGTTAGAGATAACGGTGCATCCTAGCACGCCTGGTAACACAGTCCTCCTGGTAGCAATTACTTTATGCCGATGATGTCTACCTGGTTTGTGAGATTTCTTTTGCAGTGTTAATTTAGGGAAGAGTCAAATGACAGGTGATGTCCTCTGCCTACACAGTAAAGCCTAAAGACCAAGGCATGGTTCCTGAGAGAGCGGTTCCCTTTTTCAGCTGTGTCTTTGCTATAGTATGTCTCAATGGTGGTATCCTGAAGCGAAAGCAAATAGTGAGAGCAACATCCAGGGCAGTTTCTAGTATGTTTATTTAAAAGACCATATTTTTTTAAGAAATGCTTTTCTCTTTCCTCCTGCCACTTTGAACATGTCAGAAAAGTTCACATTTATCTTAAGATCCCATTGTGCTTATACCCTGATTTAAGCTTTGGGGATGATTGTGTCAAACATCTTTGACATGCGTTTGGCAGTTGGACTTGATGACTCAGAACTTGAATTATATACTTGTGTAGCTCTTTTGTTTTTGCTTCTCTTCGTTTCTTTATCCTTTTGCTGCAGATCTTCAGTGGGAGGAAGTGCTTTTGTGACACTGATACTTGCAGTGCTGACACATGTTTCTGTTTGTGAGCGCTCCTATAAATTAACCTTTGCATCATGATGTTGGTGAATACTCATTAGGCTGACTGTGGAAAGTGCATGACTGTAGAGATGAGGCAAGACTTCGACAGGAAGGTGAAGTCCTGAATCGGTGGTAGGGGGGCAGATTTTGGTGCAGGCGAGATAAAGAAGGACTTCTGCCCACAAGTTTGTGGTTTGTTTGGGGGTTTTTGGGCTTACGCTTGCTGTTACTTCTTATGCACCTTGTCGCACTGCAGACCCCAAAAAAATTCCCAGCTATCTGCAAAATCTTGGAGCCTGTTATTCATGTGATGTGTTTATAATTACCCTGGAATGCCCTTCAGGAACAGATATGCTTGGTACTGTACAGGTCTGAGGAAGGATCTGCAGCTTGTGCACGAGCTGGGGAGGGGAGAAAAATTAGATGTTACTTCATTAGGTCTGGCTGGAAAATTAGGGACAGTTGTGGCATGAGGTGCTTTAATCTTAACACAGTGAAACAGATTATGGAAAGACAAACTCTTACTTCAAGTGCGTATTTATAAATCTTACTATTTCACAGATTGCTCTTCCTTTTCACAGCTGTAATAGGGAGTCGCCAAACTCAAATGTTGCATAAAGGATTCTGCCTTTGGGTTTGTGAAGTACAACATGCCTGAGAAATATTTGTTGTAACATGTGAGTCTGTGTACTTGAAAATTGGCGTTGGTTTCAAAATCAGTCTGTCCTAACAACTAGCATTGAAAAAGGTAGCTTGGTAGGTATGACTTAAGCCAATGAGCAGATACATGTTCAGAAAAGTGTAAGTATTGAAGTGATGATAATTCCTTGCTGGGAAGGTGTGGCAGTAAGTTCACCTTGGGAATAATTGCTGCAGTTCAGATTTATGTGGAATCATAAAATAATTTAGATTAAAAGGGACCTCTCGAGGTAACCTTGTCCAGTCCTCTCCTCAAAGCAAGGCCGACATTTTAGTCAAGCCGCATTGCTCATGGTCTTGCGCTGTTCAGTTTTGAATATCCCCAAAAATGGAAATCCTACTATCTGGGCAGCCTTTATTTTTTAGTGCTTAACTGCTATTGCTATGCAGACTTTTTTCCCTGTGGAAAACTTGCACATCTGAAAACCGATTGTGGGGCCAGAAATAGAAAACGTCACAGAAGTTTTGAGTTTTCCTTAATGAACACCTGATGGAAATGTCAGTCAGAAAAAAATATCAAGATGCCATGCTAACAGGATGAATGTTCATATTCCCCCTGCAAGGTAGCAACTGGTCTGAGCAGTTGGACCGTCGGTGGTGGTTCTGTGGACTCATGAGCGGGGAGTCAGGCGTGCTGGCCCAGGTGGAAGCACCTTGCACAGCCGGTCTGGAAACCCAGTGGAAGGACAGTTCCCATTTACAGTTCCCATTTACAGTTCCCATTTACAGTTCCCATTTGCAGTTCCATTGCACAAAGGCATTAGTTGTGGGAGTTAGAAAAGCTACATTACGGCGTTGGGTTTGACTTCCGTCAAAGTAATGAAATCCATTGCTGCCATCCTTTTTCCTTCCTGTTTCTGTGACTGGGACTGCTACCTCCTTCGCTTCCAGTGTTGTGACTTGTTTGCTGGCTTGTGTTGGTGTCTGGCTGCTTCTGTGCACCTAGAAGCATTTGCGGGTTGATTGTTTTTTTTTCTGGTTTGCTCTTTGGTCTCCCACATGCTTGACTGAGTAACTTGAGTCCTGTGCTGTACCCATAACCTGTGGCTTACTCTTGATTTGTATTCCCCCTGCTCTGATTTCTGGAAACATCTGTATTTTTTGCCTAAGCCTGCTAGTGAAGGAAGCCTACTACTCAGGAATAGTTTCATGCAAAGTTTTGAAGTGTGGGGTTTTGTTTCATTGGTTCTGCTTGTTTGGTTTTCAATCTTGAAGTCCCAAAGGGAATTATTTCTGCATCTTTTTTTTTCTGGGGAGATGCTGTTTCTTCTTGCCTTGATGCTTCAGGTTTTGAATTCTAGAATAACGCCAAAACTTTGTATGGATCACTGTAAGCTTTATTAACCATTCCCTCTCTTCTTTACTTAAAACAAAAGATGACTCTCCTGAATAATAAATTAATTGAATGTGCAGATTTTTAGAGTTTTCCGGTTTCCTCTCTTACATGAGGAAACTGACCCAAACTGAGTGTCTTCAGGCCAGGATTTTTTATTTTTATTTTTTTTTTTATATAGAGCTATAAGCACTGCATCCCAGAAAATGAAATAAAAATATTTGACATCCTGTAATTGCACATGTGTACTTCTTTGCTGTTGTTGTGGCATATCCTGTAGGAAGGATGAGTGTAAAGATGTACACTTTTATGGGGGTCTAGCCAAATGTTTCATAACATCAGAACATGATTTCTGGCTGATTGTCTGGGTTATAGAGGAAGCAGTGAGCCTTTCGAGCCAAGCTAAAATGAAATAACTCTTTCCTTTTTTTTTTTTTTTTTTTTTTTTTTAAGCCATGACTGTTGAAATGAACAGGACGTATGAAGAAATGGGGCAGGACAGTGAAACCTGAGCCCACAGTGTCTATTACTTGTTTAGTATTTTCTGAGAGCAGGGGAGTTCCTTTAGGATTACTCATGAGCCGATCTGTAGTTTCTCAAAGGGAAAACCCCACAACCTGTGTCTGTTCTTAAAGGCAGTCGTAGCTGTTTGTTACTGAAGTACTAACGGTGTACTCCCAAGAATGACTGCTGTTGGAACACTTAGAGTCATGATTCTCCTGCATTTTAATCTCTCCTTTTGGATACAAGGAGAAATGGTAACAAATGTGGTTGGAAAAAGCAGCATTTTCTGCTCAGTGGCACTCTGAGTCTGCTAAATGGAATACATATGTGTAATTTGTTGTCTTCAGTTCTGTTGTCTCTGAAACGATCTCTGTTTCGAAGCAAAATAATTTAATGATTCAAATGTTGGGTCCTTTTCAAGGCTGGTTTTGAGAAACAGGTTCTTTGTGCGGTCTCTCTCAAAGTAATTTATTTTAAAAATAACAAGAATTGCATCTTGAAACCCTCCTCTCTCGCCCACCAACAGGAGGTAAAAAAAATCACGTGTTCAGGTAACATACGCATTTACATTAGAACCCGGTGCCCGTTTTGACACAAAGGTATGGCAAAACCTGATAATTTTTGAGTGTGTATCCATTGTAGTTGCAAACCCAGGCTTGTTTTCAGAGTCTCTGTGCTATAGAATTCACAGAGTGTTAGATCAGCTTTTGGAATATGTGGTGTGTACAGGACTGAGTAAGGAACTGAGATCTTGGGTCTTTCAGCCTGCGTGACCTCTTACGTCTTCCTCGCTTTCCTGAAGGAAACAAGCCACTTTATTTCCCCCCACACACACAAAAACCCCAAACCAAAACCGTGTGTCTTTTAGGAATGGTGTCACTTGAACTTCCCTTTTTTCTGAGCTGTGTGACGGCGAGGCGCGTTCTGGAAATGAGGCATTTTGTTTATAGGGCTACAGGAGCTCCGGCGTTTGTGTTCACAGAAGACTGCTATCAGTGATCTATTATTTTATTTCTGAGTAATGAGAATCACCCTGGGGGAAGACGTTCTGATTGTCTACAAGCCAAGGACGTTGAGATTTACTTTTTAATTGTAGATGTGTTTACTGTATGCGCTGTCTACAATTACCATTTGAACTAATAAAAGATGCTGCTTCCCCTGTGAAGTTTCTTTAAGCGAAGCGAGTGGAAATCTTCAAACACTTTTTGAATGGGTTTTGCAGTTGGTGACAGGCCCGGGTCCTTGTGATTTAGGCAGAGGAAGGAAATGGATATCTTGTTTTAATCTAGCTCTTTCTTGGAACTCTTTCAGGTTTATTGCCAAGCCGTGTGCCATAAACCTTGGCATTCAAGACAGTGGACCTCACAGAGCCCAACCTAATGCAATTTTAGAGAAAGTGTTTACATCCATCACTAAGGTGAGTCACGCTTCAAATTCTGATGGAAATGGAGGCCTATAAGTAAGTGTGTGGGTGGGAGGGCAGCTGGCTTTTTCCTTCCAGTTTTCTAGTTTTAAGAGAAATGCATTTCACACTGCATGCACAATGAGTGTGCTCTTTCTGGCACGTCCTTCTTGTAGCAAAGTAAATTCTCTTTATGGCTGACCTATGCTTTTGTGCACAGAAGAACCTTTTTTAAACAGAAAATGTTCTCTTTTTAGAAAGGTACAAGGCTTCTTCCTTTGGTGCCCTGCCTTTGTCCATATTGTAACTCTCGTAACAGGTGGTAATTCTTGGTTTAACAAGAAATTTCCCCAGTCTCTTTCATTTTCTATTGGAAAAGTGCTGCTCTTTTCCCTGAGATCTGTTCTTTTGCTGGTTTTATCAGCCAGTTGTGTGAATGTCTTCCTCTTATTTTTGCCATCTGCTCTGGAATTGGACAACAGCTGTCACAGTGGAAGCTGGTTATTTAAGGAAAGCGTTCAGTCAGTGGTTAAGTGTGCCCTGATAAGGGGTAGGACATCTAATGGTGGCAGTAGGTGTTTCTTTTGATTGTTTCATGGCCTTTCTTTCACTTAAGCTTGACAGTGCTCCTTCACTTCAGATTTACGGAATTCCACACTGTCTGTACTCTGCTGAATGTTGACGGTGAAATCCATGCAGTGTGATAGATTTTCATTAAAGATAATGAAATGGAAGGGTTTATGTTCTGATTTGGTGATGCTGAACTTCATTCTGAATAGAGCAGATAAAGTGCTTGGGGAATGGGAGGGAAATTCTTTAAAACCCTAACTAACACTCGTCACAGGAACATTAAAGTTTTGAGTTATTTACAATTACATGTGAACTGAAAAGTCCCAATGATTTGCTGGTATTTGTGGGGGATTTGATGCCATTTTATGTAGGGGATATCCTTGAAATTAATGTTTAGAAAACCCATGAGGACACAAGCTGTGCAAAATTTATCTAGCTTATGAAAACAGAACTGCATTTAACTGTACCGGTGTGCTCGTGTCTGCTGTTGGATTTGCAGAATCCGAATGTAGGGTGGCACTGGTGCAGGGGAAAGATTTCATTGCTGTTCTGAAACCGGAGCTCTGTAAATTCTCCTTTGAGGCAGGATCACTTCCAGTGCAGAAGTGTCGGGTAGCCCGAGCCATTAAAGCCTAGTGAAGTGCAGAGAGATCTGCTCCTGATGGAATTACAGGAAAGTCACAGTCTTATACTGAAAATCAAATGAGACATGATTTTGCTTTTCAGTTGAGCAGTCTGGTGACTATTAAATCAGCATTCTGCATAGTTTTTTGGGTTCGTGTATAGCTCAAGCAGTAACCTCTGTTTATCATCTTTCAGTTGTAAGAGCTCCCTGGCAGAGCTTATTAAAAGGACACTGGTCTGAAACTAACATGGCTTATCTCACCACTGGGCCATTTTAGAGGTAGTTATCAGGTTTTGTTCACTTTGTCTCTTCTAAATCCATTTATGTCATGATTCAACTAAACTGCCAGTAGAGTTTCCAGTCAGAGAACAGTGATACATTATCACACAATTAGTTCATTTTTGAAATGTAATTTTATTTATAAGCTTTCATAAAGGAAATAATGCTATCTCTACGATGCCCTTTTGGAATATACAGGTATCTAGTGTGTTAAACGAACTCTTGCTTTAAAGTTTCCCTAAACTTGCAGTAAGTAGCAACCTTGACATGTATTCAGCTTTGATCTTCATGAGTTCTGGACAGTGTGAATCGATGTGCAAGTTTTAACAGGTAGGACAGATCATTTTAAAAGCTCTTCCTCCCAAATTAAGAAACAGAACAATTGCATTCTTTGTCTTAATGTGCTGTCAAATGATGAACAAGGTGAGGAAATGTTAAAGCAAAAGCATTCTGAATAATTAAGTAATTTGTGGCTTACGAAGGTTGAATTTGAATGAACGTTTGTGGCAATAGGTTCCTGCTTCTAGTCTATACATTGTACCTTCCTAGTGCGTGTTTTTTGTTCTCTTTGCATCATTTCTGTGATAGTACAGAGGGGATCTCAGACTGAAAGTAGGTTGAGAAGTAGGAGAAATGACACTTGTTTCGTTTTCCTTCAGTCTCCAGATGGAAAAAGGTTAGAAGGCTTGTCAAAGCAGCTAGACTGGGATGTTCGAAAGATCCAGCGCTGGTTTCGTCATCGGAGGAACCAGGACAAGCCCACCACCCTCACTAAATTTTGTGAGAGCATGTATGTTTGTGCAGAGGCCAAGATGTGGCTTCATCTTAAAGCTCCAGCTGTATGTTCTCTTTTCTAACTGAAACTGTGATCAGCTGCTAATTTAAATTAGTATCTTGGGGTTGGCTGGTGGAAGATAAATTCTTATCTATGCAAATGAAAGTAGTTAGGAGGGCTTTTTAGAATTCAATATTCTAAAATATTTTGTTTAGATGTGCATGAGAGACCAGAACAGATGTACAGGAGTTATTCCTGTCAACGATGAGCTGCTTTAGTTAGTGGACCGGGTCCTTAATGCAAACGTAGCACTTCAGCCTGCGTGTGTGTGCATATGTGGGTCCACAACTTGAGTAACTGTACCGAAGGCGACTCTGCTGACTGCACAGTTACGTTGTAGACCAGCATTTGTTCACAGACACAATGACCTTATGGCTTATGTGATGATGTATATACTTTTATACAGACACTTCTTGGATTCCTGTTCTTTTCATTTCAGTTCGTTCTTTTGTTCTTTGTTTCTTTCTGAATGCTTGCAGTTACCTCTGTTAGTGTAGTAGCATCTGAATATTTTTCCTGACTTGTTATTTCTTCTGTGCTGGTTTCTTTCCTTTCCAGTAACTTGCTTCATATTAATTCTTCCCCCCAGTATGGTTTTGTCTACTTAAAGCCACAAGGTAAGAGGGACAAATATATATATATTAGGATACCTTCTGGATAACAATGACTTATCTTGTTGTTATCTTGTTGTATGTTAAAGCATATGAATGATGCATGTTCATTCTTTATTTCAAACTCGGCTGTTGATGCAAACTCATATGTGGTGTGAAAACTCTTAAATAGGTTTGTGCTTACATGAGGTGTTTACAAATAAAGGCTTACCGTTTGGTGGGTGAAAGCTTTGCAGGTGGTCAGAATTGGGGTGTTTCACAATTGTTCCAGTTTTCTAACCAGAAGCTGTTTCTATTTCCTAAGTTTGATTTTTGCTTCTTTTTCCAGGTGGAGATTTACATTTTATTTAAGTATATTTTTTTATGGAATCAGGTTTCTCTGGACGGTGAGTTGGTCTGTCATCCTCTGCCTTGTTGATCTGTGTGGCATGCAGTGAGCTGTGGCTGTCCTGCTGGAATTTGGGGGGGGTTGACTACTTGTATCACTGCTTCAGTGCTGGCACCTAGATTAAAATAAGGGGGGGATTTAGTGGTGATAGACATTTTTATGTTCCCTTACTGGAGATTCTGGGGGTTTTGCTTAAGGTCCTTTTTTACGCTATACTAAAGTTTCTGTACAGATCTGTCGTTATAGAAATATTAGAAACTTACTTGTCCTGTTACCCCAGAATGGGACACAACTGTGTGTGTGGGGGGGGGGCTTTTGGGTTTTATGGTTTGTTTTCTTTGGGGTATTTTTGTCTCCCTCTTGAAGGGCTACAGATTCATCTCTTTGGGTCTTTATTATTATTAGAGCTGTACGACTATTCTTTGAATTTCCATTGCAATATAACTTGCCTTTGGCTGCAGAAAAAATATTTTCAATCACTAGGATGTTTTTCAATACATTTAGCTTGAATGGTAAGAATCAAGATAAAATTTCAGTGAAATGCTATTGTTGTTGACCACTGCCCTAGATGGTGGATAAGAAAAAACCCAGCAGAATAATGACTTCTTTTCTATTTAGGCACCCTGGTTTTGGGACACACGACAGTGCTGGTACAACTACCCTTTTCAGGTAGGAGCTAAACACTTCCCAGATTCCAACTTTATGCACAATTTCAGGTTTTATTTGTTGTTAATGATAGCAGATTAAAACTCAGCAGACTTGAGCACTTCTCGTTATCCTGTGGGGTAGATGCTGCACAGTTCATACTAATTTTATGTTTACTGGCTGCTGAGATTAGTAAAAGTGGGAAAAAAATATTGATAAAATGATACTGTTAACCTATTTACAGTGTTGTTTTCATTCTGCAGCAAATAAGATTGTCTAGAGGCCAACCAGTCTGTTTCAGTGCCTGGTTTTCCTAATCCAAGAGGCTGCAGTCTGAGTTGTAATGTTGACAAGGGGGAATCTTACTCCTTTTGAATAAAGCTCAAACACACAAGTATGTTTGTGTGAAAGCCTAGAGTAAGACGCCTGTTGCTTAAGCTTGTTTTTACTAAACCTTAATTCTAGATCTTTTAACTTATGCCTCGGCATTCTGGAGGAATGGAGTGGGATGGGAAGGAACAAAGGAAAAAGTCTATTTTAATGTAAATTTTCAAGTACTTTGTCTTCTAACTGTGCTATCTTTGTTTGTTTTCCAGCCTCTAACATCCAGGCTTTATTATTACTATATCTTGGAGCTGGCCTTCTATTGGTCTCTCATGTTTTCTCAGTTTACAGACATTAAACGGAAGGTGAGATTAACCAGAGTTGCACTAACCACTTTGCTAAATAACTAGGACTAGCAAAAAATTGTGAGTGTGCCTGGCCAGTAAAGCTGAAGCATTGTAGTAACTGTATTTTCTTCCTCGTTCACATCTTTGTGTACCCTGCCTCATTCTGTAATCACCACAGTCCTGGGGAGAAAGGAGGAGCAAGCCTGATACGCAGCCTGGTATATCCTTGAGAGTCCCTTTCACCTTCCAGGGGAAAGAACAGAATCACTCAATACCTCCCAATAAAAAGATATCAAATAATGGTGTAAAAATAGATTTAATTAGGAGGCTTGCAAGGAAACAGGAAAATGAGATGCTCAAAGCAGTACCTTGCTGAGCTGGGTGAGAGAATTGCAAAACTAAAGCACTAATAAATGGGTGTTTTTAAGCAGTTTTTCATCTGTGTGCGTAGCAGAATGATGACTGGTTGCGATTGCCGGAATCTAATTCCATTGCGCTGTGTTCTAGGATTTGGCTTATTGTTGCTGTTGGAAATCAGTTCATAGTAAATCATGGTTTATTGCTTCTGTTATACAAACTGCAAAGTAGCAAGTTATCCCAATTCTTGCATTGACTGTTCAAAAAGAAAAGTTTGCCTGGGATTTTCTGTACTGATATATTAGCAGGTGAGGCACTATGGAATATCTTGGAGCTGCAGAGAGGGAGTGATTAACAGCATCTGTGATGCTGTTGACAATTTTTAGTTTTGTACTCTGTTAAAGTGGATTACATTCTGCGCTGGAAGCGTGGCAAAGTACATGGACATGCAAGTGTTGTACCCAGGGGGCTCAGCTGGAGGACAGCCCCAGACGTATGTGCGCTGTAAAGATTTTTGTAATGAAGTGGCCTAGTTCTTGCTGTTGGGTTCTCTTGTGTTCTGTGCCTGCTATGCTCTGGCAGGCTTTTCTGCACTGACAACAGTAACAGCAGCGTACTTAACGTTTGTGCCAAGAGATGAAAGAGGACTAGCAATGTGACTGTAAACCCAAAAGGAGCCAAAAATAAAGGCCATATGTTGGCCTGTCAATCTTTTCAGTGGGGTCCGCTGGCATACTTATCTGTTCCTTGCATGTGTGTGCCGGAGAGACTGTGCTGTGTCTGTGTGTGTGAAGTTCTGACTTCACAGGAGCACAAATGCTGGGAGAGACCATTTTGGACCCTTCAGTGATGACGGTTGATGTTGTGTGATGAGCTGTGCTTTATATAAAAAGTGGAGCCTGAGTCTGAACTGGAGTAATCCTGTAACCCCAGTTAGTCAGTTTTGTGGCTCAGTTCCAAACCTTTGTATTTGTTTGACAGCCAAGAGTCTTTGTTCATTTTTTTTTTTCTGTTTCCAGGACTTCCTGATCATGTTCGTCCATCATTTGGCTACAATTGGGCTCATTACATTCTCTTTCATGAATAATATGGTGCGGGTTGGAACTCTGGTGCTGTGCCTCCATGATGCATCAGATTTCCTTCTAGAGGTGAGTTTCCTTTAAATCTTTGCATACCTAATGCTAGTGTGGTCTCAGGGGTGCAAGCTGACTTTCCCATTCTTGATAAAATGCATTAAATATGCCATAAAACTTGTGCTGCTGATCCTGCCTTGTCAGCTTTTCCTCATAACTGCTTTAGTGCTGAGAATAATCCCTAAATGTTCCAAACTCCTTACAAATGTGATGGCTTGAGGGTTTTTGAAGCTCTACAGCCTGGTAATTACGTGAGTGCACAAAGGGAATCATATTCTCATGTTTCTTGTCTCTTCTAGGCTGCAAAGCTAGCCAATTATGCCAAGTACCAACGTCTTTGTGATGCTTTCTTCATGCTTTTTGGTGTCGTGTTCATTGTTACACGGTTGGGCATTTATCCTTTCTGGTAAGCACCTTGAGCTGTAAGATCTTGTTTGTTCTTCCAGTCCTTTAAGCAAAGCCTTTGTATTTAGACTTCTTGCAAGCGTTTCCAGCCTGTCCCTCAAGGCAGCCTGAAGTTGCAGACAACTAAGTGCCGTTTGGAGCAGAACGTTCAACTAGGCATGTGAAGAAACCTCTCAGCAGTCAGCTGAGGGAGTGTGAAAGAGTGACTTGAATCCTAATGCACAGCTGGCCCTTCTCCTTTTACTGCAAAGTGATGACAGTGCTTATTAGCTGGAGCCAAGTCAGCTGGTATCTGCTCTGAAAGACTTGAAGGGTTATTTGATTCTCTGAAGAAGTTTTGGAAATAGTTACAAATGAGGCATGGTCTCTTGAGGTAGATTTGATTTTTGAGTATCTGGCTTAGTCATCGTTTCTTGCAGTTTCTGATTCTTATGACACCGGTGTCCTATCCTTGTGTCGTGACTGTTCGGAGCCTGAAATAGTTCTTGGGTTTCTTGGGAGGTAAAACCCTGGCTACCTGGCTTATAGCTAATCATCCTGTAATGAGATTCCCTCTCACCTCACTAGGTCAGGCTTGGCGAGGTTCTTCTGCTGATGAACAGTTTTCTACTTCTTGTTCCTATTGAAAGTGTGTGGTAAAAATTTGGTTACACCTGGTTCTGACTCAGTTTATTTCAGTTTAACTGCATATATTTATTTCCTAGGCCATGGACAGCTTGCATTCTCATTCTTTTTGGGTGCCTCGACAGTGGGCAGAAGCAATTCTTACACTTGGGTATCGAGGTTCCCATTAAAGCTTTTGCTTATTTTCCAGTAGACGCATCAAGGGAGTCTGGATAAGGAAGAACTTAAATTCTTATGTCTTCATAGGCTCCTTCCAGCAACAGATGAGATAGCTGTTACTGTTTTTATAGCTGTTGTCTGTCATGAGGTGATGCTCTTGCATCATACTACTGCTCAGCAGTCCTGTAAATCTTTAATGTATTTTCCACTGGCTGTAGTGTCCTCAGCTTTGTAGAGAAATCTGGCAAGCGTGCAGCAGTATTGCAGACCCTTTGCTATTTCACATCACGTATACTCGTGTCCCTAATTAATAGTATAAACCATCAACGTATCTCTGGAATTGTGTTTAATTCATCCATAAACTGGCTGTGAGTTAGACGTGTCTGTAGCTGCATTTTGAGGGACTTGGGTTCTTCTTTGAAAAGCTTGTTTTTCTTGTGAAATGTTAAAAGCTCTGTGAAATTAATGGCGTCTTTTAAAGGTCTCTCCATACCTCTCTACTTCATAAAATCTAAAGTGTTTATTAAATTACTTAAGTACTGGCAATAACTCCCAGTGACAAGAACAGCAAAACAGTAATGAAAGCAAGTGCAAAGCTTTGTCCATAAAGCAGTTCCTAGTGCTCAGCTTGGCAGGAGGAATTTGTAAAAATCTGAGGGAGCAGAACAGAACAAAATTCCTTCCCGATCTTTAAATATGAGTGAAGACTGCCCAGGTATGAACGTGTTAACAGTTGTTTTGATGACCAGTGCAGCCTGACATCACTTCCTGTAAAGTTATTATAAATGCTCGTGCTTTTGAGAAGGAAATTGGCAGCAGATCTGTATGTGTAACCAAATTGTAGAACATTCTCATCTTCTCCTGTTTGTTGCTCAGTTCAAATGTTTCTAATTAGTCTTAGTCTGTCTCCTTACTCTGGCAAGAGACTTAGCTGCTTCGCCGCTCTGACAGGAGCAAAGCAACAGATGCTTAAACGAGATACAAACTGTTGTGCATCTGGCCGGTCCTCTGAATGTAGAGCTGGAAGCCATGTTAGCAGCACAGCCGATCTGTAACGTGTTTCTGGATCTCTTTTAGGATTTTGAATACAACCCTGTTTGAAAGCTGGGAATTGATTGGTCCTTACCCTTCGTGGTGGCTATTCAATGGGCTTTTGGTAACCTTGCAGATCTTGCATATCATCTGGTCTTATCTCATCATTCGCACTGCCTACAAGGCCCTCGTGCGGGGAAAGGTAAGATTGCTGGCGACTGGTTTGCGTCCTCTTTCCTACAAGCCTGTTAAGCAATCGTGAGAAACTGGGTCCTTCAGGGAGGGCTGGTGCTCGTTCTCGAGGGACTTGCATCAGGAGTGCTTTATAGAACAGTAGTTTTTTACCTGGGTTGCTCTGCAGACTTGAGCTGCCAGGTGTGTACAAAGGTCGGGATGCTTTCCTCCCTGTTCTAGTCATGCAGGAAAATAACTGGAAAATAAATTTTCCAGTACGCTCAGATGTTGTAATAATCGTGATGATGACACTTGTTACCTACTTTCGAGTTTAAAGTGGTAGTAAGCTGGTTTTGAACAATCCCAGGGGATGTTGTTTTCCAGCTTCCCAACTTCAGCTGGTTCTTGGGATGAGGGTTGTGTATCTTCTGCTTATTAGCACTGATCCAGACCTCTGGCTGTCAGTGCGGGCCAGGCATTGAGCTGCAGTGTGCAGAGGAGAAAGAGTGATCAGAAATGCAGAGGAGTCTCTTGGTTGTCACTGGGCCAGCGGGCTGCAGTCTTGCTTCAC
>JAVJGJ010000039.1:4097113-4107515 GCA_035590215.1 Microhierax caerulescens | reverse complement strand
GGATTCAAATGCGGTGCTGGGGGGCCTTCCCAGGAAATATTGGATTCAAATGCGGTGCTGGGGGGCCTTCCCAGGAAATATTGGATTCAAATGCGGTGCTGGGGGGCCTTCCCAGGAATTTTTACACTTGCCTTCCTTGCTGCTGGGGTGGCTCCAGCATCAGGGGGCCGTTGGCATCTGTGTGGGGCTGGGTACCACTTCTCCCAGTCCCCACCAGCCATCCCCATCACTTTGAGCTGCTTCTCAAGGCGTTCCTCGCTCCAGCTCTGAACCAAGAGCAGTTCCGTTGCCTCCACCTAAGTCCTGGTAGAGGTCCAGGGCATCCTAATTCATGAGCACATCGCTAATTATCTGCTGGAAGCCAAAGCCTCAGCATCTTGGGGAAACTAACGAGGGCTGCTCCTTGCCACTGTTGGCTCTGGCTGGCCCGGAGCACGTTGCCATCCCGGGTCGGCAAGCGGAGGCAGGGATAAGCCTCACATTGCAGCTTTTGGCACCTATTTGCTTTTGTCTTTTAAAGCATGCCGGAGCGATTCCGAGCCCTTTCCAAAGGAAACCACCGCACCTGAATCCTGGGAAACAAGAAACCGGCACCAGCGGCTGAATGAGACCGTGGGATTTCCAAACCCAGCGCATCCCCGCTGCCCCAGCGCCCGTCGCCGTGAGGGGTAGGAGGGAACCTGCCCAGAGGGTCGAGCCGGAGCCACCGCTTCCAGGAGTCACCGGTGGGGTTATCCTGGCTAAAAATGTCACCGTTGCCCATCAGCAGTTTGCCTGCCTCCCCGCTCGGAGCGGCTGGGTCGCTCGCCCCCGTGCAGGGTGGCTCCGTCTGATTGATGCCGTGCTGCGCGCTCTGCTCTCGCTTGCACCCGCTTGGCTCTCCCGGCGCGAGGAGCCGCCAGTCCATTAAACACTGAGTCATCCTCAGCGGCATTTAATTTTGTGAGGGGCAGCAGTTTGGATAATTAAAGGCCTCCGTGGCCAAAGCCCAAAGCCGGTGGCGGTGGAGGATGATGAGGACACCCCGCAGCACAGATTGGGTGCCACTACCTCAGTGGTGAGGAAGGGAGGGGGTCCTTCTCCCCCTTGCATTTTGGGGTGATTTTGAACCTTTTCCTGCCCCAGAGGAGGGTTTTCTCACTCAGGTGAGTGCAAGGATGCTCTGTGCTATTTCTGCCCGGATTAACTACGTCCCGGTGGGATCTCCCGTGGGCAGACACGCTCTCGGGAGGCCTCGGTTTATTAAAAGGACAAGCTGTCGGGGTAGCTGGTGCTAAAGCCATGAAAGCTTTTCCGAACTGGTGTTGAAGGCACTAATATCGCTGTGCTCTGCGTGGGTGAGAAATTAGACAAGAGTTCCTCCATGCTGATGGTTTTTGGTTGGGTTTTTTGGGTTTTTTTTTTCCCCTCCCTTCTATTCATCTTTCTCAACAATTATCTTTTATTTTGATATCTTTCTATTTAAACCTTCAGAACCGCGCTGGGGATAAAAAGGAGGCTGAATCGCTTTAACAACCAGGCACCTTGCAGCGTGAGTGCGGGGGACCCGGAGGCACGGAGGGTGATGGGGAAGGTGGCTTGGGCTCTCCTGGGGGTTTCAGGAGCAGGAACCATCCCCCAGGACCAGGAGATGAACTCCCCGGGGCCCATCTCCTGCGGGAAGGCAGGTAACACCTCGGCAGCCTGGGGAAGAGCCGCGTCGCTGCGTCTGTGTTGCACCAACATTGCACGTCGGAGTCTGAAGACCTGGGATTTCCTCCTCCTGCAGCTCGTCACCCTCCGAGGTGGGCGCCCCTCACCTGCTTTGGGGCTGCTTTGGTTTTGCAGCCCTTTCGGGGCTGTTTCTATGCTTTTGCCATCCTGGAAATCTTGGGGTTGATCGGCAGCAGCTCTCCAGAGTCGTGAACGGCGCGGCGCGAACCAAAGGCAGATGGAAACCCTGTGGAAAGTCACTGAGTCGAGCGTGCGGCTTCATTAGCTGGAGCAATTAGCATGAGGCAAGGCAAAACCACTGGCTACTGCTCTGCCATCCTGCAATGCTTTCCCCACGCATCGATTCCACCTTGGCTGGTTCCTGCCTTCCTCACTTGTCTTATCCTTCATCTGGGGCACACGCAGCGCTGGGGCTGCTCCCCTGGACCGGAGGGTCTGAAGATGCTCAGGCTGGGTGGGACCTGGAAGCAAGTGACAGAGACCAAACAAACTCATTTCACAGGCTGCTGGGCCAAGCAGGGACCTGGGGGGCTGCTGCTCCCAGCTCCTCCCTGTCTTCGCCGCTCCGATATCCGTCTCGGAAGCCAAAGCTGGTTTGGACCTGCAGAAGAAATGCCCCGCGGGGTCGGTGGCCCTGCCGGCAGCCAGCAAACTCCGTGCTGCAGTCCCAGGCCATGGGCATGGCGTGTGTGGGTGCAGGGGTGGGATGCTGGGATGCACGGAGCGTGGCGCAGGGCAACGGGATCCCCCAGCTCCTCCCTGGGTGCGGATCCAGCCCGTGGCCGATTCCGTTTCTCTGGCTCTGCCAGCGGCTGCTTGTCCCCGTGTCCTTGTCACCGCCATAGAGCCCGTTCAGATCACATTTTCTTTTATTCCCTCTGACACCAGTTGTGGTCACAACAAAACTCATCTCATTAAGGAAACGCTGAGGCTAGCGGGAAGGGGAAATGGATCCCCCCGTCTGGTAAGTGCCAGGGCCGTGGCCCCGAGTGCTGCGGATCCGTGATGGAGAAGGCAGCTCGTGCATCTTGGGCGTGCAAAGATGCTCCAGCAGCTCGAGAGAGGGTGCAGGAGCCAAAGGGTTAACTCTGCCAGCGTGCAAAAAATCCTCCAAACAGCACCGATGGGAGCAGCTCTCTGAAAGCTGGCAAACAAATTAAAGCAATGTTGCAACTAATGCGTTTCTTTGCAGCAGAGAGAGGAGGCAAAGCAGCGCTCAAAGGCTGAGGAGACAAAGGCGGTGCAGATGGGTGCTGGGGGACCCGGCGAGCGCCACGTGCGCTGCGCCGCTTGGCTCCGCCGAGCTAAGCTGAGATTTGCTGCTCCAGCTCCGTGACAGCGGCTGGAATAACCTGGGGAGGATTTATAGGAACCACAGGAGGGCCAAAGGGGGATGGAACCTGCCGAGGAAAGGCTGGAGCTGGAAGTTACTCTGGTGATGCTGCTCCTTGGTGTTCGCGTCCCATTTCTCCAGGAGGAATGGTGTTGTGCAGGGAGGGAATCGAGCGCTATATGCTCCAAGCGTATAGATCAGCACGTCTGCCACGCAGCAGTCCGGCTTCTCCTTAAAAACACGGTCCCACTTGGCTGTTTCTTGCCTCCAAGAGAAATTAAAAGGAGAGGTGCAAATCCCCTAAAACAATAGAATGAAGCCGGTGGCCACGGTGGCCCCGGCAGAGGCAGGGCTGGGGGGTGCCTGCGCTGGTTGGCATGAGTTTGGGGAGTGGGGAAAGGGCTGGTGGAGCTGGGCAGAGGTGGCACAGGGCTGGGACCGGTCCCCGGCATGGCATGGCCTTGTTGTTGTCCCCCATTTACAGAAATAACACGTTTCTCTCGGTATAAATGGGGGTGGGGGGGGTGTTGCTCCCCTCCCTCAGAAGCCAAGCCCACGCAAGGAGCAGATGGAGCCCATCTTGAACGTGCAATCTCAGCAAAAGCAAAGCCAATAAGCGAGTTAATTACCAGCACGTTATGTGAGAGCCGGGGATTCCCAAGGGATTGTGGAGATGAAGCAGCCCCTTCACTCGCCGTGCCGGAGGGGCTGGGGTACCCGGCTGGCCGCTGCGGGAGCTGAGTTGCTCTCCCTGGGGATGAGTTGCCTGCAAAACCCCTCGGCTCTGCAGCTATCCAGGCTGTATCCATCCCTTTCCCTGCGGTTTTCCTGGCTGTGTCTCATGAGGCTGGTTCGTGGGGTGGCTGCGAAGTGCTGAGCAGCGGCTGCTTTGCACAAGGCGGTTGTGGCTCTGCCTGTGGAAAACAGGAATCCACCCGAGGGCAGAGCATCCTTGGCCTTCGTCTCACTGCTGAGCAAAAAAAAATTAGGAGAGAAAGGTTTAAAAGTGAATTTGAACTCGGCTTGGGAGACCGCTGGCCCCTCACCCGGTGCCTTTGGGGCAGCTTTGCCGTGTCCCCTGGCCGCGCGATGCCCACCCAGCCACGCGAGGGGCTTCCCGGTGGGAATGCCTGTGGCTGGAGGCTGGGGACGTGCTGGTTTTCCCTCCTTGGTGCTTCTGCTCTGCTCTCCATCAGCTGAGCTAACGAAGTTTGGCCTCGTTAAATCCACAGACGGTTTCAGACTCGGTCGCCCTGGGCTGGCTCACGGTTCCCACCCCTCCCTGTGTGTATCTGCCTGGGAGATAAGGATGGAAGTGGCTTTAATTCCTGGCTGCCCGCTCTCCTGCCCGCTCACCCTCCATAAATATTGCACCAAGATTTGGCTGCCAACATGCCAAAGCCAAAGCTCCGGTCCCGGATCCCACCGGATCTCCTTCCTCTGTGCCTTTTGTCTCGTTACGCATCCAATTCATTAAACAACCCACCTGCTGCAATCCCGGCTCTGCTCGGGATTATTGCTGACCTCCGGGCCATCCCCCTCCTCCCCCCACCCAGCCTGGGGTGGGAATTGAGGACTCAGAAAAGGCGCTGTCATTTCCAGGCCTTGAATTGTCATTGATCGTGGGGATCGATACTGGAGCCTGCCTTGGCTCCGCGTTCGCCGGGCTCTGGCAGGATCCTCCTCACCGGCATCGCACACACGGGTACCGAGGTGCTGCCGTGTCACCCGTCAGCCCAAACCAGGATTTGGGGACACTCCTGGTGCAGCAAACCTACAAAAAAGGGAGCACCAGAGGTTCTGGCTGTGCTTTAGCCTGGCTAAAGATCCTCTTTCCAACGCTGTGGCCAGGATGGATGAGCACGGCTCGGGGTGCCCGGAGGAGGGCTGGTGTTGGGGTGGCATCACCATGCTGCACCTGGGTTTTGCTAGAACCAGCTCCCCTGGCTCAGAAACCCCCCAAGAGCTAAAGGCTGCTACCTGACAGCGTGCAAACACCCTCTGGAGAGGGCAGTGCTGGTGGGAGCCGCTCGGCTGGGCCATGGGGGGCAATTGTGGTGTGCACAGGGAGGATGCCCGGCGCCGCCGGGCTCTGCCAGACCCTGGTCGGATGCTGCCGCAGCGTCGGAGCCTCCAATTTCAGGGCTGATGTAGGGGGGGGCAGAGGCTATCGATTGGGGTGGGGAGGGAGAAAAAAGGAGGGAAGGTCTCTAGTGCCCTTATTGCTGACTATAGAGCTGGCTGGTGGCATGTTAGAGCTGATATCCCCCCCCTTTTACGTCCTCCCCAGCAGCATCCTGAGTGTCATCTCTTTGATGAGAAGATCAAATTAAAAAAGAGACGAGTGGCACTCAGATGGGGAAGGGTTTGAGCTTGAACGCGGTGCATGTATCCGTTATTCATCCCATTCCGCTGGAAAAGCAGCTCTCCCAGGCAGCTTCAGGTGCTGTTTAGCTTCCAGGTCTCCGGATTCCCCAGTTTGGGAGCGGCTCTGGCAACACAGTTTGATCGCTATCACTTCTAAATCCATAAGAAATGTCATCTAAAGTGCAACAAATAACATTCTGATTATCTGCTGGATCCTAATGCTACTCCCTGGAGATAACAAGCTGCAATTTCCCCCCTGGGCCATACAATAATCACCCCAATTACTCCCAAGCAGTGGTTATTAAACTCACGGCACTGCTTCCATTTACAAAGCAAAAATAATTAAGCAGGTGTCTATGTTCAACGTTTGGCTGGGAGTGACCGGGGTTATTTCTGCTTTGTTCTGGGAAAGAAACTCTTCGGTGGCGATGGAAAACCTCCGTGGCTTTTCTGCTCCGTGCGGCACAGTTCTGTCAAGAACGGTGCAGAGAAGCCGCCAGATGATCAACCAAATAAAATGCAGTTGGTGTCTGTTAATGCTGGGGTTGGTATCCCAAGGGATGTAACCTCTATCCAACTCTAACATCAGAGGGATTTAGGCAGAGAGCGTGGTTAGCGAAGCTGGGATGTGACGGGCATACGAAATCACATGCGAGGCCCTTGTTGATGTGCCGGTTTGGGGTAGCTGGGCCGGTGCTGGGACACCAGTGACCCATCTCCATTGTACCCCATCTCCATCCTCCTCCGGGAGGAGGGAACGCCACCCCCTTCCCTACATCCCAGGGCAAACCCGCTGTGTTCTGGCTGCACACGCAAGCTCGCTGTGCACGCGTGAGCGTGCTCCTGCACCCGCAGCTGGGCTCGAAGAGACAGGGAGGCTTCCCGCTGCGGTAGAAAGAAACAGTGAAAGCAGAGAGAGGGATGACCAGGACGGAGGGAGGCAGTGCTGGTGAATTATGCATGACACGGGGAGGAGGAGAGCCGTTATCTGCATGGACAAAGGCCTGTGCCAGGCAGCCCCGCTCTCTGCTGTACCTGTACCTTCCTTTCGCCCGCGCTTTATCTCCGCTCCCAGCTTGTAATTCAGCCCAAATATCAGAGGAAGCTGGAAGATTAATTTTCTCTGTTTGCATGGCAAAGGAGAGGGGACACGCTCTCACTCCAGACTCCCAGCTGCTTAATCTGCCGCCGAGGCCTGCCGAAGGAAAAGGCAAAAATTTATCAGCCTTGGCAAGTCGCCGGCGTGGGGAGGGCTGTTCAGCCCCAGCGGCTGCACTGAGCCCGGGGCTGCACGTCGGCCCCCCCCAAGCGGGTTGTGGGCTCCCACAGCAGGGCTTTATGCCTGGGCAATTCTTTGGGACCACCAGGAAAATGCAAACCCTTCCCCTCGCCCCCGTGTTCCAGCCCAGAGGAATGCATGAGGCTCGGGAGAGCCGGAGCGGTTCGCTGCCCTGCCACCGAGCATGACCCCCGTGTCCTTCCAGCGTGGGAGCGTTGACGGCTGCGAGTTGCTCAAATATTTAAGAGATGACAACTGTATTAGTACCAAAACGAGATAAAGATCCCTTGAGTTTATAGCAGGAAACATCAGCTCAGCTCTTATTTTCTACCTCTCTCCCTCAGCTTACTCCCTGGCTTAAATGAAATCATAAATATCAGCCCACAAAGGTCCTTTGTCACTGCACGCAGCTCCCAGCGACAAGAGGTCATTCATTAAAAGCCAGATGAAGGCAAGAGAGACTCCCATTGTTTTTTAACGAGTTCAGGGTAAGGCCGTGGCTCCTGCGCTGACATTAATGCACTGTTTCGCTACGAGGAGCGGAGAGGATGGACCACGCGTGGCTGCAGACGGCTTTGGCTGATCCCATCCGAGACGCCAGGCACCGTCGGAGGAATGACGCTGGGTTCACGCCGGCAGGAGATGACAGATAAACCCGGTTCATCCTTCGGACCGACACGGCTCCTTCGGCACCCTCCTCGCAGGCTGCACGGGCAAGGCGCCGAGCAATATTTTGCACAGACGAGGGATGGCTGAACCCCGCAGCTCCCACCCAACGGCATGAGCGTGATGCCATCTGCCGGCCTGCGGCTCGGGCCAGGCATGAAAAATCCAAAATTAATTCCCCAAAATGTCCAGCTTCTTCCAGTTAAACCCAGGCTGCCCTCCCTGCTCAGCCTGCTGGCTATTTTCCTCATGCTACTGAGTCATTTTTGAAACCCGATCTGCATTAACGCATCAATAGAAATGCACTTAAGATCATTTGTCCTCCCTTTTTTTCCCCTGGAGAAAGGTTGCCGTCTTCAAGTTTCTAGTCCTGCTTTCTTCCCTGCACCACCACCCCCCCACGCCTTTTTTTTTTTTTTTTTTTTTTATGACTGTTTATGAAGGCCATCATGCTCTAACTGGTTTTGGATTAAAAGGAACTTAATAAAGGTTTCCCCTGAGCGCAAAGCTGCACAAATGGGTTTGCAATTCTGGAGTTAATTACGCAGGAGCTGGGCAGAGAGATTTGTGTTTGCAAAGCTTCACCAGAGGATGAGGCTGGCAGGGAAAGGTTTGTTATTGCAGGGTCACTCACTCGTATGGCGAGGTGCTGGGGCAGATTTCTTTGCATCCTGCCTCAAAAAATCGAGGCATAGGGTCACTAGAGAGCCCACCAGCATTGGCATAAGCAAAAATCCCAGTTGCATCACAGGGTCCACAAGTGCTGCCCAGCAAAGGAGGATTCTCTGGTGGCTGGAGGAGGCGACCGGGCTAAAGACCAAAGGGAGCAAGACTGCAGGAGGAACTGGAGGAGAATTTCTGCTGCTTGAAAATGTGAAGTGCTTCCGCCAGTAATCGCCAGAATCATCAAATTAGCATAAATTCTATTAACGGTTTCCCAGATGAGACATTTCAAGGCTTCTCCCTCCCCTCCCTGACACAAACAAAAGAGAATATAATTACTTTGCAACAAAGCAGCTCCTGAAAAAGCCCTCAAGCCTTTTGCCTTCTCTCTCTTGGAATAGCTATATCTGCAAGGTGCTTCTGACCCCTCTGCTCTCATCATGCATCAGGCAGGAGGGAGGAAAGAAAAACTACAAAGCTTTTAGGGACCGGGGCTGGGACAGAGCAAGTGGTGCGGCAGCCCCTTGGCCACAGCCACGTCACGTCAGCAGGCAAGGGGAGGGGAGGGATCTGAGAAGCTTTTTGGGGGGGTACACAAGCCCCTGATGCCCTTGGAGCTCCCACCCGTCACGTTTCAGAGGAGGATTTGGAAGCACAACGTCTGAACACATATGGAAGAAATCTAATTTGTGTAACACTGAAACCCGGCGTCTAATGCAGTAACTCACTACAAGCACCACGGGGGCAATAATCTAAAATAATGTGCCTTTTTATCGGCATGAGATTGCGGATGACAATTTAAAAAGAGGAGAATTTGCTTATGAGCACAAGCCTCCTTAACTCTTAAGAATGACACTAAAACAACTCGCCTGCCTATAAATATGATCTGCCAATAGAGACGTCTTCGCTGCAAAGATTTAATTACAGGCAGGAGCTGCAGGAGGCCCCAGGGCTGACACTGAAGCAGCTGAACCTCTTCCGAAATGGGGGGGCCGGGATGTGCCGGGCTGGGATGTGAACGCACAAGAGGCTCTCAGCAGAGCCAGGTGTCACCATTAGCCTCCAACCTGCTTTCCAGACTGGGGTAAATTTTGGTTTTGGGTGATTTTTCCATGTTGTGAGGTCAAGTATCAAGGTCAGCACCTTCCTCTTGCTCCACCATGGACTCAGAGGATGCATCTCTTCCAGGCCTCTGTTCCCCTATAAAACAGATAATTTTGACTATCTTCCTCAAGGAAGCTTCGTTAATGTTTACTTTTCAGAAGACCTTGAGGCTTTTTACAATCCATTATGAATTAATTATTATTAATTAAGTTAAAGCAGACTATATAACCTAAATAAAGCACTTCTGACAAAGCAGCTGGGTGCTGGAGAGCAATCTGCTTTACGAACTCCCTTTCCCACTTAGCAATTTTAAGCATTTAGTTCCGCTTTCTAATTGCTAATATCTATTCTTCCATTACCCGCTGTTTTGTTTCCGATCTAAAAGATTAAACCGCATTGTTATTTTATGATTACGTGATTTCCCTTGTCATCGTCGGCTTTGGCTCTGCGTTTGGTCGGTTTGCATATTAAATGTCTGCAAATGGAGAGCTCCTACATGGCTTGGGATGGTGTTTCGCCACTCGGTTGCCGGCTGTTATTCTGACCCACGTTTCCGAGGCAGAAATCAGTCAAGGCTTTGTATTTTTGAAGCGATAAGATGTAATAAATGAGCTCCCGGTGAAATATCTATGCTCTGAACCAGCTGCAGGCCGCATCCAGGCCTGGCGGTGCTGTGCAGAGCCGCTGCCAGGGGGCTCAGTCCCACCCGTGCCGTGGGACAACGGCTCAGCTTAAAACCACAGCCGGGGTTTTGTCTAAGAACAGGGGGTTTCTCCCCAAAATAGCCCTTCTGGTGCCCGTGGCCGCGCTCGGGCCCGCAGAGCAGCGGGGGGCCTAGGCCTTGCCGGCGTCCCCGGCTGGCTCCGTTGCTAAGCAACATGAGCCGGAGCCGGCAACCAACAGTAAAGATGGCGCCTGGCCGGCTTCATCACTCGACTGTATGGGCCGCCGTGCCCGCCCGCGCGCCGGGGAGTTGAACGCGCCCAGGCCACGCCCTCAACGGACATGGTGGCGGCTTGGCTTCAGACGCCGAGAGAACAGAGCCAATGAGAGGCCGGGAGGGTGGGGAGCACGCTGGGATTGGCTGGCAGCAGGGATTCAAACCGAAGTGCGGGGCGGTTGGGTTGGGCGGTTGGAGCCGGAGCTGGAGCCGGTCCGGTGGCACCGGTGAGTGCGGGAGGGACCCCTGTGAGTGCGCGGTGTGGGGGGCCGGGGGCCCCCGCGGGGAGTGCACGGGTGGGGGGCCCCCGCGGGGAGTGCACGGGGGGGGGGCCCCC
>JAVJGJ010000039.1:4012734-4033580 GCA_035590215.1 Microhierax caerulescens | reverse complement strand
GAGAATCTCAGGGGCATCCCAATACTAGAGCAAGCGATCCCTCGTTCAGACAAGCGGCTCCAAATGACCGTGGTGATTTTTTGTTGTTGTTGTTTAAACAAATTTCAGAGGATTTAAGCATGTAGGCTTAACATACATGCAGGTCATCAGAATAATCTGGGGATTAAAATCCTCATGTATTCCTCATGGGAGAGAAGCAGGGAAAAAAAGAATCCTCTTTTTAAAAAGCCCCTAAATGCTGATTGAAACGAGAGCAAGGAGCAGTTGCCAATCCTACAGAAACAAAACATCTCCCAAACCTTTTGCATTCCTGCACGTTTTTTAAGAGACTCTTCTTCCCCAAGCCAGCAAGAATAAAAATAATTCTACACTATCTGTGCCGGGGAGGCAGCGATTTACACCAGGTCCAAGCGTTCTCCACATCGAGAGCACTGGGTCTGCTGCACTGCAGCGGAGTATTTCAGTGCGACTTCACGGTACGGAAGGAAACGGGCAATATTTAGGGCAAGCTTTTCCGCAGGACACGTTGCTTGCCCACCTCTACCTAAAAGCACCCTGGCACAACAACTTACATCGCTGAACTCCAAGGGCAAGCTCTCCGTGGGCTGGAGCTCAGCAGCGCTCAAGTACAAGTCCGTGGGGGCAGTTTCCAGTTCCTCGGGGACAGCCAGGACCTGCTCGGGGACGTACATCTGCGGAGGCAAGCGGAGATGGAGGGGACAGCACGGATCCTCGGAGAGGCTGACGGGAACTGGCTTGTTGCAGGGCATTTCCTCGGAGCCTTGACACAGCTTAAACAGAGTCTGGTTAGTGTCCTGACAGATATCTGGGAAAATGGGGTCAAGGGAAACCTTGACACGGCAGACACGCTACGGAGACGGATCCGGAGGCAGAAATGTTCCCCCCCCTCCAGAAAACGGTGTTAAACCCCCACACGTTTGGGTTTTTGTTTTTCTTTTTTTTTTTTTTTCTCTCCAAGGCCAGGAATCCAGGCTTCAGAATTGCACCCCGACTGCCCGGTGACGTTACTTGCAGGATGGAAAACGGGGCTAACAGCGAGAGCCTCTCAGTGGGGGCTGGGAGATGTAGCTGGATCCCTGTAAAGCACTCACAGATCCTCAGATGGAAGATATTACCGACTTTTATTTGCAGACATCCATCTGCACAAGCCTTAACATCTAACACGCAGCAGAGATACGAGCACACACAATGCTTTTTCCACAGCCAGGAGTTTAGTTCCGGTATTTCTATCTTCCCAGTGCATTTTCCTTCCCAATGGAAAACCTATTCCTGCCAGAGGTGTAAATGGGATTTCCTGCCTTTAATCACAAACAGAAACTCTGCTCCGATTGCACCGTGCTTGCGGAGCAATCCACCAGCAGAGAGGAGCTACAGACCAAATCCCACCGTCTTCCAAGAGCCCTGTGAAACTACAGACGGACCCACCGCTGAGGCTGCGCGAGGGTCTGCATAAACCAAGTTTTACTGACAAAGTCGTGACGTTTCTACTTACTGCGGGCAAGGAACAGCTGAGATGGTCACCTGTGGGGAGACCGTACCCCGCTCTGCTCGCTTGGTGACACGATTGGGAGCTGGGGCCAAAGCAGATTTCAGGTGTGGATCAAACTTTTTCAGGTCTGATACGTCGCTATCAAACCCACCCAAATAATTGCCCCGCTGTTTGTGGTGTTTGGGGGCTTCAGGCTGCAGTTTCCTCTTTGCACAGCGCAGCGTGGGAGAGGATCTCCCACCCCCCACCCCCACCCCAAGCTTCCAAACCCACAGAAACAGGCAAAAGGCACCAAGTTTGACCCAGATCCTTAAGCCACCTAGGTTTCTCATTTATCCTTTCCTCCCTGCACCGAGGCAGCTGTGAAGGCACCCATACAACTTCCCCACAGATTATGGGGAGCCCGTAATCTGTGCTAGCAGCAACGCTACCGAGAGCCCAGCCCAGAGCAGCCAGATCTCAGACACTCGAGGGCAGCTGCGGGTGAGAAAACCGTCTCTGTATGAACAGCAGGGTGGGGAAGCCAGATTTTAATCTCTCTGAATGACTCCCTGATCAAGCACCGACTTTATTGGTAGCCAAAAAGCAGAGATTGCCAAGATGACAAAAATCACATGCTCCACCTGGAGCCCAACAGCCCAGCTGGGTTCGGTCCCTTTAATGCATTGTCACAAACAATCCAGCTCCTGAAAAGCAAACAAAGCCCAAGAGCCTCCCAACAATGCACAAAGCGGAGCAGATTGCAGATGTTATCGGCTCAGCAGGGCTAACCGAAGTAAAATCTTGTTTGTGTCAGTGAAAGTCAGCTGACAGCTCAGACGTAAGGAAATCAAACCTCGCTTTTTCCACTCCCTTCTTGGCCCGCCTGCTCAAAGCGAGCCAGCTGCAAACAGCAACCCACTCAAACTGCTTTAGAGGTATTTATCCTGTCTTTATTTTGAAGTAGACGGTCACCAGAGAGAAACAAAGGCAGCTTCCTGCTCCCTGGGCTTCTCCCCGTGCATAGCTGGAGCGGAGCCTGCCAACTTCAGTAACAAAACAAAACGAAGAACTCCCAACAAAATGAAGAGCTCATCCTCCCCCTGGCTGCCAGTTCTGCTCTGGGACCTAGCACCGGAGCTTCTCCTGCCTCACCCCAGCCACAGCTGCTCATGCAGCTCCAACATGATCCAAACCTGCTCCTGGACACATCCACCCAACCCCAACTTAGCCAGGAGTTGCACAGATGCACCTGGGGCAACACTCGGTTCGGGGATCCCATGTTGGGGTGCCGATCCCTGAGCTGAGGGGGGTCCCCAGTGGAAATTTCAGTGCTGGCTCTCACAAAACCGAGGCTGTTTCAGGAAAATTGAGCAGCTCGAGGCTGCGTGAACCTCTCAAGGGGTCAAAGGAGACCGAGCTGCTCTGCGGCAGCCCCAGACAGCCTAGGAACTACTCTTTCTTTCAGATCCTCCCCCCCAAAAAAATAAAATTAAAAAAAAAAAATCACTGAGCACATGCTTCAGCAGTCAGCCAAGCCTCCCTACGGACATCCCTCACGGCAGAACTCCTACCAAGAGCTCGCAGACCCTGCTCGGGTGGGCTGCTGGCACCCAGCACCTGCAGCCAAGCAGAGAGCAGACCTGCTTCTACCTTCCTTCAATACAGCCAGAAACCAGCTCGTGCCTCCCTCAGGCTTCCCGAGGTTCCCCCCTCACTTCCAAGTGAACTGGCCGCCCAGTTTGGATGCTCTAGGTCGGCCAACATACCGCAGGAGGGCTGTGGTGGGACCTGCTGGGGCAGAGGAGGAGGCAAGCCCAGCCTTTTGTCACTCCCACACGAATTGGTCGTTCCACCGGGATGGGAGCGCCAACAGACCGGGAGACGGTTCCTCTGGGCTCCTGCTTGAAACCAACGGCTACGGCAAACCGGTGGTCTTGATTTAGGGCCAAAGCGGAAAAAAAAAAAAGGAAGAGCAGACACACTTCAAGCAAGGAATCGGGAACGCAGCCTGAGGCAGCACAGGCAGATCAAAGGATACGTGTAAGGCAGTGCCTGGTCATCGGGAGGGACTGGTTGGAGCATCGGACGTCGTCAACAAAGGCCAAGCACCTCTGGCTGGAGCGGGTGGTGTGCGCCTGCAAGTCCAAGAGAAGAGTTGAGAGCTCTGGAGAGTCGTCCAGCTCTGCTCCAGAGAAACCCCCCCTTGGGCTATACAACACTTTCGTCCCGCTTTCAAAACACGCCAAGACCAAACTCTCGGTTCCACTCCAGCAGAGCCTAGCTCCTCGTTACGTCCTTCTCGTTCGAGCTTTTATTAAACAGAGCCGAGATAATAAGGCACGACTCCATTTCAATAGGAAGAACTTAACCTCAGAAGTACGTCTCAAAGAATGAGGTTTCTCGGATTTATCTTTCAACTTTCAGGAGCCAGTTAACGGAATGCTTTGAATTTTCAAACGGTTACGAGAAATGGCTGCACACAGCTTCCAATTTAGAATGATGTGTGATGCAAAGGGGCCTGCCTTTTGGTCCTCACAGGTCTAGGAGGAATCTGGATTTCCTAAGGATGTATTTTCCACATGTTTTTTTCAGCCTCGAAAAGTCAGGCTTTGTTGGGTACTGAGCCCTCCCTTTCAAAATGGGAAATCCTCCAACCTCACACCTGAACTTCTCTAGTTTTGGTGCCCGTTTAATGTAGTTAATATTAATTTAATTTAACTCCAGGAACAGCTGACGCTTTGTGGATAACCCAGGGTGCTCTCCAGGACCAGATCCTCGCACAAAGGGTGTGACACTGGGCAATGCAGCAGGGAAGGAGCGAACCTGACCTGGGATCGCTCCCAGGAAGGGATTCGAGGAGAGACCCAGCTCCCAGGCAAGGCTGGAGCTCCAGCCACCCCCGTTCCCTGGGCTGCGGGGCGTACCTGCTGAGCAGCGCCGTCGGTCGCCAGCATCCTGCGCTCCTTCAGCTGCCGGTGGAGCAGGGCCTCCACGCCGTAGCGCTGCCGGTAGCGGCGCAAACACTTCAGCCGTTTCAGGTTCTCCCGTTCCTTGGCCATCAACCCCTCGGGGCCTGTCAGAAGGCTGCTGCCTGCGGGGAGCCAGGGAAGGGTCAGAAAATACCACCCCACCTGCCACGTCCTTCCATTATTTTTTATTCTTTTTTGGGTACCGAGAGCCAAAATCAGCTGTCGAGAGCTCCAGCAGCTGACTAACGACACTAACGACACAGATGTCGATGCACGGAGTGAGTGAGCAGTGAGAACTGCGTGTATAAACAGGAAGCACATCTTCTGGTTACACAAGAAGATGACAAAGCAGATTCCAACCCAAAATTTATCCCAGCGTCTCTGTGCACATCAGGAGCGCTTGGGCCCACAAGAGTATTTTTTAAAACGTCTTTTCAAACAATTTGGCCGCTCCAAAGTCTATTGTGATTTCTGCAGGCAGAAGTTTGTCAAATTTCAGCTTGCTCCCATGCAAGTTCTGGAAGCTTCCTGTAAGCACTCCCAGCTGTAATTACAGGGCAACGCTTGGGATCTGCTTTTCTATGACTGGTTTGCTAAAAAGAGTTCTACAAAATTGTTATGTACCAAACTTCCAGTTATTTTTACTCGGGACCGAGCTCTATTATGCCATTTTCCAGGATGAGCTATTATAAGACCATGCTAGAGAAAGCATTCTTCGCACTGCAATACTCACAACCAGTTACACAGCCCGGTTCTGCCTCTCTTAAGTACCAACTTCTCCCTCCAAGAGCATGTTCTGTCCAGGGAGAAATTCAACTTTTTTTTTGTTTTTTTGTGGTTTTGCAAGGGAAAGCTGCACCCGTGCTAAGGAGGAGTATGTCATTACAGCAGCACGGGTGTAACAACCGAAACAAACTTCTGCTGATACAGACGGGACCTTACAGATGAATAAATTTTTTGTTTATAAAACCAAAAACAGGAAATCCTATACAAAAAAAGAACTTTTGTCTCAGAATTAACTTTGTAGTCTCACTTCCTGACAACGCTGCGAACTTTGAAGAGCGAAGAAATCCGGCAACCTTTCTAACCCAAACGATACGAATCTCCAGGCATGAGGCCAGCCACAGAAATACCTTCTCTAACCGAGTTTCAGTCCCTGGGTAATTCTCACCCTTACTGAGACAGCGCTGCTCTGAAATCTGCTTCTACAAAGGGCAAAAAACCCGTATTTTTTTTTATTGTAGAGTGTTCTGGATGTGTTTTAGAGAAGTGCTGTGCCCTCAGCCAGATGAATATGCATCAGGGACTACCTGTACCGGTACTTGCCTATGGCTTCATGCTCTCCCTTGCGGCTGTGCAGGTATCGGCGCTTCTTCTCCTTCAGAAGGTGCTGGAGTCGTTTGAACTGGTCAATGTAGAGAGACTGCAGGCGGATCAGCTTCTCTCGCATGATCAAAGCCACCTCCTCAGCTGTGTACACGCCAGCGTGCCTGAAAAACAGCCACACACCCAGGGTGAAGCCTGTCAGGGTCCCTCAAGGCTGTTCTCCTCACCAAAGGACACAGATGTTATCAGAAACGTGGGCCGAGCAGGGCTGGATTAGACAGATCAATGGGTGCTGAGCAGAAATACTGCATTTATGGTGTGGGGTATTTTTTTTTTTTTAAGTTGACATCACCCAGAGACTGCTGCCCAAGGGAGGAGGCAGCACACACTGAAGGAGGATGATCATCAAATACTCCCCAGAAGAACCAGCAGGTCCAAGACTTGTGAGCATCCATGTCTAAACTCACCAAGGCCCAAAGTCCAACTCCAACACGGTTAATATCGTCACCACCATCTTCTCAGGTATCCCACTGAGCTCAGAACGCTCCGCACGCCTCACGTCTGTAAGCAGCCGGCAGCCACCGGCATCCAACTTACTTCAAGGGATCCTCCTGGTCGCTATCAATGCTGTCAGCCTCGCTGTCCGGATCCCCTCGCCACGTCTGGTCCACCGTGATAGGGTCCTGCTCACCATCGCTCCAGCTGTCTTCATCTGAAAAAACAAGTCACCCTAAGCAACAGGGCATTGTCTTGCATCCTAGCCCTCGACGCTCCGGCACAGGACAGCCGGAGACCCCCAGGAGCTCAGCTCCGTAGCTGCAGAGATGAACTGGCTCTGCCTCTTGCCAAGAGAGACTTCTCCCCAGCACAGTGTGAGCAAGGGACAAGGAACAAGAGGAAACCCACCAGGTGAGCACAGCCAAAACACACAGCTCCCGTGGAGCGATGCTCTTGCCCACCTAGGAGCCACAAAGTGCTACCTGGCCCCACTGAGCAACCCTGAAAGATGGAAAGCTCAGCGCCAAGCCAGCGTTTGACAGGCACTGCTAGAGATTAACCCAGCCAAGAGGGAAGCTAGCTAACATTTCTACTCTGTGAGTGCAAGGGAAGAAAACCTGCAGGATTTTGGCCTGGCAGAGTGACTTGTCTACGGTCAGTGGCAGGCGAGACATGCCAGAATTTGCAGAACACTATCTTTTACCCATGGACCCCACGATCTTTTTTCCCCACTGGACTTCAGAAATGACACTCTTGGCATTTCCACACAAACCAGAGAATTTTGGGTCCTCTCTCACCAGTTTTTGCTTTCAATTCTTACCTAGGATGCGACTGGCTTCGCTGCGGCTGCTCTCTGCAGTCTGGGAGCCCAGCTCTGTTTTGGCGTAAGAGCTAAGCTGGCAAAGGAGGGTCTCGCTTACAGGTCCAGGATTGGACTTCTTCATTTGAGCCTGGAGCGCCAGAGTGTTCCTACGGGCATGCTCTGCACAGAACGACGCGCTGCCGGAACAAATCACAAGCTCGTTATAACTCCAAGCCTTCAGCCAGCAAAACGAACAAGCGACACAGTGAGAAATGTTCCCTGGCACCTGGAAAGCACATTCCCTCCACACCTCTCTCACAGAGAGAGCTGCTGGCTGCAGGTCCACCGCGGAAATGCCAGAGAGCCCCGAGTGGCTCCCAGACCACACACATCCCTGCTGAAATGCCACCTCTGGCACCGGAGCTGGCAGCCACATGGCACAGCAGCCGGGAGAGAAAAGAGCTTTTTACTTCAAGGCATTGAAGTGAGCTCCTCTGCTTCCAGAGATGAACACTGGACTCTCAGTTTCCACGCAAAGCACACTGGCCCACATCGGACGGATGCTTTTTATCTCAGAAGGACCGCGGGCAGAATTGAAGGCTTCCAGGGTCCGCACCCCCATAACCTCTGAGAATGAAACACGGGTCGATGCTCCCGTAAGGGAAACTGTGCTCTGCTGATCTGCTTACTGAATGTCGATAACTGTTCTAGGTCTTTCCATCCAGAGCAGTCAGAACATTTTATATGCCTCAGAGAACGAGAAGCACAACCAGGTCATCAACTCCACAAAACACACGACCAGAGTATCCGTGCTGAGGATTATCCGTAGGAACAGACAGCAGCAAGCTAAATTCGCTGGGCTGAGCGGAGGTACAGCACCACGTGGGTGCATGTACAGCTCTTACAAAGGACCTGGATCACTGCAGCCACCTTCTGATGGCAGAGGGCAGCAACCCAACAGTCCTTCAGAGCCAAGACAACTCCACGCAGCATCCAGAACTCACAGAATAATTTTTTAAACTTAAAAACACTTCAGAAAGAGGGAGCCACTTTGTCTGAGGTAACATAAGCGTAGCACCTGAAGCAGGAGAAGGACCTTCTCCTGCCCTCTTTGATTCTATATGGTACAGAACCAGAGAACCAGGAGAAGGAGGTACTCACCCATCCTTTTTCTCTGGTTTGGGCGCAGCGTTGGGACACCGCTTTCCATTCTTTGTTGAAACATAGCTGCACTGCTTGAAAGGGGCACTCCTGTCTTCAAGAATGTGCTTAATACAAAACTCCTGCCCCTCCAGCCGCGGCTGGGAGCACTGGCGGTGGGTGAAGGCACATGACAGAGGCTCCTGCGGCCGTGGCACAGGAGTAAGGCGTCCTCGGCTTGACGGCAAAACATGGATCCGAATTCTGTTCATGCCAACACCTGCTGGAAAGATGCAGACCAGTTAAAAGAAGTGAAACAAACGACTGACGGAGCAACATCTGCTAACGCAGCTGAATAAAACTCCTTAACCCCCTTGAACAGGGAGGAGATGAAGCTGCTCCTATAGAGACAGTTTCTTCTAACGTCTGAGGAATCTTTTAGCTCTGCAGCAACCCCACTTCTGCACAGAATTAAATAGATCTCACTCCCCTGATCCACCAAGCAGCAGCATCCATGCCAAGGCATGGGTACAGCAAGCACTGCTGCCTGCCAGCACTGTGGCAGGGGGGAGGGGGGGGATACACATCCCAGTGGTACCCCTCTACCCTCCCCACACCAGTGTGGGACCCTTTCCTCCCAGTGCCTGAATCCCACAGCTCCGCACCCCTCCCAGGGCACCCCACTCCCCTCCATTTGCAGCCCACCAACCCCTAACACCCAATACAAACCCTGTCCTTCCATGGCATCGTGTGTCTCCCAGTCCCTTCCTCAGTGGGGGAACCCTGCAGGGATCCCCCCCCACTTTTCACAGCCCAGAGCTCCCTGCAGCCTGCACCCCTCCTCCCCGTGTGCAGCCCACCGGCTCCGCAGGGTCCAGTACAGGATCGCTCCTACCCAGTGCGGCACCAGTGCGCGACCCCCTCATCCCAGTACAACCCCCCGGGGCAGCTCCTCAGTGCCCATCCCTATTGCTGGTGCCGTCCGGTGGTCGCCCCCGTGCCTAGTGCCCCCCCGGTGCCTGCCCCTGCTGCCGGTGCCTCCCGGTGGCCGCCCCTGTTTCCGTTGTCCCCCGGTGCCTGCCCCTGTTCCCGGTGTCCAGCACTGCTGCCGGTACCCAGCACTGCTGCCGGTACCCAGCACTGCTGCCGGTGCCCCCGCGTGGCCGCCCCTGCTGCCGGTGCCCTCCGGTGCCCATCCCTGCTGCCGGTGCCCAGCATTGCTGCCGGTGCCCATCTCTGCTGTCGGTGCCCCCCGGTGCACATCCTTGCTGCCGGTGGCCGCCCCTGTTCCCAGTGCCCCCCGGTGCCCATCCCTGCTGCCGGTGCCCATCCCTACTGCCGGTGCCCCCCGGTGCCGCCCCCCCTATCCCGGTGCCCCCACGCACGTGCTCCGCCACCCGCCCCGGTCCCGCGCATGCGCAGTCGCGCCCCTCGGCTGCCCGGGCGCCGCCATTTTGTCCGCGGGCGGCGGGCATGAGGGGAGCTCCCGAGGGGGGGCCTGGCAGCCCTACCGGAGCGGAGGGCGGGATGGAAACCCTGTCTCCGGTCGGTACGGGGTGAAGGGGCCCCGGGGGAACGCACAGGTGTCGCGACGAAGGGCTCTGCGGACCGCGCTGAGGGTAGGAGCCGCCGCCGCCATCTTACCTCACTGCCGCCCCGGCCTCCCTGCTGCCTCACCGTACGCCCGCCCCGCCACCTCACTGGCTCGCCCGGCCGCCAATCCGACGAGGGCGTGGAGGCGGAGCTGCGCGCAATTGGCCGGGCTAGTTGTCAGTCCGCAGGGACAAGCCGCGCCCCCGGGAGTCACGTGAGGCGGCGCGGCGGGAAGCCGCCACGTGTGCGCGGCGGCAGCGGGGCCGGCGAGGGGGTTTGCGGGCCCCGGGCGGGGGAGCGAGGACGGGAGCGGGGTTCGCGCTTTGGTTCCGGGAAGGCTGAAGTTCCCGGTAGCCCCAAGGACACCAGCGTGGTCCCGGGAGGCCCAGAGCACCCCGCGGGCTCCAGCCCATCCCTTCCCGGTTATCCCGGGGCAGCTGAAGACCCCCCCTTGCTCCTTACGGATTTAAACGAGGGGATTCCCTGCAAAGCCCACCAAGGCGGGAGCAGCCAGCCTCCAAGAGAGGTTCCAAAACCAGCGGGGGGAAGCAAGGGACAGACCTTCAGCAGGAGCCTGAAACCCAAAAACCATTCCCGAACCGGCCACGGGTGGGTTACCGACAGCAGAATTGCTCTTAAACCAAGCTCGATGTAGAACAAGAGTTTCACAAAACCATACGGAGACAGTACATTTATTGAAGGTTGGAAAAGTAAAAGTCTTGAGAACAAAGGAAATGTTGGGGTTTTTTTTTTCGGAAACATTCAACCAAATCTCAGGTGGCTGCCCTGGTGCTGGCTGGAAGTCGGGGTGAGAGCTGTCACCAGCGTGGCTGGGAACTGCCACGTACCGACAGATCCCCTGGAAGAGCTGCCCAGGTCACGATGACTCCTCCAGCCAGCCGTCCTGCGTGGTCTCATCCTGCGTCCCAGCCGGGAACACACCACACTGCTCCTCTCCCAAGTCCTGAATGGGCACGGACCGAGTCCACCAATGCATTTCACGCCTAAAGCCTGCTCTACCCGCAACAGCCCCCAGCCAGCCCCCACCACGGGGCTGCTCTGCCCCAGCGGGTGCCTTCATGCCGCAGGACCCCCCCTTGCTCAGCAGCACTCATCCCTGGGCAGCATCTCCCGGTGCTCTCCCCCCAAAAAAACAGCTGGGGGGGAAAGCCCTGGGCCAAACACCCTCAATCCACCACCTCACCCCAGCTGTTCAACACCAGCTGCCCTGAAATGCCACCAAAAGCCCCCAGCAGCCCTCAGCACCCACAGTGCCCCTGAAGCCCTGCCACCACCAGGGTTTCCAGCTGAAGTGGTGGGATCTGCAGGCAGGGAGCGAGGGATAGAGGCAGGATCCCCAAACTAGAGCAGCTTTTGGAGCGAGGAAACCAGACCCACAGCAGCTGGGATTCTCTCACCCCACCACCACCACCCCCCTCCTCTCACACCGCTTCATCCCCTCCACCCCACAAAACCTCCTGAACCCAACTTCTGTTGCCAACAGCTCGAGTGGAACCACCCCAAACCCTCACCAGGGTGTTCCCCCCCCCCTCGCAGCACCACAAAATTAAAATGAACAAAACACTAAGATATAAGTTACTGCTTAAATTATTTGTAAAACATCTTAAATTTTCTGTGACATATTTTAAATACCCCCCAGAGCCCCCCACAATGCGTGTTCCCCAGAGGAGGCTTCAGTTGTAGCAGGGACAGAGCCCAGCACTAACTGGAAGTTGATGGGGGAAGGAGCAAGGAACAGAGAAAGGGTTTCTTATCCTTTCACAGCTTCAACAACTCCGCGCTCTAAATATCAATAATAAAAGTTATATTAAAATAAAATAGTTCTTCGTGAGGCAGTGGAGATTGAACAAGCCCTTTCATGCACCCGCAGGGGCAGCCCAGGTTGAGCTTGGGGCTTTGCTCAAACTCAGTAGTAGAAAGATGCTTTACTTGGGGAGAGGGGGGAGAGGGGGGGGGGGTTCTGAGGGCAGGGGGGGTGGTCGGGGCTTGTCCGTGTTGGCGGTAGCTCTGGAGCTGGTGGAAGCCCGGGGGTTCAAGAGCTCGCCGTAAGAGTGGAAGTCAAAGGCAGGGGGCTGGGTGGGCTGCATGCCCTGAGCACTCAACAGTGAGTGCAGCATATTGACTGTATCCTGGTAGTCACTGGCCTGGTTGGCGTTGTGCCCGTTGGCCCCCGTGGGCCCCTTGTCCAATTTGCTGTGGGTGCCCCGAGCTTTGTTAGCCTGCGTTAAGGGGAGGTTGCCCAGATCTGAGCTGTGCCCTGGAAGGTGGGCCGCCCCGGGGAGGTGGGGGTAAGGGAACGGCATGCCAGGGCCTTTGGAGACTTTGCTGACTTTGGGCTGGTGCTCGTGGGCTGTGGCTGTGGCTGCCCCCTCCTCTGGCAAGGGCCTCTTGCGGGAAGAGGCGAGGGGACCGTAGGTTTTGTGGGGCACGGAGCTAGGCTGGCTGCTGCTGTGTTTAGAGTCTCCCAGCCGCTTGTTCGCCATGTTGCTGGGGCCGGCGCCGAGCTGGGGGTGTAAGTGTTTGTGAGAGTGGTGGTTGTGGTGGTGGTGGTGGTGGTTAGAAGAGTGGCCCTTGTGTTTCTCCTTGTGCTCACGGTTCTTGCCGCTGCTCTCGTCAGAGGAGCCGTGCCTGTCTGCAGCAGTTGGCACTTTGATCCGCATTTTTATCTCCTCCTGCTTGGAAGGGAGCGGCCTCTCCCCACCTCCACCTGCCACCGGGATCCTCAGCTTCAGAGCCGAAGCTTTGTCACTCTTTTCAGGGCCGGGAGGGCGCTCGGGGTTTTCTGAACCGCCGATGGGAATTTTCAGGATGATGGGAGAAGGGTTGCTGTCCTGCTGGACTTCCCTCTCCCGCTGCTGCTGGACCAGGAGATTCTGCGCGGCGTAGGCATACTGAGACCGTACGTTGGCCTCCATGTTCTCCAGCTGCCGCTTTTGTGCCGCCAGCTCCTCAGCGTGCTTGGCCCGGTACTCCTTGAGCGACACTTTGGCTGATGGGGCGTTCTTGCCGCTCTGCTTCTGATAGCCAGCGCCATCTTGCTGTAAAGGATGCTCAGCAGTCGAGGAGCTTTCGTTAGTCCTGTGACTCTGGCCACTCTCCAGTTTGGGTGGAGGGTGCTGGGACAGCCAGTGCTCAGGCTGGGTCATATCCGCACCGCTTTGGTCACTGGGCGAGTCCGCTGCTGCTGCTGGCAGAGACGGCCCCGCTCCGGCGGTCGAGGATGTCGACATGCTCATTAACCCAGCAATGTTCATGTCCGAACTATTGTTCCTGGAAATCATGTTGAGGATAGTCTGCTCGGACAGGCTCTCATCTTCACCGTGGTCGTCAGCCTTTGACTTCCTGGCTGCTTGAGAGGCCTGGAATAAAAGCAGCGACCGATCACATACTCTGGGCTATCACCAGAGCTGGTTTGAGGCTAGCAGCCCACCCCCACACAGCGCAAGCTCTCCTTTAAAGACAAGATCCACTTTGCCCCCAGCCCTCCCTCTGGGAAAAGACCCAACCACTGGAAGCACAGTTGCTAGTGTGGCTGAAAAAAATCAAGGTCTCGCCAGAGTTAATTCAGAACAGACGAACTCGAGTGCTGAAGCAACATTTTGCAGACACAGAGTATTTGCATTTTCCCACACACACACAAGCCCTTCAGACACCGTCTTGCATTGTCACAGCGGAGATGCCACACAGCCTCACAGAAAAAGTCAGAGCCTGTGTTCTCCTGCAAGCACCCACAGTCTAAAGCAGATTCTTACCCGCCAGTTCCGGATACGTTTAAGCCGGTTGGGAGTTTTCTCAAGGATCTGCAGGAATTCATGAGTCAGTTCTGCAGAGACACAAACCCAAGCAAGAGGGTCAGAGGCAGGCAGACCGACGCTAATCCGTCAGGACAATCCCTCTACTTACTGATGGGAGCTACTGATGAGATGGAGCTACTCCAGGAAGGGAAATACTCACAACTAGTATCACTGACCACATTTAAACTCATCTCACTGTGCGCCTTTTGCCACCATAGAAGCTGCTGCTGCACTGGAAAACTTGGCAAAACCTAAAGTCCTGGATTCCATGAACTGGCCGGTGGCCGTGTTTGAATGGCAGACCCAGGAATAGAGATGCCAAAATAATGTAAGAGCCTTTTGGGGGGGGAAACCTCGCTCCCAAACTTACCATCTAAGAGCTCCAGAGTTACAGTGCCATCAACGTATTCCCACCAGTGCTTCCCGTCCGTAGAGACTGGGATCTCCCAGTTGGACCACTTACAAGCCAGGTGGATACAGACGCAGGCCACAACGGGAGGGGTGTACTGCAGGCTGAAGGTGGTCAGGTGCAGGCTGACGTCACCAGCAGGGAGAGAGAAACAGAAAGCCATGAACTCCCAAGCCTGAACTTCAGCACTCACAATCGCCCACTGAAGAGACGCTGCACAAGAGGTAGGACATGGTGGGGAGGTCCCTGCCATTCCTCCCCAGTACAACCCTACTGTTACGGGCGTCTCTATCCCGCTACGCTGATTTGTTTGTTCCTTCCCCTTTCTGCTGCAGGTAATTTGTGGGTCCAGGCACCTCTAAAGGCTCTGCAGCTCGTGCAGGAGCAGCGAGGCACGCTGCTGCCCTGCTCGAGCCCTCCTCCGAGGGAGAAAGCGAGCGGCTGGATTACCTGCCGGCCCCCACCTCTGCTGTGGGCTCTGCTCAATCGGAGCAGTAACTCACTTCCAAGTGCAACTCCTGGGGTGGCATTCAAGGAGCAAAGTGGCCCTCTTTGGCTTTTAGGAAGGGTCTCATCTTTCTCAAATGATTTTTAGGAAAAAGCACTGAAGCTTCGGTTGTGAAGAGCACCATATGCTGGAGTGACTCAGGAGCACCTAAAAGGGAGCCTGGCCGCCTATCAAGCATTTTTGTTAGTAAAATTAGCGATGTGACAGGTCGGACATCAGTGCCAGGAGATCTAGGTAGCACTGAGAACAGGAGAACCGATGGACTAAGAAAGCATCCTACTCTCCACCTGCAGGAACACCAGGTCCGCTGATCCTTAGGAACGGTGACAGCAAGTCGAGCGCAGGATGTGGCCCGCTGTCACACTCACGAATCAGCCCTTTCAAAAAGTGCTTGATGAAAACGGTGCCACCGAGCACCTACGTGCAGCTGCAGGATGGCATTATCTGCATTGCTTTGCTACACTCGGGTTATTAAAACATTTTTCCATCAATGCAATGCAGAGAGACAGAGATACGCATCTACAGCCAAAAAGTCTGAAGCCGTTTCACGGATATTCTATTTTTCCATGTATCAGGAAGTCAAACCCAGGAAATTCAGAGCTTTTATCCAGTCAGCCAAGGTAAGAAGTGAAGTGAAGGTGCACAAGGAGCCTTAACTCTGCCCCATAATGATGCCAGAAGGAAATAAAAGTCAAACATCTGAACCGGATTTATCAGGCGTAAATATACCGTTGAAGTGCCTTAATCGGGCATTTCACGGCACCACTTTTAAGGCAAAATTGAGGCTGCCTGGCTGCATTTCTTTCTTTCTGCCTGGAATTCTTTCAATTATAACCTTAACTCGTAATTCCTTGGTTTTGCAATTATTGCTGCAGGGATAAAACAGGTTTCAAGGATGCATTTACCCACGCATTACTAACACCACCTTCCCTTTAGACTAGTTTATGCGGGAAACCCACACAGTGCCCTTTGGAGCACCCTCAACAGACAATTCTCCCAGCACGCTGTGGAGGTGAGCAGGTAACATCTCTGACAGGCAGAGGGGAGAGAAACTACTTGCCCAAGGCCACACATATTCATGGCTTGGCCAGGGCTTGGAAGCATTCTCTGACTCGGCAGCTTCACCTCCGCTAGCGCCTAAACCATCTTTTTCTCCCATCCTTTCGCTTCTGCGAGCTCTTGCACAAAACCACCACGTTTTCCGTGTCCACAATTTGGTCTGTTCCAACCATTAACTCCATGATTAGCCTACAGCTGGTAAGGCAGGATTTTTTTTTTTTTTTTAAATAACGTCAGAAGTCCCAACACAAGCACTGGTTATCAGCCAGGTGGTGAAAATCTAGTGACAAAACTCCCTAGACATCTCAAGGTGAAAAAAATGAAGGGGCTTTTTTTGCTTCCAAGACTCTGCTTAAAGGGCTGTCCATCCACTCACGCAGGCCAGACAAGGCTATTGTTTTCTCTTGTAATGCCTCATGCCTGCATCCAACTCCTCTTTTTCTCCTTTTATACTCTAGATCAACCTTCTTTGGGGTACAAGCCACATCTGTCAACAATCTGCACAGTACCTACTTCAGCGAAAACTCTCTAATACCTAGGTGCTGAGTAAATAAGTAAATATTTGTTCCAAGTCTACCTTTTTGTTGTTGTTGTTTTTGTTGTTTGGTGGTTTTGTTGGGTTTTGGGTTTTAGACTTTCACAACTGCCTAACTCCCCATAAAAGAAAGCGGTGAAGTTCCTGAGCATCCCATCTACCTTGCTTAAATGGCTGATTTGGCAGCTGGTTTTGACCAGCAGCTGGCAGGAGAAAGGGCTGCTGCTCTTTCTGAACCAAACCAAGCGATCCCCAGTTGTTCACAGGCTGAGCAATGCCCCAGGGGTCACCAGTAGCACATCTCCTCCAGATAAGACCCCTCTGTCAAATATGAATCAATTGTAAAATAATAACCTGTTGGTAGCCATGAAATAGGAAGTTTGCGCCAAGTCCTTGCTGGCTGAAAGAGAAAAGGAAAAAGCAGGGTGTTAAGTCTGCATATCCTCACAAATATTATGATATTTTAGTGCAAGAGGCACGGGCCCATCGCCACCACACACACAACACATGGTTTGACTAACTCTACACCACAGCTAGAAGGATTTTAGAAATTACAGTACGTAGACAGCTCTGCATGGTTCAGCAGAGCCACAACATCACGTCAGTCATTTGCAATTGCTTCTATTTTGACATTCGTTATGGTTACTAAGGAGATTGACTGCAGGCAAGTTCCTTAGCAGTCCTGGCTGGACACTACCAACGTATTTTCATGGCTCTTCTCTATCAAGCTGAGGTTACACGGAGGAGAAGCCACAAGCAGCTGACATCTGCCATCGCTTACCTCGCACTAGCTGTGTGCACTTCACCACGTGGGTATGGGGGTGGTCAATAGTGATCTCAAAACCTGGAAGAACACAGACATACGGCCATCAGAAAACCAGCAGCACACTCCCACGGCTCTATGAACCTCATGTTTCCTGCTCCTGGGGGACAAGGCCTTCTCCCCTTCCCTCCTACAGCCCCTGCTCTCTGCTCGGAGGCAAGCAGGAATAGAGGAGCCCGTTTTCCTGTATCCAGAAGACTCAAGTTCTCCAGTCACAAAACCCGAAGGTCACTGCTGCTGCCAGACCTCCAAAGCAGCTAAATGACTTCTGCGCTTGAAAGACCTCACTGGAAACAAAACAACTATTAAGGATTTTAAAAATAGCAGGACAAAGCCTCTTCCAGCAGCTGGGAGGAAGGAGAAGACAATGGCATTTGCTCAAAGGAATTTCTGTCACCCAAAAAGCTAAGAGGAAGCAGACGTTTTCCCTTTGAAGGAGCCTACAGCACTAAAGACAACTGAACTCAATCCTCGCTTCAGCTTCCTATTCAGTTTGGGTATTATGTTTTAAAGAAAAAAAACCAAAAAACAACAAACCAGCACCACTTTCAAATCAATCCATGTGTGCAACAGATCTGGTTCTTCCCATGCAGAACATTCTAGAAGAACTGGGACGTTAAAAAAAGGCAACTGGAGAACTGAGTTGCTGCAGAACTGGGGTGACAGTTTAGCCACTGGCTTGCCAGGCCAGCACGTGCGAGCCATCGACACACCTGCCCCTCCTGTCCCCTTCTGAGCGAGGGACTGGTGTATTTACTCTGAACCAATTCCGAAATGACAAAGACCTACTAAGTAGTTTGGAGTGAACCACTATCTACAAACTGACTCTGAAATGGAACACGTGTTAGCAAAATCAAGTTTTAACAGTACATGTTAGAAAGGAACAGGATACTGGATCTAATGGCCACAGCCCTAAATGTAGGCTCCAGCTTCTACTTTCAAAAAAACCCAAAAACTTGCTGGTTTTCGGGTTTTTTTTTCCCCCACGTTCAGCTATCCAATCAAAATATCAAACTTTCAACCCAGGTTTTGTTAAGACATCTCTCAGTGCAACCTGTTTCCTAGCCACGGGACTAGAGCATTATCAAGTTCAACAGCACAACAAAGGACAGCGACCGGTGTCCAAGCAGTACAAAACCTGTTGTGGGAGGAAGGGGCGGGGCGGGGGGGGAAGGGAAAAAAAAAAAATGAGAGAAAAAAAAAAAAGACGAGCCACACTTCCACGCTTCAATTTCTCTAAGCATTGATCCTGACACAAGTTACACCTGAAAAAACTGATGTTAAAAGGGAAACAGAAGGAGCGGGTGTGAAAAATAGTTTGTTGCCTGGACTCTTGCTCTCCCACTGGCCAGCTGTACATCTGCCCTCCAGCTGTGGAGAAGACTGTGCGGTTAGGCTCTCCGCTCTGCGGAACACTCCTGGGTCTGGGATTCGTGTGGCAGCCCGTCCGCTTTGAAAAACTTACCCAGGGTCTGCAGTATTATGCTCTCTAGAATGACCAGGTCTTGGGCTTGTTGCAGGTAAGCCTGGGGTTGAGAGGACAGGCAAGTTACTCATGATGAGGCACTCCGTATAAAGCCTGCACATTTCTAACACCCTTTTCTCAGGGAGGCAAAAATAGCAAAGGGGAATCTTTATGCCGGTCTGCACTGGGGGGAACTGGCACAGATTCCCTGCCAGAAAAGAGAAAGCAGAGTGCTGGGGTGGATCCGCTCCCCTGCTAGTGCTTCTGCTAGGGGAGGGTTGCTTCAGGATCCACAGTGGCCCTCTCAGTCCTGGTCCCTCGCACTGCACGGGATGGCTATACGAGCAGTACAGGAGAGGAATTAGCTGCTTTTGCCTTTTTTTTTTTTTTTTCTTTTCCTTAAGCTTTCCTGGATAAAGCTGCCCCTTTTCAGCAGCGTTGGCTGCTCAGTTCCAGGTAAGACGGGCTGTCTCGAGAGATGGGGAATCAGCAACGGTTTTAGTAAACCCACCGTTAAACATGTGGGGACAGAACAGAACCAAACTGCGCACACCACCTTCTCTGCCACAGACACTACTCAATCGCAGCAGCCAACATCCATGCCCTCCTCAGAAGCTTTTCACGCAGACACCGTTACACAGCACGCCCGAATCACATTTGCAGCAGCACAGCAGAGGAGAACAGAAGAGAGGTCGCCACAGAGCAGGAAAGAAAAGCCTTCTGCTGTACAGAAGCCAAAAAGCTCTCGGTAGCGTAAGAGCAGTTGAAGTGGAAAGCTGTCACTGACCATCCTAGGACACAGCCGCTCACTTAGAGAGCGGGTACTGCGGAACCCGACTGAACAAGATGCTGTAGCCACGCAATTCAGGATGCAGCACGCTTCCGCCATTCCCATTCCTTGTGCCTCCGCTCCTCACATCAGAGCCCAGTTCTCCGATCTCGACACTTACCTCGCTCTTGGTGTCTAGAGGATTTTCCTGGGGATGCAGACAGGCATGTGCTACCTTGATAACATGCTCCAGCTTACGAGGCTGCTCCTCCACCTTGGCTGCTAAGAACACTGCTGCTGGGACCACCGCCTTCAGAAAATTAAAAATATTATTTTTTTTTAATTAGTAAGTTCAAGATTAAATTAAATTTATTTTATTTATTTAAATTAAATAAATTGGGCTAATTCTCACATCTAGAAGAAACGCTCCTTTAAGAAACAACGTCCAACCACCACCAGGAGGGAAAAGGGTCTCTGGTGACCACCGACCACTACAAACAACCCTTTCCATTTCCAAACCCTGTTCCCTAGGGTCGGTCCCACCGTGTCACACCCCCCAAGCTGGCTGCCAAGCAGCAGAATCGGAACTGGGGGGTTCCCAGCACTCCCCGCCCCACCAGACCCCAGCACACTTACGTTCCTGTGGAACTGGGTGAAGGACTGGACCATGTAGAAGCGGTGCATGTACACGATGGCCGTGTTGATGGTGAGTTGGGAGCTGATAAGGCGCTTAAGGAAACACACAGCCCCGATGACAAGCCCTGAGCAGCAGCCTCAACCCCTCCACATCCCACCAACACTGAGCTGGGCTTCGCTCTCCCAGCTACCGAGATGTGCCTGGCTTTCCTGGCTCCTGGATTTGGCTTTCCTGTGGCCAAGATGTGCTTGGCTTTCCTGGCTCCTGGATTTGGCTCTCCCTGTTGCCGAGGTGCACCTGGCTCCTGAACCTGACTCTCCCCGTGGCAGAGCCTGGCTCCCCTTGCTCCCAAAACAGGCCTGGCTCTCCTACCCCTGTCTCTCCCTGCTCCTGCGTCGAGCCAAACTCTCCCTGCTCCTGAAAGGGGCCCGGCTCCCAAATCGGGCCCGGGGCTCTCTGCGCCCAGCTCAGGCCCCGACTCTACCCACTCCCAACTCGGGCCCGGCTCCCCCCGCTCCCGCAACCGCCCCGGCTCTCCCCACACCCCTCGCAACGGCCCCGACGCTCCCGGCGCCTCCCACAACGGCCCCGGCTCTCCCCACAACCGCCCCGGCTCTCCCGGCGCGCCCCGGCTGCCCCCCGATCCCCGCAACCGCCCCGGTTGCCCCCCGGCTCCAGCAACGGGCCCGGCACCCGAATCGGGCCCAGCTCCCCCCGCAGCCGATGGCGGCTCGCCCCACTCCCGGAACGGGCCCGTCTCTCCCCACTCCCCAAACAGCCCGGGCTCTCCCCGGACCCACCCCGGCCCTTCTCGCAGCCGGGCCCAGCTCCCGCCGCCGCCACCCCTGGGCCTCCCGAGCCCCCCCCCTAGCCCCCAGAGTTGGTACCCAAACGCAGGCCGTGCGGCCTAGCGCGGCCGGATACACGTTGAGACGCTGCCCCAGGTCCTGGAGCAGCTTGGCCGCCTGCTGCCGGTACGAGAGTTCCTTGTCGGGGACGAGACCCC
>JAVJGJ010000039.1:3844433-3854646 GCA_035590215.1 Microhierax caerulescens | reverse complement strand
CCCCCCCCCCCCCAATAAAAATTTAACAGTTGACAAGTTGCAGAGCCAAACTTTTTTTGTTTTCCTGGCATCGATGACATGGATCAGGATGCACATCCTGACCTTGGGGTACGGTCAGGATGGATTTGAGGGGTGTCTGGGTCCCTCATGGGATTAATTCCAGCACAACTCATGTTTCTGAGGCAGCCCTCGTCCTCCCTCTCGGTGCCCCGTGGATGCCAGGCTTCTGTCCTGGACTTGCTCGTCCTGTCTGTGGCAAGTGCTTGCCAGGAATCCAGTTTGGAAACTGGAATCGAGTGGGATCGAAGTGGGATGGCTCAGCTCAGGTCCTCGCCTTTGGGGATGAAATTCAAACTCGACCCAGTTCAATTTTCTTCCTTCGAGGCGGGCACAGAGCAAGTTTGAACGAACCTTTTTCCCTGGCTTTGTCTTCAAACACACAGGCCGATTCTCCCGATTCTGCCGTCGCATTATAAGTGGCAAAGCCACTCTTGTGTCAAGCTGCTTATTTCGGGGGGGGATCTTATTTGTCGTGTGCGAAACATTAATTCCAAAGTGTGTGTGTTGTGAGGGGAGAAGGGGGGTTGAGGGTTACGGTTTTCTTTTTATTTGAACTGACTACTAATTAATAATTTAAGGCAAACGGGTTTGACAATTCATGTCCTCTACCTCAAGAGAAGAGCTTTTGTTCTCTGTAGATTTTTTTATTTTTTTTTCCCCTAGCAGCTTTGGCATAGAAACGGTGTCTACCTGAGGAGCCGAGCCGTCCTTTGACAGCTAGATCCATGCATGATTCAAAGCAATTAGTAGCAGTTATGGAAATTACTGTATAAGATAATTTTTGAGTGATTTTTTTAAAAACACTGTATTTGTACCTGTGCTCTCAGAAGCCTCAGTCCAAGTCATTAAGAAATTGGCTTCTCTCTGCTGCTGCTGGAGCCCAGCAGTCGTCGGTGCTGAGTTCAGGTTGTGTTTATCTAGAGAATGAATGGGTCTGGGTAGGTAGGGGAACACCAGGAGAAATCTGTGGGGGACAACAGGGGGGCAAAACCGGGGGGCTGTTACTCTTGAGGGGCTTCAGGGGGTTGGCAAATCCTCAGCCGAACGAGAAAGCCGACGAGCGGTCGCCGCTCTCGATGGCGTTCGGCAGAGTGTGTCGTAGAGGGAGCCCGCTGGGAAGCTCTGGCATGTATTGGGTTCCTAAAGAAAAGTAAAGGGATCTTGGACATAAATATTTGACACGGAGCAGGAATGCAGAGTAGGCTTTTAATTCGCTCCGCCACCGGGGATATAAAATACGCGCTGCTTTGTTAAGCAGGCTCATCTCCAGTCGGCGTTGCGGTGGCAATGTGGACATAAGGGAAGGTGAGAGTTAAAGCTGCAGACTGTGCCCTGTCCTCTTTGGACTGTGATTGAATTTTCAATTACTACTTTTCTGCTGCTCTAGAATGTTAATGTAGTCAACAAATATTTTCCAGTCCTCTGTAAAGCAGTGTACCTTGGCCAGGTAAGGAATGTATTTTCAGTTTCTCTCTTTTTTTTTTTTTTTTTTTTTTCTTCCTCCTGAAAGCAAAACAAAACCCCTTTGCAGTGTAACAAAAGGCTGCTGAGAAATGCTGAGAGATGGGGAACGAGACAGACCTATTTTTAATAATGCAGCAGTTTTGAAACCAAATCAGAAGCCCACCTGTTTCTTAGAAGTGCCACAGAACAGAGCGAACATCTGAGCTACTCAGAAGGGTATTTTTAAGCCTTCTGAAAACACATATGCAAAGTTTGGGCACAGAACCATGTTCTACTCCTGAATGTTACTGGCTGTAAATAACCCTTAACTCCAAAGATCTGTGCCGAGGAGAAAACAGTTCGATCTGTAAACCGGTCATGTAATTATCCCCGTTCAGAATCCAGCGGCGTGCGTCCACACGTAGGTCCGTGTCTGGGTGACACTGGATGGCTCATTTCAGCTTTAGGATATTCTAGAAGGGAATAATTTAGAAACGTGAAGGAAAGGTGGTCTCAGGGATGCCAGATCTCTAAACAAATACTTCCCCAGAGTCCCGTAGGTTTGTTGGTTTGCCGCTGTCTGAAGTGATCTCGGATTCTTAGCGCTTCTGGTTTTTTCCCCAACACGAAGCGTGTGCGCTCCCTCTCATCCCCCCTTCTGACTCGATTAATTGATTTGAGTGAAAGCAGCCACCAGGCTCAGGAGTGACTGGCGACCCCAGGATAGAAAGCAATCACATAAATCTTGTTTCCATCTGATATCAGCCGCGGTTTTAGGCGTGCCAGGTTCCTGGATAAAACGGCGCTCGGGTTCCTACTCATCTGGATCCATCAGGGAGCCATTTCAATTGATGGAAAACTCTCCTACGTGGATTCGGTAAAGGTGAAAGGTCTTCGGTGTCGGCCGCCGGGGAGGGAGGGTGGTAGCTGGAGCAGGGACCCTGAGCTTTTACAAAACCCCTAAATGTGTGAAATTTTATTTGAAGCTCGTACTTTGTTGAGCAACGTGTCAGTCGAGCCGAAGATAGTGCTCTGCAGAAACCAGGTTTGCGGAGCGGGGTGGTGGCAAAACGATTTTCTCCATCTGTGTCCGGAGAACTTGTAAAATCGGCAAACTGGGAGGTTGTGGAGTTCCTCTGCCGGGCAGCGCTCGCCGTGAGTGACGGCGAAAACGCAGAAGGGCGAATATTGAGCGTGTGTTCTGTAACCTGATAAATGGGATCCCAGCTCCTGCGTGAGCTGGGGTGCGGTACGAGGACGCGGGTGATGCTGGGAATGTGTGGGAACCTCAGCTGCATCGCTCTGCTGAGTGTGATGCTCTGGAAATGTGCAAGTTTCATTTTTTTTTTTTTTTTTTTTTTTTAAATGTGTAGATGGAAATGAGATGGGAGGGGGAAGACTGCCCCGCAGTTTGAATTACCTTAATGGCTTTCTCGTTTTGGCTCCCAAAGCTGAAAACCCGAGTACCTTGCTTGGCTGCCTGCGTCCAACGCAGCAGGCGGAGCGCCGGATTGAACGGCAGCGGTGGGAGCAGCGTGCCAGGGCGGTGACGCCATGGGGGCAGCGAGACCCCCGCCCCAAGCGCTCCCCCTGCCCCTGGGGAGCACGATGGGTGCTTGGGGGGGAGCTGCATCCCTACAGATTCCTGCCCTTGGGGGAAAAATACCCACAGAAATCCCCAGTTTTGGCAGCGCAACTTTGGGCGTGTTTCAGTTGATTTGCAAGATGTTGTGTTTTTTTTTTTAATTCCGTATCAAATTTATTTTTTTAATCCCACTCTTCTGATTCCTTAAATGACCGTGGCCTTACGCTGGGAAGGTTAGCCTGGCATTATAATCCAGGGGCTAAACTCTCCCGCTGCCATCCAGCTCCTGCTGGAGATCGGATGCCTGGAAGGTTTAATTTGCTCACCTCGGAACAAATTCTTCCAGTTGTGCATCCCATTTCTATCTGCGTAGCCTTGTTCTGGCTGCAGCGTGGCAAGTTTTTTTTGTAAGTACGCCTTGGTGAACCGATTGCTTTCCTATATTGAGTTTGGAGCGAGAAGGTGGTGGTGTGTGCTTGAAATTTGTTTGAGGAAAATAAGAAAAAGTGGCACCGGGTGTTGAGGCAAGACTCTGAAGTGCAGCTGCCACTTCCAGGGGCTTGGGAATATCACAGGGCTGTCCTTGGGGCATTAAAATACTTTCCGTAACAGCTGATGGAGGTACGAAACCCTGAGTTTAAATTCACCCAGGCGCTGAGCAGGGAGAGAAATTGAGCAAGGACAGCGTAGGAGCTCAACGGACCCGCTCAAATATCTTAACGTATTTTGGGGAAGGGAGGGCTTAGGGTGGCGTGTGGTGGAGATGTTCTCCCGCTCGGATCACAGATAAACTTAGTTTTTCCGCGTTTTTTTTGGTTTTGTTTTTTTTTTTTTTTTTTTTCTGCTGTCGGTGAAATATCATCTCGAGAGCAGCAAACCCAGGAATATTGATCCTACCCCCGGTTTAGTCCTTACTTCCCTCTAATTTGCGAGGAGAGAGCTTCGCGTCGGTACCTCTGTTGCCTGTTAGCGAGAAGTGTTCTTACAAGGAGGAAAAAAAAATAAAAAAAAATAGCACTATGTGTTGATGTAATTTGTGAGGAAAAGCACGACACGTGAGAGATGTGAAACGTAGCCTGTGGTGGTCTGGTGGCTTCAAAGTGTGACGCCTGACGCCCCAGGAGCTGTGAAACCCCAGAAGGTTCCCACAGATGTCATCATCCCTGTGGAATGCTTCTTTCGGAAATCTGGATTTATTCCCCTACCCCCCCCCCCCATCCCCAATATTTGTGGGTACTTCGGTGTGGCTGCAAGCACAGACCGATAGAATAATGATACCCTGGGTTTTTGGTTTTTTTTTAATTATTTTATTTTATTTATTTTCCATTTTTTAAATTTATTTTATTTATTTTCCATGGTTTTTTTTTTATTATTTTATTTATTTTCCATGGGTTTTTTTTTAATTTTATTTTCTTTATTTTCCATGAGCATTAATTCCTATCCACTCACCTCTGCAGTTCTGGGCACGGGCATCTCCCGCTTCTCCCGACGCAGGGACTGCTGAAGATTGTTGTAATCGGAGCAAATTGGAGGTGCTCCGAGCGAGCAGCAAGGTGCCTTTCCTTTAAGAGCTTTTTATTTCACATTAGCCGAGGTCTCCCGTGTTATCCCTGGGAGAGACGCCGCGGCTCCCGCTGACCTGCGAAGCCGCAGAGCCCATAAATGTTTCACGATTTAACCGAATCTTGTTTGCGTAGCGTTTTAAGCACGTAGGCTGTGCCGTCCGCCTGCGAGCGTCCTGGCTGGGGCAGGAGGGTTGAACCTGACATTTAGATCAGGATTTGTGAATATTTTTAAGGTTTCACACGCTATCTGACTGTGGAAACTTCCCGTCAGCTGCCACGTGGGTGCTGTGGGGATGAAGTGCGGGCTGGCTTCGGAGGAGCTAAATGCCTACGTGTAACAGCGCTGTAATTCGTGAACAGTGTACACGTGAAAGCGTGTGCACGTGAACGGCGTAATTCGGCTTTCCCAGAACGTCCTCTGCGATGCTGGTTGGGACGAGGTCTGTGTAGCTTGTCAGGCTGGTGCTTTTCTTGCTTTTCCCTGGCTCCTGATGAAACAACTGCTTGTCGTGGCTCAAAAATGAGCCCGGGACTCTGCTTGGAGCTGGAGGGGAACGTAGCGGCCCCCGTTTTGATTTCCTCGAGGTGCTGGGTGTGAAATTGTCAGGTTTCATGTGTCCCGCGAAGCGGAGCCAGGCATCTGTTAGGTCTGTAGTTTTAATTCTGGCACGTGTTTCGTACAGAAAGGACTTAATTAGCGGAGTTACGGGAGGAGCAGACTGATATTTGTAGGGGGGATTCTTCCTGCCACCGTTAGTGTTTCTATTTAAGAGCTCGCGCGTTGATTAGTCCAATGAACAGCACTGAAAGGCAAAAAGTAGCTGATTTGGGGTGAATGGTTTCTTACCACCTCGTTTTTCTGGAGGATGCTGTTATGAACAGAGAAGCAATTAAGGCCGTTGGCATCGCCTCGGGGGTTTATCGCATCAGATCAACAGGGTGTATGTTTTAATGCAACAGCGATCAGTCTGAGTGTCTGACTGACGCGTCATGTCAGACATGACATGCACAGCCTGAGCCCTGGCTTTGGGAAGGAGCTTTTCTTTCCCGCAAGGATCTTAATTCAAAAATCTTGAAGTCGCTGGTGGCCGCCAGACTTCGGTCCAGGCGGATGCAAACGTTTTAAATTCTGTCCCTTCTTGCCCGATACCCACCGTCGCAAGAGACCTGAGTGCCAGCAGCCCTTTTATCGATGCTTGGGAGTGCTCAGGGGCAATATCAAATGTCTATGGCGGCGGCGCCGTCGCATAATTTTTGCATGACAAACATTTTTAACGCCAGGAGGACTTGGGCCGTGGAGAAGCGGCTCAAAGCGAGGTGTGCCGACGAGCTCAGCCCGCTGCAAATGGAGATGTGGGAATGGGATGGGATGGAGGAGCTGAAAATGTGCTGCAGGGGGGAGCTGAACTTCATCTTTCCTGGCACCTGGGTCCTTGGTGGCTGCTCTGTGAGGAAGATTTTGAAAAAAGATTGCTAATTCTCACTCGGTGATGGGAGTCTGAAAGCCATTTACAAGATTAAGGACTAGAAAGTTGGTAACTCAAACTTCTGTGAGCTCGGGAAACTTGAGAAAATCTTGCTCATGGGGCTGAAATGGGTAAGGATGGCGTGAGGAAGAATTTAACCGTTCATCTGTAGCCTTAATAAGAGGCTGACCTTTCCATCATGTTCACAATTCTGTCACTGTATTTGGAAGCATCTCAGTTTAAATGCTACATCAATGTCTGGGAACCGCGAAAGTCAATGGTGTGTCTCCAAATCGCGTACGAGTTATTTAGAGGAGGTGAGGGAAAGAACATGAATCAGCAGCTTGGAATATCAGCTGGGCTAAAGCAGAAAGGGCAGTGACCGAGCAAGCGTCCCCACGGAGCACCCCGGCCCGCTGGAAGTGTCCCTTGGCCCCGGGGTGGTCCCCAAAGCCACCAGCTGAGGAGCTTTGCAGGGGAACCGGTGGGCCCTGAGCTCCGCGCAGGGCTCGAGGCGTCAAAGCACAGGCGAGCAAATGCCCTCCGAGAAATCCGCCGGTGGCTCCGTGCCTGCCCGCGGATTCCCTGGAAAGCGCTTGGCGATGCGGAACGGGAGCGCGGAAAACCCCTGGGGTCCTGCAGCTGCTCCCCCACCCAGGGACACGTGTTCTTCCCGGGCCCATCCACAACTAAAACGCCGCTTTCCAGTACGTTCCCTGGTAGGAAAACACGTCTCCCAACAGCTCTATCCCTTGTATTTAGCAAACCCGAAACGTAGCCTGCCTCGGACCTTGCGTAGGAAAGCGGAGCGTGGATTTGCGACGCCGGAGGCAGGATCGCGGGGTGGAACGGTGGGGCCCGCAGATTTACGTGACCTTTGCTCGCTGGTGGGGAGCAAAGCCGCTGGTGAAGGCTGTCTCAATTATGGCTCTCTTTTGGAACATAGAAGCATTACCTTGGAGATCATAGCTGGCAGGGAACACAAGCTGCCGGAGCTTCAAACCCATTTATCAGTCTGCTTGCCATTTGTATCTCCAGGTGGAGGAAATTGTTAAATACGCCGCTTGAAGGCTTTAGCGCCTTTGTTAACTCTTTATTGTTGGGCTCGGTGGAAGGTTCAGATGGAAACGGAGGAGCTGGACTGGTCCCCTCCATCGATCTTCTGTCCCGCACGCTGGGCTGGTGGGTTTTGACCCGTGGCTGGTTGGTTTAATCGGACCCAGAGAGCGGGAGCGGATCGGCTCCTTGAGTTTAGCGGGGGGCACTGGCTAACTGGATTTAACTGGGGTTAGTAAGCAGAAGCCGGCCCTTAACCAGGGCTGGGTTATCAGCCGTTTGGCTCGCAGCAGCTAATAATTCGCTGCTAACCGTATGACAGTGAGGCGGCGAGCGCCGCACGTTTGTAGGATTTCAATTTTCTCCTTGGCAAAGGAACAACTTGGAGCTGACCTCTTGCTTCGTATCTTTCTAAATGTCTCTCGGTGCCTGTTGTTCAGAAGAGAGCTTCCCTCTCCTCTGTCTCCACAGATCCATCCGGGTTTATTTTTGATGTGCAGTCCAATACTGTGATGGCCCAAGGAGGAACCTTTGAAAACATGAAGGAGAAGGTAAATGTGTCTTCGGAGACTTTAACTCACCGCGTGCCGTGGAAGAGCTGGTGAATGCTCTATCTTCATCTCCTCTCCGAGATGAAATAACGTTTCTGTCTGGGAGCCAACTTGCAGCTCTGTCAAAAGCAAAGTTTTATTCAGGCTAAATCATCCTGCCACATTAAAGTTTTATCAGGCAGTCATTGGTTACGGGTTTTTAGGCTGCTCGCGGGAGGGTTGCTGTAGGCTCCGTGCGGGCTACAGCAAATGCTTGACGTGTTACCCTGTGTCCTTCCGTCCAGATCAGCGCGGTGCGGGCGATAGTCCCCAACAGGAGCAACAACGAGATCGTCCTCGTGCTGCAGCACTTCGACAACTGCGTGGACAAAACGGTGCAAGCTTTTATGGAAGGTAACTGGGGCTGGCGGCTTCGTCGCTCCTCCGTGCCGTGTTTATGGTCCCGCTTCGGAAGTGGCAGCGGCCTTCGTAGGTGGCAGAAGCTCGTGTAGCTTCTCAGCGCGTCCATGTACAGGCTCTGTCCGCAGGGGTGGCTGACAGATTCTCTTCCCAGGTTTTAGCTGGGGTTTGTTCAGCTGGAGGTCAGGGCAGAGAGAAGCATTTGATAGCTCCTCAGATAAAGGAGGGCTCGAGGCTCAATTTCAGAAACTCGTGTTGGTGTGGACAAAATGGGAGTGTCTTCGGCTTCGATAGTTGCCGTTCGTACTTTGAAACCTGGCTCACGCATCTTCTCTTGGGTCTGGCTGGCGTCGCTGCAGTAGATGGATTTTCTGACCTTGGGAAAAAAAAACCCAAAAAAACCAAAAAAAACAAAACCAAACCTGGGCTGTTGCTGGTGACAGCGCCTGTCGCTTTGCAGCTCTGATTTCCATGCTGGCCATCGCTGACAACTGCGCTTTGCCTCTGGCCCACGGAAGGTATGACAGCTATTCCTCAGGCTGTGGGCATCCCGACACAGCCGGTGTCTCTGGGGACAGGAGGCCAGCAGATATCTGACCTGAACGCAACCTTTGAGTTCAGAACATGCTCCAGCAGGTTTCCAAGTACCTAAACCTCTAGTATGACAGAGCCAAAGAAAAGATTATTATTTTTTCCTCCCCACCCCCTTTTTTTTTTTTTTTTCCTGGAAAGAGCTGGCCCTGTGTTATAAGGGTGTAGTCCTGTTCAGCAGTGTGTTCCCAAAGCAAAAATGAAACCGATCCTTTTATTACATCAGCTAAGAGACTTGAAACTTAGCTGCGGGAAACTGGCTCCAGGTATGGAGGCACTTCCACGTGACCGGGAAAAAAACTGGAGCGGGTGCCTCGTCCACCGCTCATTGCTGCGTTTTGTTTCAGGCAATGCCAGCGAAGTACTGAAAGAATGGACTGTAACAGGCAAAAAAAAGGTAACGCTTTTTAAATATACTTTCCGAAGGCATTTACCTTTTTGTTTGGAGGATTTAGACTAGGGAGGATGGCAGGCATTCCTCGTGATTTAGACGGGAAAAGAAACCGAAGAGCAAACGTGGATATTGATGTTCGTGCTGATGCACGGAGATAATCGCTAGGTTATCAGGTGCCTGGCTGTTCAGGGCAATGATTTACAGGGTAACTTCAGTGCAAGTTGTAAACATCATCTTCTGGCCACATTTGCATTTCATTTAGCTGTCAGACACGTTTGTGTCGAATGTGGCATCTGCAAAAAAGGTTCTAGACTTTCTGTCCTTGCAGTCGCTTTTATGCTGCTGACCCTCTACAGGACCCCTAATCCACACACACGGCCCCACGCTGGAGTAAATCTTTATCAGGTCCATTTATTTCAACAGAGCTCTGTAATTCACTGTTCAGATAGTCACGCTGTTCCATTTTTCATCGGTAACCTTTGGAGCTGAACAGTTGCGTTTAATGCTGAGCTCTGTGGAAATATATTTCTTTGTCACATAAGCTTTCTCGAGTGTTTTGCCTCGTTCTTTGCTCAGACCTCTGTGAAAGGGTTAAATAAAGATTTGCAAAGTTTCAGTCCTTGGTATTCTAATATCTAAATCCACCAGGAGAAGAATAAAACCATAATTATTCAAAAGGGCTCCTTTGAATACGTGAAAAGCACCAGCACGAAATGGAAAGGGGGGGAAACCCCCCCCACCCCCGTGCCTGAGCAGCCCTGTGCTGGGAAATGAGGGACGTGGTAGCGGAGCGAGGTCTAGCAGAGCACCCTGGCAGCACCCAGGGAATCTGGCTGGGGGCACCCCCGGTAGCGACCCCCGGCTGGTGCCGTGCCAGGGTTACAGCCACAAACCTCTCGGCTGCTTCCCGTCGCCTCCGTGCAGCCTTCGTCCGGTAGCCGGCACGCCGTCGGAGAGGATGATGTACTCGCGCCTCATTAATGCCACTGTATCTGTCCTCATTGTGGAATAAATCCCTCCTACTGTTAATAGGATCAACAGCCAGGCTGGCTGAAAAAGCATTTAATTCAGCTACTACTTCAGGAATTAAGCTTAATGTGTTT
>JAVJGJ010000039.1:3771041-3782995 GCA_035590215.1 Microhierax caerulescens | reverse complement strand
TGTCAGCTCAGATCCCAGCCTGGATCCCAGCTCAGATCCCAGCCCATATCCCAGCTTGGATGCCAGCCCAGATCCCAGCCCATATCCCAGCCCGGATCCCAGCCCGGATCCCAGCCCAGCTCTCCTCGCCCCCAGCCGCGCTCCCTGCGGCGGTGCAAGCAGGAGCCACGCGGCAGCGATCCCCCCGGTGCTCCGTCCCGCTGACCCCCGCAGCACCCATCTTCTCCGGGGGACGGATCCCCCCGCCGGCCTCGGGATCACCTGAAACCTGGCGCCCCTGTGGGGGTGGGGGCGAGTCGCAGGGCAGCCCCTCGGCCCCTCCGGTCCCCGCACCGAGCGCGACGCGGCGAAGGACGAGGCTGCGCCACCCACTAAGGGATGCGGCGCCCACGTCCCGGCCGCGCGGGTACCGCTCCGCACGCCACGCAACGAGGCTCGAGGCAGGAATGCCGGGCTCGGGGGGGTGGGCTCGGAGCCAGCCTGGCTCGCCGGGAGACCCTGGCACGGGTTCGGATGCCGGGAAAGGGACCGAGGCGCGGGAAGACGCTCCCAGGTGATGCCCCGTGCGTCCCGCTGGCACTAACAGCAGCGAGCTGCCCGCTGCACCCGCTCTATTTTCAAAACCCACATGGCTACCAAATCCCTGCCCCCAGACCCACTTCCACGCCGCCTTCTCCACAGATGAACGCATTCCCAGGAGGAATCCGGGCTGGACTGGCGGGGGAAGCGCGGAGTACCCCGAGCGTAAACGCGGAGCGACGGCCGCGAGCCTCCGTCATCGCATCCTCGGTGTGAGGAAGGGCGCGTGTAAATCCGGACCCTTCTGGTCCCTGCGCCGTAGCGTGCCGCAGCATGACGGATGGCAGGATGAAAAGCAGAGCCCTGAGGCTTTCAGGCAACGGTAGATTAATGATGACACGGCCTTGACCTCCCAAAGGTAAAGGTTATGAAACGCTCGAGGGTAACTGGGCTTCCAATTTCATCCCCGGAGGGCGAACGACACCGACCGATGGTTTTATTCTCAGAAACACTCCAATCCTAGGACACGCAGCTGTCACCCAGCACCGCTTTGAAATTCATCTCCGCGTATTTATTCCTCCCGTCCCTTTCCCCCTCGCGGGCTCCGAGCACCGCTGAGCCCTCCCGGAGGCAGGCGACACGCGGAGCAAGAGGGAAGCCCGGGGTTTATTCAGGAATATTCCACGCGTGCCTTACACCCCGTCCCATTTCCACCCCTTGGGCGCACAGAGCAGGGCACAGGGGCGAGGAGCGACGCCGGCTCTCCCACCCCGACGTGACCAACCGCGGCGGCGACGGCGGCAACCGCGGTCGGCACAACCCCCTCGCCTCCAGCAGCACCAGCCGCAGGCTCCCTCGGGCGCTCCGCTTGGCTCCGGCACGCGTGTCAACGCCGTTATTCCACCGACAGCGCGTGCCGAGGACCATCCTGCGCAGCTGACGGGGAATTACGCCGCGGCCGCGGATCCAAGGGCCTCGGGGTGTTGCAGAAACACTAAACCACAGGTTAATCTCCGCGGCAAAGAGATGCCGGCACGCCGGGAGCTCGGCTCGGGGATGGAAATGTGCCAGGAGCTCAGCTCAGGGCGACACGGTGGCAATGTCCAGCGTCACTGACGTGCCCCCAACGATCCGCACGCTCTTCTGGAACTAAATTGCACAATTACCCCGTGAAGACACGCCAAGTTAGAGCAAAGCCTGATCTCCTGGCTTACCTCACCCCTTCAAAACCTGCTGGAAGCGCCCGGGCTGAGTGTGGCGCAGCGATGGACCAGGGTGCAGGTCGCTGGAGGTGTTTCCTTCCAAAAGGAACCGGGAAGCGTACGGAGCTGGAGTCGTTCCCAACGCTGAGCTCCTGCTTGCGCGCCGGAGAGGTCCTGGTTTCCTCCTCCTCCACGCTCGCGCCGCCTGAGCAGCACCGCATCGGCGAGCGGCCGCGTTTTTGACAGAAGCAAGAGGCTTCTCCTTTGCAGGCTTGCTCCTCATCCCTTCTCCCAGTCTGGTCTTGGAAAACAGGTCGGGAAGGCAAAACCCCTCCAACTGCACGTCGTGGCGGGCAGGCGCCGCGACAGCCGGCGGTGCTGCGCTCTCTCCGTGTCAAAGCGCCGCGGCTTTCGCCGTTCTCGCTCGCCCCAAACGGGATCAGCAGGGGAGGAAGAGCAGAACGTCGCAGCCACATGCGAAGAGCCCACCTGCCCCGCTCCCAGCGCCGCGATGAAGAGCATTCTTCCACTTCCACGGCAGGGAGGGAGCAAAAACGTCGGGAACGCCGCGCCGAGGGGATGCGCTTCCGATGCGCCGTATGGCAAAAGGCTTGGGAAAGGGCTTCTGATCCCATCGCACGCGCCGAAAAGCACCTTCAATATCGGCCGGCACTTGGAGGGGCTCTTCCCTCCTGGCACCCCCCGGCACGGGGGCAATCAGAGCGATGCCCCCCCCCCCCGTTGTGGGATGGAGGGGCCGGCAGCGCTACAACCACTTGGAGAGTTTCCCCTCCCCCCGTCCAGCTGTTATTTAATAATCAAAAAAGCAAACGGGGCGATGCCTCGACACGATTTGAATTGCACGTTAGCCCCAGATGCCATATCTCGATCAACGTGGTCCATTCGAACCCAACGAGGCCGCGTTAACCCCTCCCCCGCCACGCCGAGCCCACCGCCCCACGGGCTCCGGCAGACCCCAGAGGCGCCCGGTGGCGCGTCACCGCTGGCGTTTCCCAAGCAAAGTGAAGTCCTGCTCAAAACAGATGAAACTGCACCAGCAGAATGAGTTTCCCCAAGAGTTTTTGTGACCCTCGGGTGTAAATGCGCTCGCTGCCGCCGCCAGGGTGGGCAGCAAAGCCGATCGGCGGAGCCGCGCGTCTTTATCCCCCTGGAGACCCCCGGGAACGCACCTTAATTCTGACCCAAGGGCGGTTTTACCTCCAGGCTCCGTACCCATCCCCAAGGTCCTCAGCGCTCCCCACCCCAAAGGGAAAAGATTTTTTGGTGGGAAGTGAAGCGGGTTTGGAGACCAGAAGCTTCCAAGGCCCCTGGGGCTTGGCCGTGACCTTCAGCCCACGACGTGGTGACCCTCCCCCTCCTTTGTCACCCATCGCTTCAAATACGACCAGGGAGAACCAAAGCGGCAGCGCCTTCCAGCGCCATTTCACCGCCTGGGGGCTAATTATAAGAGACCTGGGGGTTAATTATAGGAGACTTGGACCATCTGTAAGGTCCTTTCCAACCCAAACCGTCCGATTCTACGACTCTGTGCTCGTTCATAAACTACTTCGTGCCCCACCCCCCCGGCAGCGCGGTGCTGGCCACGGCTCAGCCCCTCTCCCACCATTACACCCAGTTGGCTCCTCTTGGGAAGCGGCTGGATTTCCAGTTCCCTCCCAGGCTCAACTTTTCTCTTGGGCTTTTCTTGAGCCCAGGGCACGCTGGACCCCGCAGACCCCCGCACCGAGGGGCCGGCCCTTCGCCAGGCAATGCCAGGCGATGCTCAGCCCCCAGCCCGCGGAGCATCCTCCTCCGGGGCAGTCGATTCCATTTTGGACAGGGATGCAACGCGATTTGAGCTACGGAAAGAGCCCACAGCACCCAACCAGCGAGGGTGGAAAAACCCAAACACGAGGCGTTTGGGCAGCAGAGGAGGGAGGAAGGAAACACGCAGGCTGAGCGCCCTGCTCCGCGCAGAGCTCAGCACCCAGGATCAGGATCGACGCAGATGCTCGTCGCTTCCACACTTACAAAGGCTTCAGACCTCTTTCAACCCGAGGAGATGAAAGGCGGGTGGGTAAAGCACTCGGAAAGTACCTTATGTTTGATCTTTTATGGTCACTTAATTTGGTTTCTCCAATATCACTAAAAGCTCCAGGTTCTAGCAGAGCTCGGAGGGGAAATTTAGCAAAAAGAGCTGCTGCTCTGCAAATATTCAACTAACTAAACCCTAATAACTGTTAAATCCGTGCTTTTATTCCCCTAGGATGGCAGCTCGCAGGCCAGAGCAGGAACAACCTCATCCACAGGGACTCCTCCTCCCCCAGCTGTACAAAAAAAAACCCCTCACTCGCTTTTATGCCTTTTAAAAAGAACGGCCGGAGCGTGGGGAAAGGTGTATTAACCCAGGGAAAAGGTATATTCCACTGAATGACCCGTGGAATTAAGATGTTCCACCCAAACGTTATTTTAAGACCAGGTTTTTCAAGAAGCTTCTTTTGGCCCTGCGGGACGAGCCTACAAAAGCACGTTAACGTGTCTGCAATTAAAACATCAGAAAAACCTAAACCCGCGCGTTCCGACGGAGCCAGGCCTGGGAGACACCCAGCCATGCGCCCGCAGCACCCCCACGGGGCACCCCCTCGCAGCCCAGGGGGAAAAGTGATGGATATGGTCCTGGATCTACACCTGAGGGTCTCTAAGCCCCCCCCGCCCCTGTCCCTGAGCACAGCATCCCCCATCCCCCAGTCTGGGAGGAAAAGTGATGGATATGGTCCTGGATCTCCACCTGAGGGTCTCTAAGCCCCCCTGAGCGCAGCAGCCCCCATCCCCACAGCACGGGAGAAGTGATGGATGTGGTCCTGGATCTAAATCTGATCTCTAAGCCCCCCTGAGCGCAGCAGCCCCCATCCCCACAGCATCCCAGTCCGGGAGGAGAAGTGATGGATATGGTCCTGGATCTCCACCTGAGGGTCTCTAAGCCCCCCAGAGTGCGGTACCCCCCAACCCTGCACCCCTCAGTGCCCTGAAGGACCTTCCAGAAGGCACCAAGCTGGGAAAGCTCAGCTTGGCCAGCCAAATCGGGCGGGTTTTCCGCGCGAGCCAGGTCGTCCATCGCCAGGTCAGTGAGACCAGGAAAACTTTGGAGGGGCTGAAGACCACGGACCACTTGCTTTCACAGAGATTTTCTCCCTAACGCCCCTGCAAAGCCGTGGGCACGGCCGCAGGGAGGGAGCTCAGGGTCCCCCCTCAAACGCCACAGCCCCAAGAGTCAGCGCAACGTCACCGCAGCGTCCTCCAAGACCAAGAGCTGCTGAAATTATCTTAATTACAAGGATTAAACGGAAGGGATGGGATGCTTGGGAGAACCACGCCAGGTCTAATTCACCTGCAGACGTCCCCCTCTGTGCCGGTGGCACATGCAGCCCCCCGTGCTTTGCCCGGGGAGGGGCTTTGGGGGCTGTTTTTACTTTTGTCCTTTGTGGTGAAGAGGGGTTAAGGGGAAACCTGACTTTGTTTCTCCAGCGGATGCCCTGGGATGCCGGGAGCTGCCGTTCTCCCCCTGCCAGCTCCTCCAAATTCCTGCAGCCAAATGGTTCAAGAGCCCCTGAATGGGACATAATGACATCATTGATTGAATCATAATAGAGGGGGAAAGGGGGGGTGGGGAAAAGATGTATTTGTGTTCCAGACAAAAGCCAAGTTCTGTTTCACAGCGGGGACCAATGAAGAACCAGATGACTGGGCAGAGGGAGGTCAGAGAGTGTCCCCGTCCCCCCGGCATTGTCCCTTGTCCCCCCGGGAGCGAGCCCTGAGCGAGCCCTCCGCCACTCCCCGAAGGTTTACGGGGGCCGCGGGCTCAATGCGTGACCAGAGTCCCCCTGACCCCGCGCCGCACCTGCGACATTTATTTTTGACACGACATCGTGGGTGCAAGCGGGAGCACGGGGGGGGGGGAGAGGGATGATGGTCAACACCAAAGCGCTTGGGGAGCCGGCGGCATCGCGGCCCTCGCCACGCCAGCGCAGGGTGGTTGTTTCTTCCACAAGAGCTTTTTTTTGGTGTTTTTTTCTTTAGGGTGAGCACGTAGCCGTGGTTTGGGGAGCGGGGCAGCCCGGCAGCGGACCCTCCAAGTCCTTCTGGAGGGCAGCTGGGCGCCAAGCTGGTATTTTCACGGCAAACAAAGCGCCGGCTGTCTTCAACTGCTGCATTTTCACCCTGCCTAGAGAAAACATCGCGATAGGCGCCGAGCGCCGACACGATAACGAAAGTCACCGACTTATCAGCTGTGGAAGGGCGTACGACGGTCTCACGTGCCTGGCCGCAGGAGTTTCCAGTCCAAAGGGGCCAAGGACACAACGTACGTAGAGGAGCCAAGCTCCTTTTACACCATCCTGAGGTGGGCACAGGGGCTGCAGCACCCCCTCCCCGAGAGCGAGGGTCTGCACAGCACCCGCCCCCGCTCCGTCCTACAGCCCGAAACCCCCACGGCCGGGTCACTCGCGCCCCGAATTCCCACGGCACCGAATCCACCGTCACTTGAGCACCGACGCGGAGCTCGGACCAGAACCGAGCCCCTGCAAGCCCCCGGTGACGCACCAAGTCACAAGAGCCACAACAGAAAGTTCAGGAAGGCTCCGGCGGGTGAGGAGCAAACCCCCGGCAGAGCACGTGCAAGAGGGACGGGGGACTCTGCCCCAAGGGGGGGGTCACGGAAGGCTCCGGGGGGATCGGGAAGCGCCCGGTGACGGTGACAGCGGCTCACGGATGCGGCAGCCGGCACGATGGGAGAAAACAACGGGAGCAAACACACAGGGCAGCCCGGCGAGCCCGGCATTTGGTGCCACCGTGAGACCCCCGCCGTGCCGGAGGTGGAGGAACCTGGTGGCAATACAAGAGCGTGGGTGGCGGCGGCAGGAGGGAGGAAAAGGATTTGGGATACGTTGGAGAGGAAACGCCAGCAGCTGAGAGCACGGGTGACCGCGGGTCACAGCACAGGCACCACCGAAGGGATGCTCCGCGACGCCGGCTCTCCAGCCCTCGGCACGGCTGAACTTGAACCCTTTCTGCCACCACCGACTTCAGGGGGAGCGAAGGAAAACACCGGCACCTCCACCGAGGCGGCAGGACCGGCTTGGCGGCAGCAGCTCCGCTTGTGTTCCCACGCGGTTACGTGCCTGCAAGCCCACGGACAACCCGAAACCGGGAAATGACGCTCCCACCTGTAGTTTGCTACAACACACCTGAGGCTCCTCGCCCCCCACCACCCCCCCCCGCCGTGCAGCACGACCCAGCTCTACATCTCATTAACGTCACTAATTCCTATTAGCGCGACTCATGCAGAGGAACCAAGGGGGGAACGTTTAGAAGAGCGACGAGCATCGTGCCGCTAAGATGCTGCTAAACCGGCGGAGAGACTGCGGAGCCGGGAAACTCGAGTGTATTTTAAGACCTGCCTAGTCCAGAAAAAGGGCAAGGACCCCTCGGAAGGCGCCTCAGTCCAACGCTCACGTTTCAAATCCGTCGTTACCCTCCGGCGTGGGAATCAGGCACGCACCCCCTCGGGCTCCAGCAGCAAACCCAGATTCCTTTTCCCCACATTCCAGCCTAGAGTTCTTTGCAAGAGAAGGGGCTGGTTAAGCAAAACTTATTTGTCTTCTAGGAAAGGCAAAAGCTGAGTTTCCTTGCCCAATCCCATTGGGTACCCAGGTGGATCGTTGGGGATCGGGACTGGAAACCACAAATCCAGCCCTCGTGCCCCTGGCTGGAGTGCAGGGGGCCAGCGCAGACCACGCTGTGCTCCTCACGGGGCCACGGCTTTGTCTTCAATGAAAAACCACAAAAGTGGAAAAAAACCCGGAGGTTTGCAAAACTTTTACATTTGTCTTGTAACCTCAGGTCTCACTTTCCCCAGGGTTGCAGCCCCACCGAGGTCCAGGCTCGTCTCCAAGCCACATGCTGGCACTCAGACTCTGCCGAGTGCTCCATTCCTGTGCCTCCGTGCCACGCAGCCGCTGCTCTGCCCTGTGCCCCAGAGCTGGGGACGGAGCTGGGGACGGTGCTGAGCACGCCCCAAGGCACGGGACGGAGCTGGGGCCGGTGCTGAGCGCACCCCAAGGCACGGGACGGAGCTGGGGCCAGTGCTGAGCGCACCCCAAGGCACGGGACGGAGCTGGGGCCGGTGCTGAGCGCACCCCAAGGCACGGGACGGAGCTGGGGCCGGTGCTGAGCGCACCCCAGAGCATGGGACAGAGCTGGGGCCGGGGCTGAGCGCGCCCCAGAGCCTGGCCTGGTGCTGAGCATGCCCCACAGCCCAGGGAGAGCCAGGACTGGTGCTGAGTACACCCTGCAGCCCAGCTCAGAGCCAGGACTGGTGCTGAGCTCGCCCCATAGCCCAGGCCAGAGCCAGGACTGGTGCTGAGCTCGCCCCATAGCCCAGGCCAGGGCCAGGAGCGGTGCTGAGGACACCCTGCAGCCCCGCTCGGCATCAGGATGGGTGCTGAGCTCACCCCAGAGCCCGGGGGTGCCGGCGATGCCGGTGACACAACCCCCTTCCCCAAGCGCCCCGGGAGGGCACAGGAGCGGCGGGGGCCTGGCACCCAGCACCCTTGTGTGAGACGGGCCGCGAGCGCCAGCGCTATTCTTCACCTTGTCACTTCCCATTATCCCAAAGCTGCGGGGCCGCATTCAGCCGCTCCGCTTGGAAAAGTGACTTGGGGGGAAGGTGGCGGCGAGGGGACGGCGAGCGTGGCACGCAGCTACGGCACGCGGGGAGCTCGGCACGGAAAAAATACCTTTTTTTGGGGATTAGTGCCGGTTTTCCATAAATGCTCCCAGCTGGAAGCTTTACAGGTGAAGGCTGGAGCACCCCAAACGGCTCCTTCCCTCCCCAGGGCTGGAGTTTCCCTACGGAGCGAGCGCCGTTTGGCTCCGTGCGGAGGCTAAAATCAGGCACGAAACCGCCTCCGAGCCACTGGCCACGGCAGGTAGCCCAGGGCTAGCAGGGACCCCGGGCCAGCGGGGACCCCAGCCCCACGTCTCGCCGGCTCCGACACTTCCTCGCTGCCTGCGGGACGGCGGGTCGGGATTTTCCAGCTTTGTCCCTGCACAGCCAGGCGGGTCCGGCTGCCGCCTCCTACCCGACCTCGTTCCAACTTTTTTTTCCAGGATCCTGAAAACTTTCTGCAACGGCTAAAACCACGAGGGGTGTGGGAGAGGGTCTGGCTTTCCACCATCATCTCTGAATTTTCATCTTCTCCCTCTGCGAATCCAGCTGCCTTAGTTCCCTCTAGCCCAGAAAATCCTTGAAAAATGACCTAAAGCGGCTTATTGTTATTATTATTTTTACCTAAAAACAGGAAGATTTAAAAGCCGAACGCCACAGGATGTTCAGGGCAGAGGGAAAGAAATCCTCGGCCTGCAGAAGCACCGTCACGTTCGTCGCGCGCTCTGTCACGACATACCAGCCCCTCCGCATCTCATCCTCTGCTATACCCTGTGCCACGCGCTATCGCGACGCTGCTCCAAGGGAGGAAAAACTTTTCCCTGGTGGGTTTTGGAAAAGCCAAGTGCTCCACGGACCCATCCGAGAAGCCGAGCTCGCACGGGGGGGTCCCGGAGAGGGATGATCCCGGTGGATGAGCCGTCAGCTCCTCGGGATAAATACAGCCCCGCTGTGGATTTACGGCGCGGTGAGGACGCGTTCCGGGGCGCTCTCGTATCTATATTCCGAGCACAACGCGCGGCAGGAGGAAGAAGGGGAGACAGGACTGAAGATGAAGGACACCGAGAGAGAAGGGGGTGGGTTACGACCCGGAGGAGACGTTCTCCTCCCTTCCACCGCGGCGGAGGGTGGGTAGAAAGCAGCGAGGGCAGCAATGGAAAGGCACGAAGCCAGGAAAAACGAAGTTTGGGAAGCAAATCCTATCCGGGGGCACGTGCCCTCGCGACCGACGCAGGAGGCAGCTCTTCCAAGTGACAGCAAAAGGTGTTTCACGACGACAAAGCGGCCGCGCTTCTCGAACCCGCAGGCATGTGCCACCGCCGGCCTCGTCCCCAAATCCCTTTTTCCTTTCCTCTGCCAAGTTCTCCCCCCCAGCCCCTTCCACCAGCACCACCCTTCGCTTCCTTGGTGGTTAATAGCTTCTCATCCGGGGCTGGCAGGGGGTGTTTTGGAAAAGATTGCGGGCAGAAAAATTATCCGGGAAAAGGATTCCTCCTCAGCACGTTATTATAAGCTTGCTGGAAGCCAAACAATTAAGGCAATTGTTTTCTCTCTCTCATTTAGCTGTTTTGTATACACACAGACTTTCTGCTGGTCCACTGACCCCTGCTCTCCTCCACCACCACACGCACGTCACGCAGCCAGCGGGCCGGCTCCGGCCAGCTGATCTCTTATCGGCTCCACGTAAACCCCGTTCTCATTAACTGGAATTAAACCAGCATTCATCTAGAATCACGACTGACGGCCGAATTAAAACATTAACTCTTCCTAGCCGGGAGAACCAGCACCTTTTGCTCGAGGGGACGCTTTGGCATCCCGGGATGCTCGGGGTGCGACGCGGGACGCCTGCGGTGCCCTCGACGCGACTTTAGGGCGACGACGCTCTAGCTGTAAAATGGAAGATTTGCCACCAGGGCAAAAGAAAAAGAATAAAAATGAAGTTATTCAAGGTGACACGCAGTTTGAGAGCCTCTCGACGGACACGGCAGCTTCCCCCTGCCCCCCAAGGTGGCGGTGAGGAACGGGGGGGCCAGGCACGCAGACGGAGATTTGCGGCAAAAAAAAAAAAAAAAATAATCCTTTGTTTCGCCCCCGGCTTAGAGGAACGAGCCAGGGAGAAGAGGGGTCTGAGCAGGGAGGACCCCCACCTTGGAGCTGAGTCACTTCACCCCTCCGCTCCCAACCTCGGAACGGCCGAGGGTTAATCAGCTAATTGTTCGTAAGGCAGTTGGAGACCTCCGCGTTCAAGACGAGCTCTAAAAGCCAATTATTCTCGTCAGCTGTTCGGACGGGGAAAGGTGTTTGATAATGGAATACAAAGGTGGCAAACGGAGCTTTTATGTTATCCCAAGGGCTCTCGCTGTCCATTTGGTGCCAACGCTTTCCCAGCGGGGGACTTCCAAGGCTATTTTATAGATAAAGAGCCAACCCCCCCCCTCGAGAAACGCTGCTGAATCCCAGCCCCGCCACGGGCAGCTCCCTCGGCCAACCCTGCATATAAACCACGCGGCTCAGCATCCTCCCCCGGGGAGCGGAGGGTCGGAGCGTTCCAGGGAGCAGCTGCGATAGAGGGAACATTTACAAGAGGGGTGGGGGGGTGGGGGGGGTTAAGTACAACTAACAGGAGTCAAGGGATGGTAGCCTTAGGTCAGCCAGCGTGTGCTTTAACGGGAGGCCTCGGAGGGGAGAGTCGGCGCTACGGGGAAGATAAACGCTTGCTTGATTTATTTTAAAAATTAATTTGATGGCTCCGTGCTGCCTTGAGACAAATGAGCACCTGCCTCTCCTGCTCCAGCGCGGCCAAGCGCTCGGGTCGCCTGCTCCGCTCCCGGGGTCTCGCCTTCCCTCTCGGGCAGAGAGGAAAAGGATTTTAAACTTGAAAGATTTCTACCCCAGAGGGCTAACGGAGGGGGAAGCAGGGGGGGTTCAAAGCTACAGATGAGTTCACAGCCACTAACGCAGCTCTGCCTTTGCTCCCTGCTCACAGCAGGTCTGAAATCCCCCTTAGCTACGATTCTCCCCCCCCCTCTTCACGTCCCTACCCCTCCCCAAACCAATTTGAATAGGAAATGAAGTGTGGCTCCGCTGAGACAATGCTTTATTGTAAAGTTTTTGCTGCGACCCACGGTATAAAAACCTGCCAAGACACATGTAAACATTCGCAACCGCCAGGCTCCTCCGTAATGAAAAGCTATAAAGAACACCCAGGTGGGAAGCACAATACTACCAGCTAATTAAAGTCACCAATAATATTCCTCCCAGGAATGCCAGAGTGTGTTCTGCTCAGTGGGAGAAGCCACTTCTTAAGCCCATGAACTCTGGCTTCCTGGTGGAGCAAACAAAAAACCAACAAAAACCAAAAAAAAAACAAAACAAAAAAAAACCCAAAAAAAAAAAAGACACAGCACGGCCAGCCGAGCCCAGCCACTGCTCCGGCACAAAGCCCAGCATCGGGCGTCACTGGTAAGTGTTTGGGCTGGACTTGGGGATGCTGGAGGGCACTGGGGAGC